>JANUYF010000002.1:135215475-135600475 GCA_026167975.1 Phrynosoma blainvillii
TCCAACATCTTGCCTGATGAAGAAGCCCATGGAGCTTTGAAAGCTTGCAACAAGTATATTGTGTATTTTGGTTGGCCAAGAAAGGTATCACTGATGGATTTTTGTTTGAGGCAATGACTTCACTCTGCCTAATGGTAGGACTAGCCCTTCTGGAAGCCAAGAAAATCTTTGGAAAATCTTTGAAAAAAATGTACCAAGGCATCCACAAGGGCCAGTCCTATCATTAGGCAGAGTGAAGTTATTGCCTCGGGTAGCTGATGTGTGTGGGGAGGAGGATTCCTGAAAGAATGTCAATTTGTATAACCTTCCTCTTTCTATGGAAGAGTTTTTTCACTTCTTGTTCTTACTAGGACAATTGACCTCAATTTCACTACCTGCTAACTTTCTGGTTAACCATTATATTTGGCATAAGAGACTATAGTACATGCAGAAATGTTTTTGCTGACATCTGTACAGAAGCAGAAATATTTTCATAATTTGGGATAGAAACCACACAATTTCAGTTTCAGTTTTATGGGGATCCTAAAACAGCTGGTCTTAATGCCTGTTCTTTCATTAAAACATTCACTTTTCTACTCTAAGTGCCGCACATACGATTTTTGTGATAGTTCTTTCCACCTTTATGTGGCCCATGCAGTCCAAATTAATTCCAGTTAGTCTGAACTACTTATCCACTCTCATCCCTACGCCAGAAGTTATTAACCACCAGCGCACCACCTATCTTAATTGTGTTAACTACTAATATAGGCACAATATTTTTCATGGACACATAGGAAGGATGGCATTTCTTCTGTCAGCCAAAGTGAGCTCAATCCAACATTATACATACAGACTTCTTCTCCTTGCCTTGCCCATATGGAACTCTCTCCCCGAAAAGTATGTACAAAGTTCTGTGGGAGATGGGGGAATCTGATCCATCAGCAATGTCCATTCTGTGGACAGAAAAACATTGTTGCATAGAAAACAAAAATATTGACCTACAAGAATTCACCCTAGACACTGACAAGATTTAAATAGTCAAAGAATTCCCATACTTTGGATTAAATATTGTCTAGAACAAAGACTGAAGTCAAGAAATCTGGAGAAGACTAGGGAGTTTATCGCATGGCAAAAAAAGACAGCTTACCTTGTCCAGTTCAATTCTCTTCTGGGATACATCCAGGTGTTATCACACATAATTTGCCTCCGAGTCCACCAACCGAATACAGCCTGGGTAAGACGCAGGTCCTAGCCATGCTCAGCTCGCCAATTTTCAAAGTCGAAGCTTCCAACAAACTGGCCGCTGAGCATGGCTTGGACCCACCTCTTACCTGGGATGTATTTGGCCAGCAGAATCGGCAGCGAATTACATGTGATAACAGCCAGATGTATTCTGGAAGAGAACTGAAGCCAGATAAGGTAAGCTGGCTTTTTTTGCAATGCCATAAGTTCCTAGGATTGGGAAGGACAGCTATGAAAAAACTGGACAAGATCCTAAAGTTCAAAGATATAACTCTGAACACTAAAGTGAGGATCACCCAAATTATTGCATTCCCTATCACTTATGGATATGAGAGCCGGACAGTGAAGAAAGTCAATAGAAAGAAAATCAACTCATTTGAGATATAGTGCTGGAAAAGAGTGCTGAGGATACCATGGATGGCCAAGAAGACAAACAAATAGATTCTAGAACAGATCATGCCTGACTTCTCCCTGAATGCCAGGATGACTAAATTGAAACTGTTGTACTTTGGCCACATAATGAGAAGACATGATTCATTAGGAAAGACAATGATTCTGGGAAATGCAAAGGGCAATAGAAAGCAAGGAAGACCACATGCCAGATGGCTAGACTTGATCAGGGAGGCCACAAGCCTGACTTGCAGAGCAGTTGAGGACAAGGGATCTTGGAGATGTCTCATTCAGAGATGAGTTGAGGTAGACTCAAGGACAGTTGACAACAACAAATCCAGCTCACAAAGTCATAAATATGGGATGAACAGGATTCCACCCATTGTCTTTGCTTAAATGACATTTTAATTGAAACATACAAAAAAACTGAAAATGCACCAAAAATAATCTCACACTCTTTTAAAAAGAGAAAACTTTTTAAAATGTTCAGTCTTACACGTGAGAATGAAATCAGCAAAGATCAACAACCCCACCAAACACATGCAGAATGTGTACAAATTAGATATGTCCATGAGTGCATGGATCTGAGTCCTGCACCCATCTAAAGAGAAAGACATATCTGCAAAATCTTGGAGGCAATGAGGCAAATTGGGGATATTTCCCATTCAGCTGCTGTATTCATCAACAAAGGGAGACAGGTGGAGAGGGAGGATGAGCTATTTATAGTCATTTTTGTGTGAGAGAGCTTTCTGCACCTGGTGTATGAAATAAATATTGAAAATTATAAAGCAATAGACCTAAACTTAAAGCAACTGCATTATATCATATTATTTGTTTATTTAATTTATAGCCCACTTTTCTCCCATATGAGACCCAAAGCAGCTCATACCACATGTTAAAACAATGCAGCTTAAAACAATCTGAAATATAAGAATGAAAAAAGCATTAAACACAATCCACTTAAACACATTAATTCAAAACAGTTAAAACCTCATCAAAACCTATCCCTTACACTACCTCAACAACTTAAAAGCTGAAGGCCTGTTTAAATGAAAAGATCTTTGCTTGCTGGTGGAAAGGGAGCTGGTTTCATAGCCAGGGAGCAGCCGCTGAGAAGGGAAAGGAAATCAAGTCCAGTGGCTGGGATTTAGTGGCCATATTATTAAACTGGTTTGACAGGGACACACTGATACCAAGAGCAATGTCTAAAGCTAGTGGTCATTGTCATTCATCCTTGAGTTGAAGAGGCAGACCAGTATAGACAACCAACTAAGGGGGGATGCAGACCAGGGCGTTGGGGACGCTCTGGTCCGGAGCGCGGCGGGACCTCAGCAGCCGGACCGCGGCGCTCCTGCAGCGTCCCTGGAAGGAGCGCAAAATCAGCGCTCCTTCCACAAGACAGGGAAAGTGCGCCCTAAACGCGTAGGGCGCACTTTCCCTGACTTATCCTCCGCAGCGCGTCCGGTCGCTGCAGAGAGAGGTCATCCCCGGAGCGCCGTCCGTCCGGAGGGCCGGAAGCTCCGAGGACGACCTCAGGAAGAGGAAGGGACACCGCACGTGCGGCTGCCCCTCCTCTTCCGGGTCTCGGAGACGGCCCTATTAGCCGTCTGCCGAGGCCCTAAGATACTTCCGTAAGTACAACTCAGCTAACCCTAAAACTGAACCTGATTATTTCTCCATTTCCCTGCAGAGAGATGCCTATTCATCAGACTTCCCAGCACCACTGGTTGTATAATATCTTTACTATCATTCTCTTCTCATGCTTCTTGACTTGCATCCCATTCACACTACAGAATTATAGTGATATTATTCCACTTTAACTGCCACAACAACTTTGTATGGAATCCTGGGATTTGCAGGCTATACATAATATAGCCAAGGGAGCTCTAGTGTCCCACCACACTATATAACCCAAGATTCCATAGGATGGAAGCAATGCAATTAAAGTGGAATCATAGCACTATAATTGCATGGCGTGAATAGGCCCCAGTAAATGCTTTACCATTCTCATTGAAGATGCTTTTCCAGATGCTGTTGAATTCCAGCCCCCCTTAATCTAAGACTTAAGTCATAACACCCAATGGCAAGAAATGATGGGAACTATAGTTTAACAACATTGGTGGATGGCATATTCCCCATCCATGCTATACTCTGTTTATATGTTTTGCCTCCTCCCACACCCACAATAGTCTTTCTGGCAAAAGACAAAAACACTGATCAACCAGCCAACAGATCTCACACAAAGTCAAACCCAAGGGAAATAACAGAATGGAAAGGTGCATGTCCAAAGGCCAGTCTGCATTAAGAAGACTTGTTCCTCAAGATGCTGGTATTTACTCATTTCTTCAGTGGTATTTCAATATCAATATCCAGTAATTTATTATTTATAGACAGGGAGTGGAATCCTATATCAACTTATGCTTAACTCTCAGTGCTCAACTAAATAATCTCTCCTGGCCCAACCCTCTCTCAAACCTGACAGAAATATCACTGAACCTAACTGTACCTGTTTTGTATTCACAATCTCTATTCAGGCATGATTTTAACTATTGTCACCTTCCGCAACCTACTTTATTGGGCTTTATTGGAGGTCCATTCTGTTGATGATTGGAGTATAGTTGAATGCACTAAATACATCTGAGGAAGTAGACTGAAGTCTACGAAATCTCATACTGCCACCTTCTTTCTTTTAGTTAATCTCAAAGATGCTACAAAGATTTCTCTACATACTGATAGTTGAATGATGTTTCTGTCAAGCTGGGATGGGCTCAGGCCAGTTAAGTACAGAGTTACATGTCAGCCTATACAGGATTCTGATCATTCTCTATAGACATGGGCAAAATTTCCCCACACCTCCAGCAGTTATTTTAACTGAATTTGTGTATTTTATTCATGTTTATTCATAGAACATCTGTGTTGTGGGATTTAATAAAAGCTTTCTGTAAGATCTTCATATACTACAATTTTAAGGAGCAGTTACAGTGATTCCAAGTTTTTGTTTGGAACAGGGTTGCCAGATTGAAAGATGGATATATCTCCTGTACCTTTAATGGTTGTGTGGAAGAGAGAACTTCAGCAGATGTTGCTTGGTACCTGGTTGCATGACAAGCAACGCCTGCTGAAATTCCATTTTCTGCACAACCATTAAAGATACGGGAGGCCAGGTTTCAATCTGGCAATTCTAGTTTGGAATATGAACATCCAATTTCCTTTCTCAGTTTACTCTGGTATAACTTCCAGGCCTTATGAAGTCCTACAAAAATAGTGCAAAATGGCATGGTAATGTTTTGTTTTGGTTTATTTAAAGAAATGACAATAGCATCAAATTGTTGTCAAAAGATGACAGTGGTTTCCCATCTTTTTGCTGCACAGGAAGGCACTCTGAAGAGGAACACCTGCAGTTTCTTGACCCAGTTCTTCTTTATTTGTTCTTAGTGTTGGAACTTTGCATCCACAATGCCGTACAGTGAGTCATGACATGAGCTCCTTCAGCCAACTGGTTCTTTGCACACACATACACAAAACAGGGAAGAAAAATGATAAAGATTGAACGTTTGGAAAGGCAGATGTTTCAGAGTTGCTTCTTCCAGTCTTACACTTAAGGGAAAACAGCATTAAAGGGAGAAGAAAGGAAAGAGATTTTTTAAAAATTAATTTAAGAGCATTTACAATTTATTATACAGTTGTATTTCATTTTCAATTTTTTTCTTATGTTATATACATTTACAGTTATATATAAGAATTTTCTTTCTATGTAGTTTTCTAAACTTAAAGCCTGTCCTTATTGGGTTATTTTTTTCCCTTCTGTGCATAAATTGACTTCCATTTGTCTACTTTCGTTAATAAAGCAATAAAAAGGTTAAAATAAAATCAACTCCTTGTTGTTGTGTTTTTGTTTTTTGTGACTTCAGACTAGCATAAGATTTTGTGTTTGTTTTGAACTGTTTCAGGGCTTTGATGTACTCTGGGTGGTATGTTATGGATGTTTGTTCTTATGGCCACCTTTTCTTGCAATACTTCAGTATTAATTCTTAATCTGCATTTCATGTTTTAGATGATTGTCCTTCCATCCAGTTCGATAGTTTGTCCTTTTCTATATTGTCTAGAACTCTTAGTAGGCAATCATCAATTGTGGGCAAGTCCTTTGATTTCCACTTCTATGCTATTAGGATTCTGGCAGTGGTGAGCATGTAAAGTATTGTTTTCCTGTGCTTCTTTGTGCTATGATCTGAGATTTTATTTGTCAAAAGGGAAGAGAATTTTTAAAGGCATGCAAGAGAAACAAAATGGTTGTGGAACACATGAGGGTTCATATAACAGTTTAAAGTCTGCTTCTCTATCCATCTATTCTCTCTGTGAATAAGACTGAGCAAGGCAGCTCCCTTGAAGCACCAGCCATTTCTTTTGAGGCCCCTGGCCTTGCCCTTCTGTTGGAAGGCAGAAGTGTTTTTCCTTTTGTCACCCCCTATTGCTGGAATTGCCTCCCTGTAAACTTGCAAACTACTCCTTCTCTCACCATTTTTAAATCCAAATTGAACACTTTTTTGCTTTTTAAAACTTTTGGAATTTCAGATTAATGCTTTATATTTTTACTGTGACCTTGTAGCACCTTTGACACTAACAGAAAGAAAGAAGTTAGCAGCATGAAACTTCATAGACTCAGGGGGGATGCAGAAGGGTGGCCATGGGCCACCCTGGGAAGTGGCGGATCAGGGCCAAGGCTGCCCCATGCCTCGGCCCCAATCCTCCCTTTTCCTGCCTGGGAAAGGAGCACTAAAACAGCGCTCCTTCCGCAAGCCGCGAAAGGGACGCTGCAAGAGGCATTGCGTGCCTCTTCTGTGCCTCTTCCAGCTCAGCATGACCAGACGCTGAGCTGGAAGGACGTAATTGGAGTGCCAGTCGTGTGGAAGGGCCGGCGCTCCAATTACGTCCTCAGGAAGGGGATGGGGTGCCCAGCATCCAGCTGCCCCTTCCCTTCCTTGCCTCCAAGATGGCGCAAAGAGCTGTCTGCAAAGGGGTCAGATGCATTTAGAGAGGAAGTAGACTTAAGACTATGAAAGCTCATGCTGCCAACTTTCAGTTAGTCTCAAAGATGCCACAAGATCTCTTTACATACTTATTTTACAGACTAAGAGGATTATCGCACCTCCTCCAGGACCCGGCTTACCTCTTGCAAATTAGAGCCTAATTTGGGCTGGAGTAGGGTCTTATCGCATGGCTTTTGCCCCTAAAAAAGCCATCCAGGTGCATCCCCTCTCCAATGCAAATTGGGAAACGCACTCCAGCAGCCATTTTTCCAAGTCGGAAGATTTCCTGCCGCACTTTATAAAAATATACTTTATGATATTTTAATAATGGATGGTGGAATGTGCTGTGATGGGTTGGTTAACAATGATGTTGGCTGCCTATATTCCTTGTGGTGGTTTATGAGCAGGTGTGTGGGGAGAAGAGATGGGCTGGAAGATTCAAGGTCAATCTCATGAGAATGGCTGGTATGGGGCTGGAAGGAGGGGTGATCCTAGGAAAGAAGAAATGCAAGAGTGTTTAGTACTATGGCAGAATGGTGTGCAAGCCAACTTAAAGTTTGCATTGCTATGTGCTTTTAATGTTCTGTGTAACTGCCAATGCCTCAGTCCTGACAATGTAAGGCCACTGTGAACATCTTTGGTTTTTGAATAAAGTTATTTTACTACTGAAGCTTGGATTTTGGAAATGAAGTAATACTGTACATGATAGTGACAGGTTTAGCGCAAGATATTTTATATCCTTAGGCCAGGAAGAGGTTGGCACCTCCATTATTCCACGTTCAGAAGCTATCCAGACTGAAGCCAAAAACAGTGTGTGCCCACCACTACCACAGAGAATAACTGGCAAGCTTTGGCAATGTGTGATGGAAGGTTGTGTGACATTCACAACTCTGCTGACACTTCACTGATGTTCTTCACTGTTCATTCCCTACACTGTCAGACACCTACCTCATTCTATCTAATGGTAAGTAAGGCTGTGTCTATCAGATATCTTGTTGGCAGTGTTTGGGTTAATAAACAATGCTGAGTCAGTTGTGCGTATCCTAATGCCACAGACAGCAAGGGTGGATGGGTGTGTATGTGAAACAGGGGAAAGAGAGGCTGCAAGCACTTACAAAGCTACCTTTGCTGCTGCATAAAGTCACTTCATTCTCTAGCTGCTGTCACACTGTAGAATTAATGCAGTTTGACACCACTTTAACTGTCATGGCTCCATCCTATGGAATCACAGGATTTGTAATTTGTTTTGGCACCTGAGCTCTCTGACAGAGAAGGCTAAATAGCTCACAGAACTGGAAATCCCAGAATTCCATAGCATTGAGCCATGGCAGTTAAAGTGTTGTCAAACTGCACTGATTCTGCACTGTGGATTCAGCCTCTGTTTTGTGTGTGGTGTTGCATTTATACAACCACATCAATACATCGCAATGTGGGTACTGGTCAATGTGTATTGGTCAAACGTCAGTGCTGTCTCATACTTGCAAGGGCCATGCATTGGCTAGAAGTAAGACCATTGTAATTAAAATAGAAATTCAATAATCCTACATGTGTTCAACTCCTTATTGATATCACTTCAGACTGCAGAGGGGGATGGATTGTACAGATGGTTCAATGATATCTTGTGATGAAAAGCTTCCTGCACATAACAAAATTAGCATGACAGAAAGAATTTATATTTTAGTTGCTCTGTTATTGTTTTCATGCAAGGAAATGTTCAGATGGTTGATTGGAAAATGCTTTATCTGTAGTGTGAAACAGTCTGGCAAATATAGGAAAATAGTCAGATTGTGGCCAGGACAAAGGTAGAACAAAGGTTCTATTATGCAGAATATCCCAGATTTGAATGAAAAAAATTTGCTATGTGCTTCTAGGTTACAGCCAGGGAGCCCAATAAACATGCCACATGGGAGAGAAATAAAAGGATAGATGAAGCAAATAACTCATGCTCACCCTCTTCATTCAAATGATTTTAATAGCTCAAGTGTCCTGAAGATTCTTGAAGAAGTTTTATAGGAAGACATTTTGTAGTCTTTGATTGGTAGAGCTATCTTTTCTTCTAGGCAGCATATGGCCAGTTCTGTTGAAAATATCTGCCAGGAGCTGAATCTTTCAGTCTGGAGTGTTGGGCTAAAGGCATAGCTTCACTTGCTTATTATTTGCTGGCATATGATGTGTTTTACAGTACTGCTGTCAAATGATGGGACATATAGTGGAGTGCTAATTGCTAGAACTATCGACCACATTAACAAGGAGATGGGAAGGGAGTTGAGGCTGTGCTGGGAAGATTCAAACAGTTTTAGTGATGGTAAGCCTCTGTGCGATAATCTCCTAAATTGTTTTTCTTGTAAGACATTCTATTGGTTCAGTTTTTGGCAGTATTGAGATAATCCAAATGTATTATTTGTACTGCTATTTCTTTTAAATAAGAAGAAGGACTACTTTAAGATAAAGACTTAACAGAAGGTTAATGGACACAAGAGAAAGACAGTGGAAAAGAGCAAAATTAAAAGAAAAGTAATTTGACTGTATTAATTGATTGATTAATTGTTTCTTCTTTCTTTTTTCCTCTTTTTGCCCTATATAATTGTATTTAGTTTATTTACCTTAAATGAAATTATGATGTACCTATCCTTTATTAAGCTGGTACATATTTCATGGTTGCATATGAAACTTCCAGAGGGAAAATTTAAATATTTGATGAACTAGCTATCAATTTATCTGAAGAATAATTTACATTTGCTAAAGGTACTACTAAAGGTGTCATTTAAGGAATTTAATTAATTTAAAGAATTAATTTTAAAATATAGGCAAAACAGGTTAAGATTTGGATGCACTGCAGAAGGATAATAGAATATAATATAGTAGTACATTTTGATAAATATATTTGTAATTATTTATGACTGATACGCATCTATTGTAAACATAGGGGGGATGCAGATGGGCGGCCATGGGCCACCCTGGGAAAGGCAGGATTGGGGTGAGGCTGCCCCATACCTCAGCCCCAATCCAAGGGTGCCCAAAGAGCCACCATGTGGTTCTTCTGCACCTCTTCTGGTGCAGCATGTCCAGACGCTGCACCGGGAGGACGTCATCAGAGCGCTCACTGTGTGCAATGGCGCGCACTCTGATGACGTCCTCAGGAAGGAGTTGGGGCACCCGGTGTGTGGATGCCCCTCTGCTTCCCTGGCTCCAAGAAGGTGCTTTGCGCCGCCTGCAGAGCCCCATATATAACACAGTGCTAACATTTATTTTATAAGCATATCTGTATCTATTGACCAGATAGAAAAAAATAGAAAAAATAGCAACAGCAAGGAAAAGCTTGACACAAACTCAAATATAGGTTACAACTTAAAGAAGAAACTTTGTGGAAGAATCAATAAGGATCACACACCCCAATATACTATTGCTAAATGGGATTAGGAAAATAAGACAGGAAATGAAATAATTAAGACAGAAAAGTTATAGCACCACATTGTTGATAGATAACATTGAAACAAAAATTTTCAAGGACATTCCTCCACAAATAATGCTAGCTCAACAAAAGTATAAATTGCTAACTCAACTCTTAAAAGATCTAAAAATTGACTTCAAGTGGGATTGAATTGAAGGGCTTGAGTTCACTTATAAACAAAGACAATATAAGATTGATATGGTAGAGAAAGCTAGGGATATGGAATGGATATGGAACAAAGATTAAAAAGAGAAAATAAAGAAATAAGAGAAGAAAGATCTAACACAACCTATCAAACAAGGGAATGGAGACCTAAAAGGCATAATGGAAAAAAAGAAGAAGAAGATAAGAATTTAACAACAGAATTTGAAATAGAAACAAGAAGAGAACAAAGGAATAAGGATCAAGAAGAGAGGGACATTGTTATGGAATTAGAAGAAGATAGTGAAAGTGAACTAGGAAACAATAGTGAACAATAAGAAAACAGAAGATCCAGAAAAAGGAGAACTCAAAGAATAAACAAACACACATTGAAAACACTTAATTAAAAGAATAAGACATTAAAAAATTAAAAGGATTGGAAGGGGAGCCAAATTAAAAACACGAACAAGGCATTTGGAAAAAGAAAGAAGAAAGGAAATTTAAAAAAGGAAAATAAAAAATGGTTGTAAATATCATGGAATGTAAAAGGAATAAAGTCTAAACATAAATGTAATATAATATTCCATCAATTAGAAAAATTAAAAGGCAACATCATCTGTATTCAAGAAACAAAGATAAGAGAAAAAGAAAAAAAGCATGTAAATAATCTAAAATTAGGACATTGTTATACATCTGCAACCGAAAAGAGAAAGAAAGGAATACCACTATACATACACAAGAAATATGAATCTAAAGAAATCTTTAAAGATAACGAAGGCACATATATAACTGTTGAGGTGAAACTAGAAAATCTAACAATGTTGGCAGTGGGAGTGTATCAGCCATAAAAATAGAGATAAATATTTTATGAAATTGCATAATGAAATAAAAATGCAAAATATGATAATATAGTACTACTTGGAGACTTTAATGTGGTCATACAACCTGAAGTGCATAGAGCATCAAATTTGAAATTTAAAAAAAAAAAAAATTGAAAAAACCAAGGAAAACTCCCAAAATCTTTTTTCAATTTATTAGAAGAATTCTCTATGCAAGATGTCTAGAAATACAAGTATGACCAAATTAAAGGATAAACTTTTTTTTCAGAAGCCCATGATTCCTTTTCAAGGATTGATCTAGTTATAGCAACAAAGAGACTACTACTGTTAATACAATCTATTCTAACTAATATCTCTTCAGATCGTAATCCTATAGCCTTGAAACTAGTCGAGAATAGAACAGATTATACATAGAGACTTCAAAGTAATTTACTAAATGATGAAAATACAAGGAATAATGTAAAAGAAGCTTTATAATTTTATTTTTAAAGAAAATCAAACAAAAGATATATCAAATAAAACCCTCTGGAATGCCAGTAAAGCAGTTATCAGAGGAATATTTATTAAAATTAGTGCAGAACAAAAGAGAGAAGGAAAAAAAGGACAAAATATTATTAGAAGAACTGAAATTAAAAGAGGAAGAATGGAAGAAAAATGGAGATAAAAAAATTAAAGATGGAAGTCAAAATGCTTCAATATCAATTAAAAACCTTGGCAATCAATGAGATAGAGTCTAAATTAAAGATGGCAGAATTTATTCCAGAAACAGGGAATAAAGCAGGGAGACTACTAGCAAATAAGTTAAGAAAACAAAAAGAAAGATTATCACAGAATTACACTACAATGGGAAGACGATCACAGACAAAAAGAATATTAAAAACCTATTTAGAGAATATTTTGAAAATCTATATAGAAATAAATCCAATTCAAGAAATGATATTGAGAAAATCCAAAACTCTAGATGATGAAAAGTTTATAAAATTAAGTGATGAACACAAAAACTGGTTAAATCAGAACATCTCTACAAATGAAATATCGAATGCAATTAGATCAATGAAGCTAGGAAAAGCCCCAGATGGTCTACAGACAATTTATTATAAATGAATGGAGGACATATTAATTATACCTCTGAAGAACACGATCAATGATATTTCATCACACGGCATTCCAGAATCTTGGAAAGATGCATTCATCTCATTACTTTTGAAAGAAGAAAAGGACAAATGCAATGTTAAATATTATAGGTCGATTTCCCTAATCAATACAGATTACAAAAATTGTGCTTCTATTATATCAGAAATACTAAAACAGATTTTAAAACAACTGTTCCATGAAGATCAGAATGGTTTTATTCCACACAAGCATATAAAGAATAACATGAGAACTGTCTTAAATATCATAGAACACTTTGAATACTATACTGAAAGAAAACTAGCTATGATATTCATGGACATGGAGAAGGCCTTTGACAGAGTAAAATGGACCTTTTTGAAAGAAACTTTGAAAAGGATGAATATGGGTGAACAATTTGTAAAATGGATCAATAATATCTACAAAGACCAGAGAGCTCAAATAATAATAAATAATGAAAAAATTGACCGTATTAAGATTGAAAAGAGTCTAGGCAGGGGTGTCCGTTATCACCCCTGTTGTTTATTATCGTTCTAGAGATCTGAACAACAGGATAAGAGAGGATCCAGAGATAGAAGGAACAACAAGATAGAACAACAAGCTATAACCGGTTCTTGCACAAACAATTAACGGAAAGACTTAAACTAGACCAAAAATCTGTGGGAATCACCGAAGAAGAAAAAATGTGATAGATAGAATCATTATGAATGAAGGAAAAGTACATATAATCAAATACTATAAAATATTAAAGGAAAGAGACCTGGAGCATGAAACAGTCAAACACTCCATGGTGAAGTGGGCACAAGACCTTGGAAAACCTATAAGCCTAGAATATTGGGAAAAGACAAAGAAAATTACTTTAAAATGCTCCACCAGTGGTATTTAACTCCAACTAAATTAGACAAGATACATAAGATTGGCAATTCAAAATGTTGGAAATGCCAGAAACCAGATGCTAACTTTATGCATATGTGGTGGAAATGTCCAATGGCAAAAAAATATTGGGATAGAATATTGGTAACTATTAACGATATGATGAAAACTAGAGTGGAATTAGATCCTAAAATATTTTTATTGAACATGATTAATAAAACGGACATGAAGTTAACAAGAATACAAATAAAAAATATTCTTTATATGATAACAACGGCAAGAATGACCTTTGCTGAACATTGGAAGAAAGGTACGATTCCATTAGAAGAAGAATGGTTAGTAAAACTTCTAGAAGCTCCAAATATGGACAAACTTACAATCTTACTAAGAGGGGAAGAAATTAAAGATGAATGGTCATGTTTGAAAAATATAGGAGAAAGAAAAGGTTGGGAACTTGTATAAGAAAGGTATTGAGCTGAGGGAAGATAGTTGAAGTTAAAACTGGATGGTAAAAAGAAACACGTATTAAATAACAGGATAGATATGATAGGTATGCTGATAGGAAGTTTTTGATGAAAATTCTAAATCGCATAGATTAATATAGCTAAATTTATTATAACGATAGATGCAACTAGATAATGAATTTTAAAGTATGGTTGATAGAGTTTGAATGTTGGCATTAAATGGGGGGGATAGTGGACAGGGTAGTTGTATGGATTGTATGGTGGTAGTTTACGTACAGATGATAAGAGAAACTATGAATGCGGATATTCTAGTAGCAATCATGAAAGACAAATAAAAAAGGAATATAGAAGAGGACTGGAATTGTCTTTAAAAATATGATGAGAAAATAGGTATAAATTTTATGCAAAGAACTTAAATAATTTAATGTCTTAATGAATATATAAGACCGAAACTGATCATGTGTGTAGCATAAGCTGGAAGTAATGTACCTATTTGAATAGATGGCCTTGTTGACAATAATTTGTTATAATAACACTATATTAACATAGTCTATTATTACATTAATTTAGTTCAAAAGATTTGACTAAAGAAGGATCAAATGAGAGAAACATCACTTAACTTGTCAAAGAAAAATGATCACATTTGTCTAGGAAGTTAAACTATAGATGACAATAAGAATTATTGAGATTGCATTAACTTGTCCTTGTTTTATGTATGATTTAGTGTATGTATAATATGTGATTTTAATGTTGTTGTTTGTTTTGTATTATTTGTTACTGTCTGACTGTATAATAAAAATCTAAAATAAAAAATTAAGAAGAGATGTGATATTGGAGAAGAGTGCTCAGAATCCCGTGGACAGCCAAAAAGACAAACAAATGGGTCCTAGAGTAGATCAAGCCAGAAATCTCCTGGAGGCCAGGATGACAAAACTTAGGACCTTATCACATGGGGTCTAGAGCAGAGCTAATCCAAAGGGTACCTGCAGCTAATACATATTATTTCCCCGTGTTTACACACGACGCTGCCCTAGAACACGGAACTAATCTGTATTGTTTCCCCGCGTGTACACACGACGCTGCCCCGAAACTCCACAGAACCCGAAGCTAATCCGTAGCGAGTAGGGAGATTTTGACATTCGGTTTGTTGGGGAAGTACAAGCGGAGCCTTCGTATTCATTGCGCAATGGTGGGCGGGGCGGGGAAGCAGGGAGAGCTCTCCCAAGCAGAAAATCCCGGCGAGGGGAAGGGATTGGCGAAAGGCAAACCGGATTGAGAAAGAGGAGGAGAAGGAGAGGAGGAGGGAAGAGGGAGGCGATCTCTCTCTCTCCATCTCTCTCGCATTTTTCCCCACCAACACCCCTTCCCTCCTCCAGTCCTCCAGCCCTCCTCCTCCTCCTCCTCGGTCCCCTTGGCTGCCTTTCCTCCCGACTCCTTCAGCCCATCCTTGCCATCCACAGAAGCGCCTTCTGCGACGCTGGCTTTTTGGGTGGCGGGAAGGGAGAGAGAGAGAGAGAGAGAGAGAGAGAGAAGAAAATGTGTGTGTGTGTGTGTTTTCCTTCTTCCCACGTGAACCGCATCCCGCGGCGCCTGATCGCTAAATCCCCTTTGGAGCCTTCGTATTCATTGCGCTATGGCCGCCAGGGCGAAATTCAGTTCGTTTCGGTATAGAACTGAATTTATTCTCACTTCGGTTACTTTTCTGTTACTTTTCGCTTCGTGGCCAGCGTTTGATAAGGTCCTTAGGGTGGTGTACTCTGGACATATCAAGAGAAGACATGAATCATTAGAAAAAACAATAATGCTAGGAAAGGTGGAGGGAAGGAGAAAGAGAGGAAGGCCAGGATGCTAGAATCAGGGGTAGGCAACCTTTCCCCTTTAAGGGCCGAGGGACTTCAGCTCCCAGAATCACAGGAGCTATTGGCCAACATGGCTGAGGCTTCTGGGAGCTGAAGTCCCTCGGCCCTTAAAGGGGAAAGGTTGCCTACCCCTGTGCTAGATGGATGGACTCTATTAAAGAGATCATGACTATGAGTTTGCAGGAGTTGGGCAGAGCAGTGGAGGACAGGGCGTCTTGGAGATGTCTCATCCAGAGGGTCACCATGGGTCGAGATCAATGCAAAGGCAGTTAACAACAACAACAAATGCACTTTCACAATTACTTTTGTTCACAACATGGGCTTGATATTCCAGCTTAGCAAGTAAGAAAGCCATCTGTTATAAAGATAACATCTTGAAAGGGGAAAATAGCATTCCAGTGGAATTCCAGATATATCTATCACAATATAGTATTGAAAAAGTTGCAGAGGAACAGCTCCTCAGAAAAACCCACCATCAGCCTCTTGTAGGAAACCTTTTCACCCCTGAGATTTGAAATATTAATGCAGTGCTACTTTCAAACTACCAAAAACATACATAGAATTGTGCATGCGGAAGACACAACTCCAACCTATGGAATCCTGGTATTTGTAGTGTCACGAGGTCTTTAGCCTTCTCTGCCAAAGAGTGCTAATGCCTCACAAAACTACAGATCCCAAAATTCTGTAGGATGGAGCCATGGCAGTTAAAGTAGTGTCAGACTGCATTGTTTCTACAGTGCAGATGCACTCTTTAAGTAACCCACCTAGAATTGAACTGTGGTTTGCTGGTAGGAAAGTATTTAGATGTAACAGAGGAGGCAGGACTGCTATCCCATGAGGGTTGCACCTAAGCAGAAATACATAGAACTGAACTGTAATTTGAATGCTTAGTGAGGAAATGCCCTGGTTGGAAAGAATTACCATTTGGTCTTCTGTATTGGCTCTACCTGTCCTGCCCTTTGTTATAACCTTGGATACATGCTGTAAACACTGCAGTGCTCCCTAGCTACTGTTACGCTTTATATGTGGGGTTACCTTTGAAGATCCTCAAAACAAAATATGGCAATGAATGTACTAAATGGAGCAAAACATGGTAAAGACCATTCTAAATGGGCGCAGGCATTATGGTTGACTCAGAAAATAAGGGTATGATTCCCAATTTGTTCATGAAACCCACTGGGTGACCTTGGGCAAGTCATATGCTCTCAGCCTCAGGGGAAGGCACTGGCAAACCTCATCTGTACAACTCTTGCCAAGAAAACCCCCATGATAGGGTTGCCTTAGGGTCGCCATAAGTTGGAAATGATTTGAAGACACAAAACAACAACAACATTTTGACTGTATTACACTGCTCCTTCCTTATCAGCACTGGTTTGCAGTATGTTTCTTCTGAGCCTTATACAATATGGTCTTTTGGGACTATAATATTTCAGAATTGTAAAGAAATGCCACCATCTGTGGGGTTCTTGATAAGACCATCTTGACCCAATGACAAGAGTTGCCTCAAGGATTTTGAGTCCCCTTGAGCGTTCTTGCCTCTAGAGTGAGACTGAGATACTAAATGGAGATTCCCCCCTTGCCCCACAGTTATGGCTTCTGCACTCTGAACACAAAACTGCTGCACAACATGAGTGTCTTCTTTGTGGAGCTAAGGGCACACACAAAGCAAGGACAAAAGTATGACTATTCATAGACAATCACAGATACAAGCAATTCATCTGGTGGTGCTGCTTTTATTAGTTCACCCAACAAGGCAACTGTAATTGCATTTCTCCATTTTGGTACATTTTACAGAAATACACAGGAACTAGTCTTATAGATGCACTGAACCAATGAAAGGGGAAGCAAATTGGAAAGGGAAGAACTGAATTCTGTCCCCAGGAGACACCTGGAATAAATCCTGTGGCTGTTTTGGATCAATTCCTTAGAATTTTTAAGGAAATATGGAAGTGGTGTGTGTGTGTGTGTGTGTGTGTGTGTGTGTAGGGGAGGTTTATCAGCCCTCCCACAAAAGTCACAGCATTTCCTGGTAGATCTATAATCTAATTTATTTAAATGGCTATGTAAGGAATCAATAATAATGATTGTAAAAAGGCTAGGTGGTAAAATATTGGAGGGGTACGGAGATACAGGGGCAATTTTTTATGCTTTTTATTTATTAGGGAAATAAAGGTAAATGAGGCAATGGTCTCCAGATGACAAATAAACCCAGTAATATGGGGCTATTATGTTCCTAAGCTGCACACCTCTTAAGGGTTGTCCTCATGGGTCAAATAAAATACCTTTCATCCTCCCAGCCAGTGGTCCAGACAACACAGAATCCAAACCCCAATTCTGGTGCAAACTTTCTGAACAACATTCAGTCCTTAAAAAAAATTTAATCACCTTTTGTTCTGGATCTTCCCGGAATATCTAGAGCCCTCCATTGCAACACCAGGTGACTGTTTACAGTGTGTCCTGCTGTGCCATCCAGTGCCACAACCTCTGGTGTGCATTGCTCACTCTGAAGTTTAGAACGAGGGGCCCAGACATGTGATTGATGCTGGATGTTTCGTTCTGATCACAAAGCAAGCAACTCGCACCAACAGCACTGGCCAGTACAGTGGGATGCATGTGGAAACAGCTTCCTAGCATTGCAAGAGAGGGCCCAAAGTAACTGACTCATTGGGGCAGCTCTGGGGCCAGAATACTCTGAGCTGCTCCTGGAATATTGTGGCCCATGAAGATCGGACCATTGTGATGGTTCCCACCATGACATCCACTCATGCTGCAAATATACCGGGGTTTTTGTCCTCTTAGAGGTATGGTGAATGGTGGTGTGGGTTTCCTTCCCTCCTTGTCCTCCACCATACCATGCATTATCAATGGGATGACCAAAAGTACTGAAGGAATGAATCCTGACAAAGGATCTTAACTTTGCCAATATTGAGCTCTCCCGGGACAGATGAAGATAGATAGATAGATAGATAGATAGATAGTACTTCCTGCCTTGGGTTTGAAAACCACAGCTAGTCTCAGGAATTCAAGAGGAACAAACTGAGAAGATACAGTGGGCCCTTGGTATCTTCTGGGGTTTGGTTCCAGAGCCCTTTGTGGATACCAAAATTCATGAATGCTCAAGCATCATTAAATACAATGCTTGTTTGTCTGTTTGTGGTACTGGAGGAAGAGAAGGAGAAAAAAGTATATTATGAATTGTGGATCATATGATTTGTTCTATGTACTATGTAAATAATAAAGAAAAATACAGTGTCATAGTAAAATGGTGTCTCTTATATAAAAACACAAAATCAAGTTCAGCTTTTTGGAATATATATATATATATATATGGAATATTTTCAAGTTGTGGATAGTTGAATCCATAGATACCAAGGGCCAACTGTATATCATTTGGATATTTAACCCCACTTCCAATCTGTACATGCACAACCCCCGAGGCTTTTTGCCAGTCTGGATGAACCCAATGACACTTTTGGAAACAACATTAAAATAAGGTGAGGCTTTCTATCACTTGGCTCCACTGCAGCTCTTCCCTCCTGCATGCAGACGAACATCAACCTTTCCCACTGTGACTGGATTCTTCATGTTCAAATGTACTAAAGAGACATAGGTAGCATAGGATAAGAACGTAGCATCCCACAAACAGTTTTCTCACAGGTTTATGGGATGAGTTTTCTCACAAGTTGCTGGTGGCACAAGGATCATGTATTGGCCAAGGAATGTGTTCTGACAGGCAGGCAAACTTTGCTTGTGTTGTAGAGGAACTTCAAAAACCTCCAGAGTCACCAGCCAACTAGTTTGAGAGAAGGGGAAATTTCTTCTCAAAACCACAGGACAGCATCCAGTTAGCAACCCCCCCCAGACCTTCCCAAGAGCTCTGTCCATCCAGACTCCAAAGTTGATTTGTTGTTGTGTGACTCCAAGTCGTTTCTGACTTATAGCAACCCTAAGGTGACCCTATCATGGGGTTTTCTTGGCAAGTTTCTTCAGAAGGGGTTTGTCATTGGACGTTTTCACACAGGGGTCCCTAAAGCCGGCTGGAGCCATTCCGGAACGGCTCGTGCCGCTGATTCTGGAATGGCTCCGGCGGCGGCAGGCTAATTCCTTTTGCCACCTGGAATTACCTTTCCGCCGTTGAAGCCGAAATTAGAGGCCTTTCTGCCGGAGTGAGGCCGGACTTAGGGCTCCGTGCATTTGAACACATGGAGCGACGAGCCGGACGGACGCAGGGATGGCACCGGAAGGGGCGGGGTTTGCCGCCGCGTGTGTGTGAACAATCTGGAAATGGAGCCGGAGTGGGGCCGGACGGAGGTAGGATTGAGTCCTCCTAAAGCCCCGTGTGAAAACGTCCATTGCCTTGCCCTCAGGCTGAGAGAGTGTGACTTGCCCAAAGTCACTCAGTGAGTTTTTTATGCTCGAGTGGGAAATCGAACCCTGGTCTCCAGAGTGGTGGTCCAATGCTCAAACGACTACACCACGCTGGCTCTCAAAAGTTGATTAGGCCTTTCTCAATAGTCTGCACAGTCTAAATTTGCCTGGAGAAGATGTTCAAATGTCCAATCATACATCCTCAGGATGCTTAGAAAAGATGGCTTATTAATAGCCAGGTGTGTTCCTGTGTGCCTTCAAGTCCTTTCTGAATTATGGTGACCTATTATGGGGTTTTCTTGGCAAAAGAGTCATAGTCTAATCGTCACTTGGCAATGGGAATCCACGAGGTGACCTTGGGCAAATCACACTCTCTCAGCCTCAGAGGAAGACAAAACAAACCTCCTGTTTGTGAACAAATCTTAAGAAAAGAAAACCCTGTGATAGGTTCACTATAGCATCGCCATAGGTCAGAAACAACTTGAAGGCACACAAAGAAAATATGACTACAGTACTACTGGCATTAGGATGTATTCCCTGCTGCCACTTTCCTACCAGGGTGGGAAAAGCACAAACTGCAGTCAAAAATATGATCCCGCGGGCCCATTTTGCAGCTTCTGAAGCCCTCCCCCAACCACAAAAGCCCTTGCCTCCAATTTTTTAAAAAGGCAAAAGAAAAAAAATCCACAAGTAATCCCTTGGCTAGTGTTGCATAGTTTCTCTGGGGGACCATTAATTACATTTTGACTTTAGTGTACCATTTCTCTGGGGAATCATCCATTCCATCCTGATTGCAATGTATAATTTCTCTTGGGGATTATCCATTGCTTCTTGACTCTAGTGTGAGTACATGAGACAACCACAAAACAAAAATGCAATTTTCGCTTCACCCTCTTCCCAACAACCCTCTTGGGCAGGGCAGGGGTCTACTCATGAATAAGTGGGGGGTGTATCCATGGGCAAGGGGTAGGGGTCTGCATGTGTGTAAGGGAAGGGGTCTATTCACCACTTTAACCGCCATAGAGTGCTATGGAATTTGGATATTTGTAGTTTAGTGAGATGTTTGGCTTTCCCTGTCAGAGAGCTCTGGTGCCACAAGAAATGTGGGACTTTATCTACTTTCATTCTTCCGCCACAACAAACTACAAATCCCAGGATTCCATAGCATTGAGCCATGGCAGTTAAAGCAATGTCAAACTACATTATTCATCATAAGTTACAATTACATGGCAGCTCCATGCTTTCATATATGAAATACTTGATGTGCATGCTAGCATAATGGATGGACGGCTGCACAATTTCTCTTGGGAACCATTTATTGCTTATTGTGTCTCCTGCCTGTTTATGTGAATTTTTTCCTGAACCCGTGAGCCCATAAATACCGACATTTCTACAAACATACCATAAAGGTCTGCCTGGCTTGAAAAGGAAATGAGATCCAGTACTCATTGTTCCCATAGCTTGGTGACACAGCAGTAAATACAAGACACACTTTCAAGCCTCCACATGGGGCTGGGATAAATAATCTACAAAGCACAGGAAAGTGACAAAGATAATTCTCCCTTTAACAAGGAGGAAGACAGTGGACATTATCACACGGGGTCTAAAGCAGACCCAATCCACACTCAATCCCGTCCTATTGCGGTTTTCCCCCCCGTGTGTTCACACGATGTCGAACACAACCCCGTCCCAACCCCCTCCCAATGCGGCATCATCCCCGTTCTTTTGATTGCCGGTTTCTTGAGGAAGTACAAGTGCGCGACCAAAATGATACCGCAATGATAGCGCTTTCACCGTATGTCTGATCACCAGATACGTATCCTGGAGCCCAGGCCCCGCAAAGGCTTGGGAAGGGGTGTGTGTGACAGCTGGCTGTCACACACACACACACACACACACACACACACCTTCCCAAGAGAGAGCCGCTCTGAGCAGAAGTCCTCAGAGCGGCTCTTTTTCCCAGCTTGGGTTGGGAAGGGGTGTGTGTGTGACAGCCGGCTGTCACACACACCCCTTCCCAAGCCTTCGCGGGGCCTGTGCTCGGACCCCGGCCTCCTCCCAAGGAAAGCAACCAGGCTTCCCTTGGGACAAGGCCAGGGTCAGAGGCATCCTCCGACCCTGCCCTCCTCCCAAGTCCCAAGGGTTGCTGTCACACACACCCCTTCCCAACCCTGTGCCGGCTTGGGAAGGGGTGTGTTTGACAGCCGCGGCAAGTGACAGCCGCGGCTGTCCTGTTCCTGCGCATGTGCAAGAACATCCTTGCTGGGTTCTGGAAGGGATCTTCTCACTTGTGTGTGAATGGCAGATACGGTTCCCAGGAGCGCATCTATCGTGGTTTCGTTAATTGCGCAATGATGCTAGTTGCGTCTGATAGCCATTTCCGTCTTGTGGGGTCTATACCGGTATACTTCTGGATTGATTCCATACCGTTTTCTTGCTGCTTTGAGACTCGCGTGTGATAACGTCCAGTGTTGGGCTTCCCAGTAGTCCCACTGATTGCTGTTACACCTAATCTGCATTGCAGAAATAATACAATTTGACACCCCATTAACTGTCATGACTCAGTGTTATGGAATCCTGGGATTTGTAATTTTGTGAGATATTTAGCATCTCTATCAGAGAGCTCTGGAGCCACAACAAACTACAAATCCCAGGATTCTACAGCATGGATCCATGGCAGTTAAAGTGGCATCAAATTGAACAGTGCAGATTGGACCTTAGTGCCACAAGTCTAGCTCTGTCCTTAGAGAGAGTGAAGCAACTGCCTCATGTTGTAGAGGCCAGACAGCAGTGGCAGTCTCCCCATGTTTCCTTGTGAACCCCCCAAGTGCAGAGGGTATATGTCCCATGTCCTGTCCCATATCCCTTAAAACTTTGTTGAGGAAACTTTCAGGTACTGAGAAACTGAAAGAAAGATTCAACTGGCCAGTGCACTCAGTTTCTGTACAAGGAAATAGCAGAGCCTTCAAACAGCAAAATTTCATAGAATCCTAAAACTGTGGAATTGGAAGGTGTTCCAAGATTCATCCAGTCCAATCCCCCACCATTGATGCAGGAATCTTAAGCTAAATTGTTTCATGCTAGTTCGCCACTGAAGTTCTGTTTATGAACCTCAAAGGAAGAGAGTCCTTTCACACTGAACAATTATAGTGCTATCATTCCACTTTAACTACCAAGGTTCCATGTGTGGAATCCTGAGATTTCTAGTATAGGGCTGGGTATTAAAAATTCTCAGCCAGAGAGCTCTAGAGCCTCACCAAACCTCAGATTTCAGAATTCTATAGGATGCAGCCATGGTAATTAAAGAGGAATCATAGTGCTATGACTGTGTAATGTGAATGAGCTCCAGGAGAATCCAACTTCTGATCCAGTTCATGCTTACACACAGCTTCTTCTGCATGGAAGTATCCAGAACCAATCCTCAACATGAACATATTCACAGAGAGAAAGAGAGAAAATAGAGCTTGTATGGCACACAGCAAAAAAACTAGCCCAGGAGCTTAGAGGGCTGGGGTTGAAGTCTACTTCTGTTTTTTGTTACCCAAAATGCAAGGTCCTGGGACGGCACCCATAATTAATATCCAAGAGGGGAATTTTATTAGTTCAACTAAAAGGAGCTGAGAGGGCTTGGGAAACTCCAAGCAGGGATCAAGCTTGTGTATACCAGCTCCAAGAAATAGAACTCCAGAGTGCAAGTTCCAAACAGTTTCATTTATGAACCACAGGGAATCACCACTGACACAAAGACACTCACTTGTGCTAATGAAAGGAAAGGTGTTAGCAGACAGAAACTTAAGGTGTTGCAGACGGTGATACTGTACCGATTCAAAATGCAGAGCTCCAACTGGGCAACACTGGGAAGTGAAGTGGCTCAGCAAGCTGCCTAGAGATCATGGAGTGGCCAGTAAACTCAGGAGTCAAGTGTGATATGGACCGAGAGTCTCTCTGATCTCAAGCGAGACCAAATTGGTAGTGCTTAGGCAGGCATATTTTTAGGGGAAAACATTTCCTTAGGCAGAATTCAGGATTCAAGTGGAGTATCTAGGAAAGAAGAATAGGATGGGAAGTTTGTGAATGACTGGACAATCAATACAAATGTCTTTGGACAAGGGAGCACTGCTCTCCGAGAGATAATCTTGGACTTCTTTTCATTTGTAAACATCAGGTCTATCATCCACCATCACTCCTATCAGCGAAAGGATTATGCAGATCCCAACCTTGGTTGATCTACCCTTGGTTACATGCTCTGGCACGTCCCATGCTGAACCTTCCAGTCAAGGGGTATGGTCTCCTTATATGGATCTCCTTATATGGCATGGCTAATTTCTCTCAATGGGGGCGCCCTCTCAACTATGTGCCTTAGGGGGGAAGCAGACGGGCGGCATGGGGCCGCCCCAGGAAGCTGCGCCGCCCCTGGAAGGAGTGCTAAAATAGCGCTCCTTCCACAAATCGCCGAAGGTGCACCGCAAAAGGCTGTCAGCGCACCTTCGGCAACTCTTCCACTGCAGCGTGTACGGACGCTGCAGCGGGAGGTCATCCTCGGAGTACCAGCCGTGCGGAGGGCCGGCTGCTCCAAGGACGTTTTAGGGAAGGGGTTGGGGCGCCCACCGTGCGGCTGCCCCTCCCCTTCCTTGCCCCGAAAACGGTGCTTTGCGCCGTCTGCTTCCCCCCTTAGACACATCTCTTAATATCAGTTTCATATTAGAAAAGAGGGGAGGGTGCATGGAGGCTAGACCTTGGAGTAACGATTTGTTCAATTTTGTGGCCATAGGCAAATCTCTCAGCCTCTGTTACAGACATGTCAAATGGAAATAACAGGAACCTACCCTGAAGGCAAACCAAGACTGAGATCAGATTAACCCAGAAATGAAAACAGTGTGTATTCAGCTTTTCCATGATTTTGCCAGGTTGGCCAAAGAAAAGAATCTTACGGTTGACACTACTGTCCACACCCATAAATAAGCTCACAAAAAACTGTCCTCCATAGTTCTTGACAGCAGCTGCTCCACCTCATCTTTTGAAAGCTACAGAAACTGCTTGTGCTAGCTAGGTTAGATGCCGATCCATCCCTGTGCTAATGTTGCATAAGAGACCTACCCACTGAGACAACTGGGGGGAAAAGCTTGCTTGGAAGTCAATAGGAGCTTTAGTAAACCCAGCTCTATCAGCTTCTGTGGAGAGAATGATTCATCCACCACAGTGAAACAGGTGGCTTAAAAACCACCTGCCTTAGGCACACCTTTGTGTGTGTGGGCGTGCAGCTTTCTGCAAAGAGGATATCAGTATTGAACATAAAACATTCTGAAACTGGCTGAAAGGAAAGCTGAAAAGATTTTTAGCATCATTCAACAGGGGCAATTTCTTTAAATAGGGGTGGGGATTCATTTTGGCCCACTAAATGTTATTTGCTACAACTCCAACAATCCCTTTGGCTATGCTGGCTGGATCTTCTGGGAGCTGGAATCCAAGGTAGCTGGAGGGCCACACTGGAGGGCTGCAAGCCTTGCTTAGAAACGGCTAGATAAAATTCACATAGAAACTCCCTAAAATGAACAGAGGGTCCTAGTTGCAAATGGCCTCTGCACTGCTGTGCGAGCAAAATCAGGCTGCCAAGTTATCAGTAAAGTTGAGGGAAATGA
This sequence comes from Phrynosoma blainvillii, assembly GCA_026167975.1. Taxonomy (NCBI): domain Eukaryota; kingdom Metazoa; phylum Chordata; class Lepidosauria; order Squamata; family Phrynosomatidae; genus Phrynosoma; species Phrynosoma blainvillii. The sequence goes on from JANUYF010000002.1 coordinate 135,240,879, forward strand.
CTGCCATCTGCCCATGGCACACCATCTGTCATGGGCAGTAAGAGGAACTTAATACACTTCTAAATTATATTGGTGGTGTCTGCACAGGCCAGGGGACTGAGGGAGCAGCCCAGAATATCCTGGCTCCAGAGCTGCCCTGATCTCCCACTGTTATTTGTTATTTGGAGCCCTCCATTGTGATGGCAAGTGGTTGTTTGCAGATGTGTCTTGCTGTGCCACCTGGGGCAGCAGTGGCAAGTCGCTTCATCTGAGGTCAGAACTAGGCATCCAGCATCAACTACATGGCTGGGCACCTTGCTTTGACCTTAGAGCGAGCGACTTGCAGCCACCTCCACCACTGCCAGGCAGTACAATGGGACACATTGTCAACAGCCACCCCATGTCGTAACAGAGAGCTCTGGGTCCTCTGGGAAGATCTGGGGCAAAAAGTAAGTTATTTTATTCTGTTTTAAGGGGGGGTATAGTCTGGGTTTGGTGCTAAACTGGCTGGCCAATGTCTGGATTGTTTGCACCAGAGCCAGGGGTTGGGCTGTGCAATGTCTGGACTCCTAGCCAAGAGAATAGGGAAGATATTTGATTTGGCCCGTACAGACAGGGCCATTATCCCTGTGGCTAGCTGATCTGGTGTGCTATTCCAAATGCTTAGAATGTGAACATGAAAACTTCCCAGTTAAATAAGGAGCCCTGGTGGTGCAGTGGTTAAATACCTGTACTGCAGCCACTCACTCACAAACCACAAGGTTGTGAGTTCAATACCAGCCAGGGGCTCACGGTTGGCTCAGCCTGACATGCTTTTGAAGTCACTAAAATGAATATTCAGCTTGTTGGGGGCAATTAGCTTACAAATTGTAAACCACTTAGGGCAGGGGTCGGCAACCTATGGCCCAGGGGCCAAATCCGGCCCCCCGAGTCCTTTGGACCAGCCCCAGGCCGGTCCTGCTGCCGCTGCCGCTGCACTGCCGCCTCGCATGTCGCGGCTGCCATTTTGTTTTCCAAAATGGCGGCTGCAACTCGCTTGTGCATGCGCAGTACGCCGAAAGTGCACATGTGCATGCGCAGTACTTCTGGTGTACTGCGGCTGCGCAAGCATGCGAGCGCACGCACCGCCATTTCCCCCCCACACCCTCAGCCCGCGGAAGACCTGGGGACCAGTGGACGGGCCCCAGGTAAGGAAAACTTGCTGACCCCTGACTTAGGGAGTGCTGAAGTGCACTGATAAGCGTTACAGAAATGTACTTGCTATTGTTAGCATTGCTATGAATGGTCACTGTCAGGTTTGTGTGAGGGAAAAGAAAATGGAGAGTTTGGCTGGGATTAGAACCTCACATATGAGAACCAGCATGAACAAGCATAGCAGTTTGAGTGTTGGACTATAACTCTGGAGACCAGGGTTCAGTTTCTGCTTAGCCAGGAAGGAAGGAAAGCTAAAACTCAAAATGAGTTAAAATGGGCTAGGCAAGCAAGAAGCAAAAAAAGAAGATTTTTTTGAGATACATTTGAGGTAAGAGAGGAGATAGTGGGGCCACTATTCAGTAAGGATGGCAAAATACTTACAGACCACAATGAAAAGGCAAAACTACCTGATACCTATTTCGTTTCATGTCCACGCACGCACACACCCCAAAAGAGAGGTATGCATGCCAATACAGCAACAGAGACTTTGGCAAGAGATCTGGATTTCATAACATATAGAGACAGAGAGTTCATATCATTGATAGGGAGGAATCACCTAGGTAACCCAAACTAGTTTAAATCTGTATCCTGAAGGAACTTGATGGTGTACTCTTTGAACCCTTTGCCATCATTTTTGAGAAATCTTGGAGAATGAGTGAGATGCCAAAGGACTGGAAAAGGGCAAACATTGCCCTTTTCTTCCAAAAAGGCAAAAAAGAACATCCAGGAAACTACTGGTTCCTGTCAGCCTGACCTCAATACCAGGAACAATATCAGAACAGATTATACAAGAATCTGTCTGCAAGTATCTTGGTGGCAATTATTATTGGAGGTATTAATATCCTTTGCAAGGCCAGCCCAAGACATTTTATTTCCTCAAGGGAAGTGGTACATGGAGCCCCATATCCACTTACTTTAAGCTCTTAATATCAGCCACATTTTGAAGCAAAAATCCTACAAACTCATCTCTCCAACTCTGGCAGCCAAAATGCAATAACTAACAATGTGTTGCCACTTCAATACACCCAGAATATATTTATGCAGAATAAACTTTATAAATAATTGTTGCTCTTACCAAAATGTCATTTATTTTTGTGTATTTACTTAATAGATCCACCAAGCACATTAAAACTTTTTTAAAAAGCCAAATACAAACTGAAACCATAAAAGCAATAGTACATACACAAATCTATAAAAATAGCAAATAAAAATGTAACAAATAAAATATTACCACCAGCAGATAAAACCTTAAATGGAAGCACAGCACTTGTGTCAGACACAGGACATTATCACATGGGGGTCTAAAGCAGTCCCATCCCTGCGCCATCCCTGCGCCACCGCGGTTCCTTTTCCCTTGCGGTATAGAAAGCTGCATCATTCCGGCATCAGCAAAGTAATTCCCAAAAGAACCCGGCATTCAAAAGAACGGGGATGATGCCGGGTGATGCCGGAATGGTGCAGGGATGGCGCAGGGATAGATGGGGTTTCTCTGTGACGTCGTGTGGAAACACGGGACAAGGATCCGCGATGGTGCAGGGATGGTGCAGGGATGGGCGGGGTTTCTCTGCGACATCATGTGGAAACACGGAAAAAAACCCGCGGTGGCGCAGGGATGGGGCAGGGATGGGACTGCTTTAGACCCTGTGTGATAACGTCCACAGTCTTTTTATAATTCCTCAAATTAACTTCAGGATGGTGTTTTCAGTGCAATACTGAAATAGTATAAATGACTGGTTGACTGTACTGTGAGTAAATTGTTTACTTAAAAGATGCATTTTGTTTCTACGAATTGGCCATTAATGGCAGACACTCTACTCACATAGGAATTTCCCTGGAGAGATAAGATTTGTGGCCCACTGAGGATATCTGATATTCCAAGGTAAATTGAAGGGTTGGTGAACGCAAGATATTAATTCTGCAGGCTGGAGTAAAGACATCACTGACAAATTCATTTTTCACCCTTTTGTTAATGGAAGTAAGAACAAACAAACCTCAGATTCTTGCCAGAGGTGGCCATCAAACTCTTACATAACTGGACCCTTGGAAAAGATACAGGGTGAGCATCTTCAATCTATGTCATGCAAAATGACCTACTGGGTGATGAGAATGATCTCTGCAGGCGACAAATACCAACAAAAATGTCAACAAAAATTATATCTTGAGCGCTGTTTTGCTCCAACGGCTTTCTTTTATTTTCTAAGAAAATGTTAACCATCCAGCATTCTTCACTTCTTATTAAGCTATGGGAAGCAGGAGATGTGCCTACAACAGCCTCTGGTGTTGCATGAAACAGCCTGGCTCACCAAAGAGAGACAGGTTTCAGGGATTGATGTTTTCCTGTGCCTTGAAAGTATCGATGTAGCTGTTCAAGAGCAGAGCCCAAGAACTGGAGGAAGAGGAGATGTATTTATGGGGTAGGAACGGGAAGGTGCTTGCATATCCTCCAAAGCATCTAATGAACCATATAAAATAAATCACTGTTTTGCCTTGGGTGCATCTACACTGTAGAAATAATTCCGTTTGTCACCGCTTCAAGTGCTGTTACACCATCATATGGAATCCTGGGATTTGTAGTTTTACCAGCTCTTTAGTCTTCTTTGCCAAAGAGTGCTGGTGCCTCACAAAACTACAAATCCCAGAATTCTGTAGCATGGCACTAGGGCAGTTAAAGTGGTGTCAAGGTGCATTATTTCTGCAGTGGAGATACATCCTTGGACTAATAACACCCTGGGTCTTCTCTTCTTAAAAGACTTCAGCAATTCTCCCAGACTCTCATTTCAGAGTGCTGGGTTGCTCTCCTATTTTCCCCAGAGTGCAAAGCAGCAAAGGAGAAGTCTTCATTGCTCCTTGCAGAAATGACTACACCAATAAAGGCACCCAAGGGTCAGATTTCAGATCACAAAGGCAACTGCTGTTCTAGTGACTACATTGGGGTACAGGATACTATGCTAATTTGTTGTTGTTGTGTGCCTTCAAGTCATTTCGGATTTATGGCAACCCTAAAGTGAACCTATCATGGAACTTTCCGGGGCTGAGAGTGTGTGACTCACCCAAGGTCACCCAGTGGGTTCCCATGGCCAAATGGGGAATCTCCAGAGTCATTGTCCAATGCTCAAACCACTACACAACATGACACGACACAACACGACACAACACCTCCCATTAGAAAAAACACCACAGTTCCTTCCCCAAGAAACTTGGCATGAATGTCTCATACAAAAACCAAAAACAAATCAAAACAAAACAAAAAAACAGTCAGGCTGGTGAATATCTTTGGAATCATGTTTATTTCAGAATTACTTTCAAAATTACTACCAGTTTGCATTGAAAAGACTATGTATGTTGCTGGGGGTTAACCAGGATTTCTTATAAGAATCTAGTACTATCACAGGCCCCTCCATTCTGAGTATAAACCACTGTGTCTAAATTCATCAGTATATTCTGACAGAAAGAGTACCAACAGAAAGGAACTGGTGGGATTTTGGAATTTCAACCCTCAGGCGGCTCCCTTAAAATGTATTATGTATGTGGTGTAGTGGTTTGAGCGTTGGACTATAAGACTCTGCAGACCAGAGTTCGAATCTTGGCTCAGTCATATAAACTCATTGGATGACCTTGGGAAAGTCACACTCTCTCAGGCTCAGGGGATGGCAATGGCAAACCCCCACTGAAGAAACTCTGCTAAGGCTGTGACATCCAGGCTAGGATCCCGTTGGTGCAGTATATGTTAGCAGATGCTCTTTCTCTAGGCTTGTGCAGCAGTAGTGAAGGAAGGCAGACAAAGGACGTTTTCACACTGGGCTCCCTAAAGCCGGCTGGAGCCCTTCCCCTAAAGCCGGCTGGACAAGGTGCCGCTGACACCGGAATGACTCTGGCGGCGGCAGGCTAATTCCTTTTGCCACCCGGAATTACCTGAAGCCGGAGTTAGCCAGGAATTAGCCTGCCGCTGCCGGAGTGAGGCCAGACTTAGGGCTCCGTGTGTTTGAACACACGGAGCGAAAAGCCGGCCGGACGCAGGGATGACACCGGAAGGGGTGGGGTTTGCCGCCGCGCGTGTCTGAACACACGGGAAATGGAGCCGGAGTGAGGCCGGTGGGAGGCCGGCTAGCGTCCTCAAAAAGGCCAGTGTGAAATATGCCACCTCCAGGCAACCTATTTCTCCAGTGCTTGACTTTTTTCCATACTTCTTGTGTTCCTTGCCTTTTTGTTCCTCCTGCCACCAGCTAATCCCCTGTGGTTATGCCGGGATAGTAGGCCATTGGGATTCCACTTCAGCAATAGTTCAGCATGACTGCTACTGAAAGACCCAGTCTCCCCACTTCTCCTTCTAACTCCATCGTGCTAAAGACACATCACTCTCTCAGCCCTACTAGCAGCAGTGGGGGAAAAATAAAGTGGGAAACAGGGAAAATAGTAATGGAATGGCATCACAGATTGCAGAAGACTTAAGAGGAGAAGATGCTGAACTGTTGTTTTTTGCAGTTGCCACACATCAATCCTAAAATACTTGGGGTACATCTACACTGCAGAAATAATGCTGTTTGACACCACTTGAACTGCTATGGCTCTATCCTCCAGGGATCTGCAGTTTTGTGAGGCACCAGCACTTTTTGGTAGAGATAAATACCTTCTAAAACTACAAATCCCATGATTCCATAAGAGGGAGCTGTAGCACTTAAAGTGGTGTCAAACTGCATTATTTCTACCATGTAGATGCACCCTTGGATTCAGGTTTGCAGGAAGTGGGGATAATTCTACCATGATAGGTAGGTGCTGCAAAAGGACTTCAAATGGTTTGCTATTTAATTGTTAGACAGAGTGAGGCAGCTGTTTTGCAGACAACACAGTCTTTAGGTGTCATGAAAGGAATGCAAATTGTTATTTTTGAATTTTTACTGCTAGAGATGGGGAGAGGTATGTTTGAGTTCTGTACACATTGATTTGCGGGGAAGAGGAGGATTTGCTTTTCCACCTCAACTAGGAAAATTTCTTAGTTTGGCTATGGATCCAAAGGTGGGGGAATCACCTTAACAAAAGCCCTTGCAGTCTTTCACAGAGAAGGTGGAAGGAGACAGAGATAGTGGCCTATGTTATGTATACATAAGTAAGTAACATCCCCTGATTCAATCTTCCCACTTTCTTTACCAGGCATGAGCCACACCGAGAGATGGAGATCTTTTCTGCTGGCATTTTGGGTGTGGGTGGATGACATTTCCACACCTACCCCTGCCTGTGATCGAGGCTTCGACAAAGAAAGAGAGGTACCCCTACTGCAAAAAGATATGTTAGCCATGTTTGTTACACAAAGTACAACCAAGTCTGGGTCTAACATATTGCCCTGTTTTGGCCAAAGGAATTTTCTTTCGTTTGTTGCAATTTACATAAGGTTGGATTTCAGTATTTGGCTGATAAGGATCCTTTCTCCTTCACAATCTGTTCCTCTTTTTGCACGTGAATTTGTTTCATCTGGAAAAATGTAAATCATCCCCGCGCACACACATACAGAATAAATTCCAGGGAAAGTGTTGCTCTACTTTTTGATTCAACTAAGTGGAAAGTATAGCCAGAAGGATGTCAAAACTGAGATCTGTTTTCCTTGCTCTCATCTTGTGGCTCAGTGACCTCTTGAAATTTTACACTGGCAGGCAAACATTAAAAGCACATTTTACAGAGGGGTAAACAGCAAGTGTAGAGGGGAAAGGAAAAGGATGAAGTAATGCACACTAAAGGTCATGGAAACTACAATCCAAGTGCTTAATGGCAATCTCTTTGCACTGACTTCTGACAGCAGCAGTTCATTACTGCAGTCATTTTCGCTGATTCAAACAACCATTTGCATGTGATAGTTTATAAGGTGAAGCCCACAATGGACTCAGTATGCAAATTTTGTGTCGGGGTTTTCGCCGATGCTACAAATTGTTCAAATAATTCTGAAGAAGATGCAATTGACTTAGCTAAGCCCACATTTTGAAAGTTTTTCAAGTGTCCAGCTGTAATACACACAGGCTTCTGAGTTCCGCAATATTTTTAACCATTCCAAAAGAAACCACTCATTATCACTTCTTCAAAATGACTGCATGGCTCTTCATTTATATCCTTATCGTTATTATTATGGCTGACATATGCAGGTGTACGTTGCACTACTCATGTGGAGTACAATGTGTAAAATTTGTATCCAGCTGACGATGGTGTCAGGAAAGTTGTGCATATGGACCATTACACTTGTGGCCGCCAGTTAAAGTCACAGAATTGCATGTGAATATGCATTAGCCTTATGCCTTGCTTTTGTGCATTGCACATTGCAGTCTCACAGGAGTGTGTCAGACATGAACACTGAACATGTATCCACATATGCTGCACTATGTTGATACTGAGTATAGGTGTTCAGTAAAGCATGTGCTGCACTGAAGTGATGTAAGTTCTTGTCTTCCTAAGCCAATTATGTTCATAACAGCAACAAAACAATTTTTTTGGTATTCAAGTGACAGGAATGGCTCTACTATTTGGCAAAGAGAAGAAACCACCTCAGGGGAGAGCTGGTGGAAGGCAGCAGTGACAACCCCGTGTATGTGTCCTCTGAGACCCCCATGACTATTCTCTTCTCTTGGAGGATAGAGTTATATGTGCCAAATATCCTCTTCTGTATCCACAAAGGATCCTTTTGCCTTCAGGTGCAGCTGAGGACCACAATGTTCAAGTAAAATTCAAATGCCAGCCCTGTTCACCTCTCTACAAGGAATGGGGTGGCGGAACCCTCCTGACCATCTTGGAAGCTAAGCCAGGTCAGCCTTGGTTAGGACTTGGGTGGGAGACAGCTAATGAATACCAGGCGCTGTAGGCTACATTTCAGAGGAAGGAAGTGGTAAAACCACCTCTGAGTATTCCTTGCCTATGAAATTCTGGGGGTTGCCATAAATTAACAGGTGACTCGAAGACACACACACATATTAAGCACCAACCACAGTTGCTTAGAGCTTGTCATTCGAACACACACATACAAAGAGAAAGAAAGGACATATTTTCTTTTTAGGAAATAGAAATCTTAGCAAAAGGGGCTGTTCCCAGATCAAGAGGAAATGAGTGAATGATTCCTTCTCATTTCCTTAGAAAGACAGGATAAAGAACATTTAATCTAGCCTGCTTGCTTTTAACCAGAAGATGGATGCAAAGCACCCTGGCATCACTACAACTGGGGGGTGGGGGGGTGGGTGGGAAATCTAACTAAATGAACAAATACTCTAAATACTAAATAAACAAATAGGCTCTTAGAGTGTCTTTACAAGTTGCGGCAACAAATCAATGAATCCTTGAAAACTGTAGAAATCTGCTGCTCTGCTAGCTGAACTGGAAATTTGCACATAGCCCTTTCCTCTTGTCGGGAGCTAAGCACACCAAAACAGGAGAATTTAAACACACATACACATACACACAGAAACACACACACTCCGTCTCCTGCCTGGATGCCCTGTGAAAACTGGGGACTACCTGGACCCAAAACCCCTCATCCTTCCCCATGAACAGAAATACACGTATCTTCCTTTCTACTGGACTTAATGCGAATGAGAGAGGCTGGATCAAAAATAAACTTAAACTTTTTTTTAAAATGCCCCACTACTTTTGGCTCTTATGCTTCCAGCCAGTGTGGCATAGTGGTTTGAGTGCTGGACTCTGATTCTGGAGACCAGGTTTCAATTCCCAGCTCAGTCATGAAATCCACTGGGTGACCTTTGGCAAGTCACACTCTCTCAACCTCAGGGGAATGTAATGGCAACCCCTCCTTTGAACAAATCTTGCCAAGAAAACTCTATGATAGGGTCGCCAAGAGTCGGGAAGGACTTGAAGGCGGACAACAACAACAGCCTTCAGCCTAGTAGGGCTTTTGATATATTGGGGCGGGGGGGGGGAATTCTTCTGGCAGGCCTTTCCAGAACAGACTTCCTTGCCTCAGGAACCTCCTTATTTTGCCCTCTCCCAATTTGATTGCCAATTTGACTCCGCTACTCAGTTTGTTGTTAGATTTTGTTGTTTATGGTTTTATTTTATTTTATGTTTTAGTTTTAATCAGTGTCTGATTTAATACTTTTTTAACGGGGAGTGGGTATTGGGGTTTTTGGATTTGTACTCTATGTATTTTTAATTGTTGTTAGCCGCCCCAATTGTGCACAGAGGGGCGGGGTATAAATAATTTATTATTATTACTATTATTATTATTATTAATCATGAACCTCAAATCTTCTCTCTTGCACCCCTCATACGATTACTCATCTCATCTTATTGATTGTAACAGCAGGAACTGGAGCTTATACAATGAATTGAACTTAAAAGTACATAACCTTGGCCAGACTCTTCTGATTAGAATTCAGACTTTGTCCATTAGTAGATGTTTGCAGATGCTTTCATATCTAGCGTTTCCCTTTATAGCTAATGTTTATAACTACGTTTCTCTTACCATGCTTTTCCTTAAGGTCATCTTCCCCCTTCCACCACCACCTTGTGTTTAAGGGAAGTGGATTTGCTGTCATTTTTTCAACCCTTTGCTCTTTTCAGCACCCTGCACATAAGAAGTGCGGGGGGAGCATGGAAGTTATGGGCCCGTAGAGGGGTAACTAATCCCCATTGAGTGAGCTTGAGTAGACTCGTATTATCATGGGAGCTGCCTGAACAGGACTCCTATTATTCACTGTTCAAGCAAAGATAAAAGGGACTAAACATGTCAACCAGAAGAAAGGGAAAGGGAGAGCTGGCCTGCTGAAATTCTAATTGAAAAGCAAGGGTAATTTATAGCTCTTTCCTACTTATTTTTGCTTAGGATCCCAGGGAGGGCTGAGTGTCTGATAATGACAGCCAGGCTGGGAATGGAAAATAGATGGAGAGAGAGCCAACAGATGGATATCCAGCTTGTGATTCCTCTCAAAGTCTGGCTGTTGCCTAGGGAACTCCCTCTCCACACGCAACGCGTACTCCTCGCAACCTGTTTTGCAAAACACAGGGCGCCTCAGGATGGTGGAGCCTGACAGACTGGTTCAATCACTGGTGCAAAGCTTGCTTTGCATGGAATGAGGAAACAAAATCCCCCCTGGCCATCATTATTATACAGAGTGAACATGAGCGAGAACAGCTGCAGTGTTCAACAGGGACTGGAGGCCATAACAGTGGAAAGGTTTACCTATGGATAGCTCTGTGTGTGTGTGTGTGTGTGTGTGTGTGTGTGTTGAGTGCCTTCAAGTTGTTTCCAACTTATTGCGACCCAAAGGTGAACCTATCACAGGGTTTTCTTGGCAGATTTCTTCAGAGTGAGTTTGGCATTGCCATCCTCTGAGGCTGAGAGAATGTGACCTGCCCAAGGTCACCCAGTGGGTTTTCATGGCCAAGCCAGGATTCGAACCCTTTTCTCCAGAGTCATAGTCCAACACTCAAACCACTATGCCATGCTGGCTCATTGTGGCTAGCTGCTATTCCCACATAATTTTACTTTATCTCAGTTAACAGGCAAGGACTTCTTCTAAAACAGGGGCAGGAATCATGATGCCTCCAGATGTTGTTCAGGTCCAAGTCCCAGCAGCCCCAGCTCCAGCTGGCTTAGCTAATGAGGAAGAGTGCTGGTACTTGCAGTCCATCAACATCTGAAAGTGTACATGATGTCCACATCAGGTCCAAACATTAAAACATGTTGTGTAGTTATTCTATAGAAGATGCTTGAATGTTCTCCTGATGTTCTCCTGTATCCTGACAATATTACCCACATCTCAGGCTGCATCTGCACTGCAGAAAGAATGCTGTTTGACACTGCTTTAACTGTTATGGCTGAATGCTATGGAATTCTGGAATTTGTAGTTTTGCAATATATTTATCCTTCTCTGTCAGAGAGCTCTGGTGCAACAACAAATTACAAATCCCAGGATTCCACAGGATGGCACCATGGCAGTTAAATTGGTATCAAACTGTATTATTTCTGCAGTGCAAATGCAGCCTCAATGTAGCCTGTTTGCTCCAAATGGACTCTTCAGTGCTTCTAGTCTAGTTGGGATGAACAATTCGGTTGAGGCCATTCTGTGTTTCCATCTCTATGCTAAGCAGAACTATTTGCTGCTGACAGAAACATAGAGCCACTAAAGTAAATGTTATGGACTTGGAAGATGAAATTCAGTATAGCAGGAGACCCATGGAGAATGGAGAGAGGGACATTGCCGGCGGTGGATGGCAATAGGTTAAATTAGAAAGTGAGCAAGTGAATGAACCCAATACTGTTGACTTGTAATGCTGTTGCCAGATTAGTAATGGGGTCAGGTTTGGCTTCTACATTTGTTGCAGGTTCTTATTCTTTTCTTTCCATACAAGTTGCATAGCCTCTTATAGGTGAAAATTTAAAACTGGAGGGCTATAAGTACGGGCAAGCATACTTTCCAAAGCCTGTGAGAAAGAAGTCCTAGAATGCATTGTAGCCCAGTGCATTTAAGTCGTTTCAGCTGGGAACTATAGGTGACAATGGTGATGGTCTGTATTTTTTTGTCTGTCTTATAGTTAATTTCTCCTGGGAACCAGTCTTGCCTTGTTAATTTTATTTATAGCTTAGTGAGTACATGTTGTGGTTTGTGAAATCTCTGGTGTAAATCTATGACTTTTGAGTTTCTCCATCACTTGGATCTGAAGCGTTTGGATATTTGTGGTGGAAGATTGAAATGTGCAAGTCTTGTAGTGATGAATGTATGTTTGATATAATATGGTACTTATATGCCCACTGTATCATTTCACAATGGTGTCAAGAAAGCAAATTATTTGCATGGACTGTTCTAGGCTCAAACTGATGATGTACTGGTAGAACTTCTCAAGAAAATTCTTCCATAAATTCAGCTGCTAAAGATATTGTGTCATGCAAGTGTCCATAAACTGTGGCATTACTTGAAGTTTTCAGAGAAGTAGCCATGTCTGTTACAGAATAAAAAGGAGAAAGGGAAGGGAAGAGGAAATAAAAAAGAAGACTACCTGATTTTTTTAATTATAGCATAAGCTTGCATGGATATCAATCCATTTCTTCAGATGCCATACAGAATGATATTAAAGCCTCAATTTATTGAACATATTTATACAATTGGGGAGTGGAACAGAATGTAATAGGACCCAGAAATATGCTAACCATGGATCCTCACTCTCAGTCTTCAAAAGGCCATGTGAGGTTATCCAGGTCTTTGATAGATATGATAGATAATATGTGAGGTTATACAGGTCTTTGATAGATACATGTTATTCCTGAAGGGAAAGTAACTATTTGCAAGTACAAAGTGACTTGGTGGCAAGTTGTGCAATACCCAATTTGAAATGGTATTCTTGATGGTTTGTAGTCCCTCCTTGTATAGGGTGTTTGAGCAGACTGTCTTTACATCCATAGGCTGCGGTTTGATAGGGTGCTTGAGCAGATAAGTGGAAACTGGGAAGAAATAGGCTGTTTTCAATACTGACAGTTTAGTTTTCAAAGCACCAGCTACTGTTTTCATGAAAGCATATTATGAAATCCTGATTCACTTCCCCAAATGCTGGGCATTGGCTCTTAAACGGTCATCACTGGAGAGACCCAACATGTCTTTATACTTAAGAGAAGAATGGTTTGATCATTCCCATCAGGATCAATACACAGAATACAAACTTGGATTTGCTTCATGATTATAATTAAAAAGCACTACCAAGTCTGAACATTTGGCATTGTCCAAATAATTATGGTAGAGCCAAGAAAATAACACTAAATCAGTTCTCTACACTCAATGGTTCTTTCAAAAAGTTACAGAATTTGATCCAAAAAGCTGATGCGTCTATGTACAGAACTAATCCCACTGAGTAGTTCTTGTACTGTCAAAAAAGTACTATATCTGTCCAATAGATTTGTTTGGAAAGAACAGCCCAGGGAGCCATATTCAATACTTAGCAGAGAACTAAGAGGCCAGTTCATATACAACTGTACTGTGATTTAATACAATAGTCTGAAGAGTTTGCATAGCATAAGACCTAAATACTCTGAAGGTGCCAGATCCTATATGATTATGGAAGTTAAACAGGGTTGGTTCTAGTTAGTACTTGGATGGGAGACTGCCAACGAATACCAGGTGGTGTAGGCTATATTTCAGAAAGAACTGGGTATTCCTTGCCACATCTTGCTTAAGAAAACCCTATGAAATATATGGGGTTGCCAAAAGCTGGCAAGCAACTTGAAGGCACACGCATACAGAGGGATTATATCTGGTAGCCCAGCAGAAATTAATTGGGATGCAGTGGCAGACAACCAACTTTCTAGATTTCTAATACTCTACAATGTTTTCCTCTAATATTTTAATGTTTTTTAATTTAACCGCTCAGAAACAGTAACTAGGCATTTGTCTTGTGACTTGGGTTGAGTCATAATTCTTTGCAGGTGACCTTGTAGGAAACACATCCTCTAGCTATCCCAATTTGGCACGGGCAATCTTGATTAATCAACCATCTTTTGTACCATTTCCCTCCAGTTATTTAAAAAATGTCCCAGTATTTCCTCTTTCCTCCCACTTTCCCCTCTTGTTCTCAGCTGACTTCACTTATAGCAAAATAACTTCCAAGTACAAAAGTAGTTTGCATTCAGTTCACTCAAAGCAAACTGCTGCAGCCTTTCCTAGCTTGTGCGTTCTCCCTCATTAAGAACCTTTGCCACCTTGATCACATTTTGATGTAGGTGGCCATATGTGTCCCAGTTTTCATCTGTGAAATGTGGGAGGGTAAACCACTCCGTTTCTTAGCTCATTTGTTAGCAGGTGTAAAAAACCATATGCATACAACTACATAAATGAAATGTTCTTGGATCCTTCAAAAATAGCATTCCTGAACCTGCAGTGTCATTTTAGCCAAGCAAGGCCTTTTCAAATTTTGCTTTGAATGCAGAAAGATGAGAGGCAGAGCTTACTGTCCTCAGCAATGAGGGCACCCTCCCCATACATGTTCACTGTGAGTACTATAATCATTTCGAAAGGTGAGGCATTTTAAGTTTTCCTCACATATTGCATTTTTGGTGTATACCTGAAACTATGTATAATGTGCAAATTATACGTGTTTATAAACCCAGCCCATGCATTCAGCAAGAATTAGGATTGGTTGCCCCAGGATTGCTGCCATCTAATGCATAAACTATTCTTTTTGAAGCAGAAGAAAGACTTTTAAGAGCAAATAAATGGGGTGTGGGGAGGAATAAACTGGATGTGTGAGGTCAACATCCTTGATAAATTACTCTCTCTGTCCTTCCCTCATTCTTTCCAACATTTCACAGATGAAAACCAAGACATGGGTGGCCCATATAAGAGCTCAGTCAAGACAGTGAAAGTTATTGATGAGCGAAAACACACAAATTAAGAAAGGATGCAGCAGTTTGCTTTTTCTGGCTTGATCTTCCAGTGTAGGTTGTTGCTGTGCATGGTTACAGCCAGCCAGCCCTCTCTCAGCCTCAGGGGAAGGCAAAGACAATCCTCTTGTGAACAAAACTTGCCAGGAAAAAACCATGACAAGGTTGACATAAGTTGGAATCATCTTAAAGGCACCCACAACAATGACAGTGACAAAGAGGTACAGGATCTCAGATGTAGGCTGCATCTGCACTGCAGAAATAATGCAGTTAGACATCACCTTAATAAATAAAATAAATAAATAATAAATTTTATTTTTTAACCCGTCCCTCTGCGAGGCAATCGAGGCGGTGTACAAAGTTAAAACAAGACAGCAGTTAAAACAATTCCATCCCCCCCAATCCCTAACCCACCCACCCCATAAAAATCGAATTAAACTAGCAGACTAATTAAAACAGGGGTAGGCAACCTTTCCCCTTTAAGGGCCGAGGAACTTCAGCTCCCAGAATCCCAGGAGCTATTGGCCAACATGGGACTATTGGCCAACATGGCTGAGGCTTCTGGGAGCTGAAGTCCCTCGGCCCTTAAAGGGGAAAGGTTGCCTACCCCTGAATTAAAATAACAAAATAAATCAACAACAATAATTAAAACATTAGAACAAACAATGGTGTCAAGGAGCAGTAACCATCCAAACTCTGTTAGGGGTGGGAGGGTTATTCCGGGAAGGCCTGTCAGAAGAGATCCGCCTTTACTGCTTTTTTAAAGCAATCAAGAGTGGTAATAAGATGGATCTCTTCCGGCAGGCCACCTTAACAGTCACAGCTCCATCCTATGGAATCCTGGGATTTGTAGTTCATTGTGGCACCGGAGGTATCTGGTTAAATATCTCACAAGGCTAAATATCTTACAAAACTAGAAATCTCAGAATTCCATAGTATTGAGTCATGGTAGTCAAAACGGTGTCAAATTGCATTATTTCTGCAGTGCAGATACAGCCTTGGTGACTTTTTTCCCCTAAGTGACATTGCATACACATACAAAACCACCCGTATTTAGTTGCCACCAGCTGAGATTCAAAAGAGCATAGCCAAGTTCACCTTGGAAAAGATTATGGACAGATCTAGCTGTTTTGCATGTAAGCAGTATTTCAAAATAACAATACTCCATTTGAACTGAAAATTGCCTCTTTTTGAAAGTGGCAAGGGATGGGATCTTTGATTTTCTGGTCTATATTTAACCTGGTTTATGTTATATTTGGAGCCATATGCCAATCAGAATGGACGCAACACAAACAAAAAATGCTAAGTTATAGTTTTCCGAGCCACACTCAAGTTGAGTTAATAATTGTTTATCTCTTTGTGCTCCCAGCACTTTTTAAAAGTAGACACCTAATGGGTAGGTGCATGCCTGGATGGTCTTTGTTTTCCTTTCATGTAAATCTCTGCCAATTTTAAACTCTTTTCCTAAAGAAGAATCCTTTGGAAATCTCAGGATGAAGATAAGCATAATATTTTCATGGAGATTGCAATGAGTCATTAACCTGTAGCGTGATCCCCAGATCATGACTTGTCTTATACCAGCACTTGCTTTGTTCCAGTACTGTGACCTCTCAGCCTAATCTCAAAAACCCTCCTTCAGAAATCAGATGAGACTTCTTCAAGGGCAACGTTTATCTGCCCAGGTATCCAACCGTTGTGAGGAGACAGGAAAAGATGGTAACAGGGATGGCATAAACATAGAAAAAAGGAAAGTGCCCACTTATTTTGGTTCTGGCCATGTCCATGAGCAGAATGGAGGCCCTGACCAATTTCTCCCAAGAGAATATGACCCTTGCCAGAAGAAAGGTTCCCCACCACTGTCAGTGTTGCTTCTTTCCATTCTTTGCCCAGACTGTCTGCCTTTGTCCTTGTTTCTTCCCAAGCATCCTGTATACTCCACATATAGAAAAAAATTCTTCACTTAGGCGAGCACTACACCCAGCTTTTAAACTGTGATTTGAGCCAAAAGAAAATGCCTGTGACAATATTTA
Organism: Phrynosoma blainvillii; assembly: GCA_026167975.1. Lineage (NCBI taxonomy): Eukaryota > Metazoa > Chordata > Lepidosauria > Squamata > Phrynosomatidae > Phrynosoma > Phrynosoma blainvillii. Next base: position 135,257,436 of record JANUYF010000002.1, read on the forward strand.
TCATACAACAACACCTCCAACCCATAGCTGCTGTGTCCCCAAAGCATCATTAGGGTGACCCTTTTCACTGACAGGGAAAACCCATCAATGAGCTCCCAATCACACCGGCTGTCAGGTGCAAAATGTCACTGCTGCCGCAGTTGTGATATTGGCAGTCCTCTTCCCCTGCCTCCCCTCCTCATCACTATACCCAAGCAGGCTGATTACCTTTATTATTACCGTATTTTCCAGCATATAAGATGACTTTTTAACCAGGAAAATTTGGGGTTAAAGTTGGGGGTCCTCTTATACACCGGGTATAAGGAGGAGGAGCGTGAGGAAGATAGAGGTGCAAGGCGGGAAGGAGCCGGGGAGAGAAGGAGGAAGAGGAGAAGGGAGAGGAGGTCCTCCTTCTCCTCTCCCCCGCTTTTTCCCCTTCCTCCCAACTTTCCTCTTCGTCCTCCTTCTCCTGTCCCTAACTTTTCCCCCTCCTCCCACCTTTCCTCTTTGTCCTCCTGGTCCTCCTTCTTCTCTCCACCGCTTTCACCCCCTCCTCCCACCTTTCCTCCTCATCCTCCTGGTCCAGGAAGACACGTGTGAGATGGGGAAAAAAGCCGGGGAGAGAAGGAGGGTTTCCTTGGCAAGGTTTGTTCAGAAAGGGTTTGTCATGAGGCTGAGAGAGTGTGACTTCTAAGACTGTTGTGGTTGTGGGCCTCGAGGCTGAGTGTGAGGCTGAGAGAGTGTGACTTCCAAGACTGTTGTTGTTGTTGTTGTGTGCCTTCAAGTCGTTTCTGACTTTTGGCAACTCAAAGATGAACCGATCCTGGGGTTTCCTTGGCAAGGTTTGTTCAGAAAGGGTTTGCCTTGCTTTCCCTGAGGCTGAGAGAGTGTGACTTCCAAGACTGTTGTCGTTGTTGTGTGCCTTCAAGTTCTTTCCAACTGATGATGAAACTTAGGCAAACCTAACACGAACCTATAATTTCTTGCCTATGTGTTTTTTTCAGACAGGGTTTGCCTTTGCCACTCTCTGAGGCTGAAAGAGTGTGACTTCTAAGATTGTTGTTGTTGTATACCTTTGAGTAGTTTCCAACTTACAGCAACCCTAAGGTGGCCCCCTATCATGGTGTTTGCTTGGCAAGGTTTCTTCAGAGGGGAGTTTGCCATTGCCTTCTCCTGAGGCTGAGAGAGTGTGACTTGCCCAAGGTTACCCGGGGGGATTCCATGGCTGAGCCAGGATTCAAACCCTGGTTTCTAGAGTCATACTCCAATACTCAGACAGGGTGACCAAATGTGTTCAATGCAAAGGAGGACAAGTCACTACAAAAAATGTAGGACATACAAGAAAAAAATGTAGAGAAAGCTAAAAACACTAATATAAATGTAAATCCATGCTTCTTAGCCATGCTCAAAATGGAGGAATTTTAATGGTCAAAATGGTGACTTTTAACCTTATCATGTGGTTTTCTTGGCATGTTTCTTTAAATGGGGGTTGCCATTACCATCCTCTGAGGCTGAGAGTGTGTGACATGGCCAGGGTCACTTACTTGCCACAAATTGTACATCCCCCAGAATGCATCACCTAGTATATTGGCAGTCCTTCCCCCCAACACTTTCTCATTTTCCCCAAACCATCTCATAGCTGGGAGATGGAAATCATTTTTAAAGCAGCATTTAAATTTGGACTATTTTTTAAAAAGTAAGGTCCAAAACACTGCAGAAATAAATGCTAGGGAATATGGGAGCTGTAGTTTGTGGTGTTTATTAGTGACAGTTTTCCTGCTAAGTACCTGCATGTCATTTCAATTAAAATTACCATATTTAAATCAAATCTGATGGTTTTTTAATTTTTATTTGGTGTGCATTGGAAGCGGGGTAGTCTTATATGGCGAGTGTATCCCAAACTCTATATTTTAACTGGAAAAGTTGGGGTGGTCTTATACGCCTAGTCGTCTTATATGCTGGAAAATGTGGTATTTCTATTTCTATTTCTTTTCTTTTTTTAAAACTTAAATCGCATTAGTATAACTCTGGAATTGCATGAAAAAGTGAAAATAAAATAAAATAAACTGGAAAGGCATGCTGGGTAGTGCATAGGGCAGGGAAACAGGGTGAAGAGGGAGTCAGGAAGAGAGTGCGAGGGCAGAAGCAGCCCCGAGTCGCTCAAATGACAAGACATGTGATAATGGCTGCTCTGAAACTAGTATGTTTCCATTTTTTAAAAAGTGATGTGATTGTTGTGAGAACGGGACTCATGTGATAATGACCTTTGCATTTTTTTAAAAATAGAAATGCAATTGCAAAACAACCCCATAGTATGCAGGGAAGGAGTTACTGATGTTACAGGCACTGGCTAGCAGCAGGTCTGGGCTGAACCAGAGGGGAAACTTGCAGAACATGTTATTCAGGACTCACCTGGTGATGGGAAAGTTTGTACTAAACCACAATGAGTGAGGGCTCTTTCCAACTAACCCCTCTGCTCTTCCTCTGTGAAGTCTCTCTTCCTCCTTTCATGCTCATAAGCCTGGCAGCCAGCTTGCGCTCTGATCAATTTCCCATTGTTCTTTGTATAAGCACCAGTAAAGCTGGGCAGCTGCAATTGCTTTCTAGCATGGGGTGGAGGAGATAGAAAGACATACTTTGGAAGGAATTATTCATGGTTCACAATTAGAATCTTTGTTAACGAAGCCTGAAGCAGGCACATGTCCAAAAGAGGCAAATCATGAAGTGTAGAACTGTTTGGGAGCCCATGGAGAATTCATTAACAAGGACCCTATATGAGTCAGGGAGCTCAGGGAGAAAAGCAGCACTGTTTTTAGAATACTATTTTTACTGGGGGCATTTTTTTTAAAAAAAGAAAGTTTTCAATTGAGCATATGATCTCATGGTTTAAAGGTCCACCAGGGAATAGGCCAAAGTCAGCTCCTCTTGTGATAAACAAAAAAGTTTATGTGGAAAGATTTCCCACTGTGGAACCAATCCCAAAGTGTAGGTGTGTAAGAGCAGAGAGCACACACCCTAAGTTTACTTCACCCCTTTTTGCTTCAGACGCACCTCTTCCCAAACTCCAGAGTGCTGCATTTCTCAGTTTATAAATAGCAAAAACAAGGGTTCCAGTGGCACCTTAAAGATGGCTGTGCCCCCAGACTATTTGTTATTCCTCTTGCCAATTTACATGTACATAATCTCAAATGCAACTTGTACAATGTGCTATCATATGAAACTGAAGTAGGGAATGTATTCACCATGATGTTCTTTTTCCCCTGATAGGGATCAGCAACTGGAAACCTCAGAGCCAAATCTGGCCCTCCAGTGGGATGTCAGGTAACTCTTCAGTTGATAACTAAAAGAAAAGGTGTGTGAATGCAATGATGGCAGGGGTGATGGTAGATATTATTTTTATACATATAATAATTTTTATTAAGCACAAAAATGTGTATCATAAAATTACATGTAGGGAAAGACCACTACACAATAACAATACACCTTATACAAAACACATACAAGACAAACTTAACAGAAGAGGGATGTTACACAATCGACTCCCAACTTGCCAACTATTGGTAATAGTTATCTGTTACTTCTACCTCCTCTAAAGTAATGCCAAATAAACTTCTACTTATAGTTCATACTACATTTGCATAGGAAATTTAATCAGCATAACCAATACTTTCTGTTTCTATCCTGAATAATTTTAACCAAGCCAAATACACCATATCTACATAATAATAATAATAATAATAATAATAATAATAATAATATGTATTTATACCCCGCCCCTTTGAGATCAATCGGGGTGGCTTACAGTAAAAATGCAGTACGACAGTAAAAACAAATTACCTCCCACCCACCCCTTAAAAAGTTATTAAGGGGGGAAGCAGACAGCTTAAAGAGCCGTTTGGGGAGCAGGGAAGGGGAGGGGCAGCCGCACGGTGGGCGCCCCAACCCCTTCCCCAGGTCGTCCTCGGAGCAGCCGGCCCTCCGCACAGCCAGCGCTCCGAGGAGGACCTCCCGCTGCAGCGTCCATACACGCTGCAGCGGAAGAGTCGCCGAAGGTGCGCCAGCAGCCTTTTGCGGCACACCTTCAGCGACTTGTGGAAGGAGCGCTATTTTAGCACTCCTTCCAGGGGCAGTGAAGCTGCGCTGCGGGGCCGAGGTGTGCGGATACCTCGGCCCCACGGCGCAGCTTCCTGGGGCGGCCCCGTGCCGCCCGTCTGCTTCCCCCCTTAGTTTCATAATTAATGCTAATAGTTCTGTTAATGAGGAAAGTCGGGCATTTCGAGAATGGCAACCCTGTACCTCAAAGGGAAGGCTACACCTTCAGCAAAGGTGTTTCACATGTGCAAGTGCAGAGTTTGGAAACACTACTTTTTTGGACTACAGTTCCAGACTCTCCCAGCCAACATGGCTACTAGTCATGCTGGATGGGGTATTCTGGGAGTTGTAAACCAAGAAATAACTTTCCCTTGCTCTGGGAGGTCATTCTATACATACAATGGAGACACTTCTGTTTGCTCTTTAAACCTCATATGCTAAATAATTCCCACATTTCAAGTAATTAAAATGTCATTGTAGAATATCCATTTTTTAATCTAGAGATTGTTTGATAGGAAGACACTCAGGGCACCTGAGGCAGCAGGCATATGTCTTTCACCTCTTCAGCCTTCTCTGAAAACTGAAACATCAGAGGAACCAGAGACAGTAAACATTGTGTGGTTAGACCTCTCCCATGATTCCTTTCCATAAAAACCATGGGTAATTGACTCAGTACAACAAACCTCCTTGGTTCAAGAATTTTTGGCTTACTGAAGGGACTCATATGCATTTAATGAGCCATGCATTGTTGGCTCATCATGTCTCCTGCAATGTAAGTAGGCATGCACTCACTCAAGAACTGCCAGAATTTCCCAAGCAAGGCTTGCAAGAGTCTCTGAGACAAGATTGTGCACCACCAACTGTGTAACTGTAAAGCATGTGTAACTCCTCCCCTGTTTAATATTCCTCGGTACATTTCACACAGGTGTGTTGCCCTTTAGAAACCTTCAGTTGCTTCCCATTCTGTGGTAGAAAACAGAATTGTTATTGTCAGTGTCTGTTCACAGCCAAAGGAACACAAGCACTCATGAAAGTCCAAGCTATCCAAGGCAGTTTCAGGCAGTGGAACAAGTTAAGGATTATCCTAGGAAAAGTCCAGTTAAAACAAATTCCAGCATACTGCAGCTGGTATTGAAAGCTGAAGGGCTCCACGGTTTTGCAATTCTATTGCAATGGCTCTTATTTAAAGAGCTGGTGTTTAGGTGCTTGTTTAGAACTAACAGAAAAAGGAAGTGCAAGGGACTCAAATATTAAGGACTATTCATTTCCTAATGGGTAAATGTGTACCCTGGCAGGATTAAAATTCACAGCTGGTCCTAAATGTGAGAGTGTGATGCAAAGGGCATGTCTACATGGGCCAAATGAACCAGTTTCCCCACTCACTTACAGTGCACTGTCTTCACAATGCAGGGCTAAATCCCAATTTGAGTGCAGACTATCTCCACAATTTGAAACAGTTCTGCACCAAAATCAGCCCATTCTCCTTTAAAATAGCTTTAAATGACTTACCTTTTGCTTCAGATTTTGAGGAAAATCTGGGGCACTCTGTAGTGACATTAGGTGGCTGTTTACATGTGTCCTACTGAGGTGCCCACTGCTGGTGGTGGCATGAATCACTCCGGGATCAGCCCCGACTTTATTCTGGCCAGTGTAGACCCACCTAGGTCTGTGTGACACCATATATCTCTGAGCAAAAGGAGCAAACTGCCAAGGAACCAGAGAAGCCTATTAAGGAACTTCTAGCCTTACATCAAAGTAGATCATATGGTAAATGTTGGCCATTCCGTAGACTTGGTGACTCCATGGTTTTCCTTGCTTTATGGCAAAGAATTATGTGACCTTCCAGATGTTGTTGGACTGAAGCTCTCATCAGCCCTAGCCAATTTAGCCAATGGAAGGCTGGGAGCTTCAGTCCAACATCTGGTGTGTATCTGCACTACAGTTATAGCAGTTTGATACGACTTCAGCTATCCTGGCTCTGTCTTACAGAATCCTGGGATTTGCAGTTTGGTGAGATACTTTGTTCTCTCTTTTAGAGTATCATAGAGGTGGAAGGGACCACAAGGGCCACCTGTCTAACCTCCTGCCACTTAGAAATGCACAGCTAAAGCAATTCTGAGAGAAGGACATCAATCCTCTGTTTAAAGCCCTCCAACGAAGGAGAGTCTGCTAACTTCAGAGGCCTTGTTCTCACTATGATTTAAAGCAAATTGCTGATCAGGATATATGACCGTTGTTCCCACTTGAAACCGGTTCTGATCCTACAGTGCTCATTTTCAAACATGATCAAGCGAGGTAAATGCAAAAAGCCTGCTGTTTCCTGACACTAGTCTTTTGGTGGTTCTTTTGAAAAGAATAGATTCCAAAGCATGTTCAACAAGTGGGAATGACAGATCTGAATCAGATCATTCTGAAGGGGAGGGATTAATGGCAGAGGGGTGTTTACCATCCCTCTTCAGTTTTTGGGAAATCAGTCATTTCCCCCCCCTCTCACCGCTGTCTTTGTGCTTGTGGTGTGACCTATGGGCTCATAATATATACATATTTTTATTAAAAATTGACAGAATATGCAACCCATTGTATTTGCAACTACTTGCTATTATGAGTGGACTGCAGCTTAGTGAGGCAAGCAGTTGCAAAACCAATGGATCGCATATGCTGTCAATATATATATATATATATATATATATATATAGTTCCCAAGCCTAAAGTCGCCCCACTTGGCGCCTGGAATGGCCCCATCCTCACTGTTGCTGCTTGCATCACTGAAGACGTGCAGATGATTGACATACATTTTGAAGCGGCACAAAGTGGGAATGACAATTGTGCCAAAAAAGAAGCGATTACAAGGGAATAATGAAAGGATCCACTTTCATAGTGGGAATGACGGACCTTTTGGAATCGATTCACTGACACAGAGCGAAGGCGAATCGCAAACCAGCTTAAATGTAAGTGGGAATGAACCCAGAGACAATTTAATCCACTATTGTATAGTGCAGGGGTAGGCAACCTTTTTGAGCCGGGGGCCGGGTTGCTGTCCCTCAGACAGTTGGGGGGGGGGCGAAGCACCAAAAATAAATGAATAAATGAATAAATAAAAATAAAAATAATTTTAAAAAATATGCATGCACACTCTCTCAGCCCCAGAAAAGCCATGGCAAAACCCCTGTGGAGATTTTACCAAGAAAACCCCAAGAACAAGTAATAACAACAATAATCAATATCATCACGGAGGGCGGTGGCGGCGTCGGCGTCAGGACCAGGCTGGGGCCAGTCCAAAGGCCTCAGGGGGCCGCATCCGGCCCCCGGGCCTTAGGTTGCCTACCTCTGGTATAGAACTTACTATCAGGAAGTTCTTCCTAATGTTAGGAGGATTTTTTTCTTGAAGTTTGAATCCATTGATTTGTGTTCTTGTCTCTAGAACAGCAGAAAAGAAACTTGTTCCATCTTCTACATGTCATCTTTTCAGATATTTAAAAATGATTATTACATCACTTCTCAGTCTTCTCCAAGCTAAATACACTCAGTTCCTTAAATTGTTCCTCATAGGGCTTGGTTTCCAGACCTTTGCTCTTCTTGGTCACCCTACTCTGGCCATGTTCCAGCTTGTCAATGTCATTTTTAAACCGTAGTAAGCTCTAGTCCACTCACCTGAGCTACACATCTCAGGATTCCATAGGACTGAGCCATGGCAGTTAAAATGGTATCAAACTGTAGGTGTATCTATACTGTAAAATAATGCAGTTTAACACCACTTTAAGTATTGTAGCGCCATCCTATGGACGTTATCACACGGGGGCCAGTTTCATGTTTAAAGAGACAATAAAGTGGAAATAAGCCATCCTGAAAATAAAGTGAAAATAGAGGTTAATTGCGCAAAAGCATTTCACACATAATTAGAATTAAAATGAAATTACTCAAAAAGCGACAAAAAGACGTTTTTAACTTTCATACAGAAGTGGAAAAAAACAACCCTGTAAATGTACTAGAAATGGTTTCCTTGCACATGCACAGGTATAAGTATGCTCAGCGTGTTTGGGGGGGACTTGTTGCGTCATTTCCTTTGTGACGCAGGAGCATTTAGCTGGACTTTGGAGTAGCACCTCTCTATATATATTTATATTTTTATATTTATATTTAATATATACATACATATTGTGTGTATGTGTATATATGTTTGCACTCACACACACACACATGCACACACATACACACATGTTTTATATGATGGCGCATATATATATATACACACACACACACACACATACACACACGTGTATTATATGATGGCATATATATATATATGCACACACACACATGTATTATATGATGACATATATATATATATATATATACATATACACACACACATGCGCAAACACACACACACATGTATTATATGATGGTATATATATATATATATATATATATATACACACACACACACACACACACACAATATGTGAAGGCAGCAAATAAAGATGCATTAAGAAAGAAAGAATAAAGTTAAGGGTTTGAAGAAAAGTTAAACAGGATAAAATTATTATGTAGTAGGCATGCCGTGTCCAAATGCATATTTGTGTTGTAAAGCTGGAGAAGAACCAGAGATGTTTTTAACACATCTGCAGCAGAATGCATCAATATTTTTTTCATTCAATCAAAAAGTATTTCAAAGAATGATTATGGTCAAGAAAGTAAAGCTGGATGAGACATCCAATGGTCCTCTAGATGTTTTGAACTTCAATTCCCAGAAGCCCCAGCCAGCTTGGCCAATAATCAAGAATTCTGGGAGCTGCAGTCCAAAACATCTGGAGGACCAAAATTTGGAATCACTTTAACCTATCTGTAAAACCTAATGCACAATTATAATAAAATTAATATAAAACAACAATTTATTTTACTTTATGCAAAACTCTTACTTATATCCATATTCAGTATCAACATATTTAAATCCAGATTATATAGAAATAAATATGCTGGTTGTGACTGAGTATCATCTATTTAGGGTGCATCTACACTGTATACGTAATGCCATTTGACACCGCTTTAAGGGCTACAGCTCCATCCTATGGAATCCTGGGATTTGTAGGGTCTTTTACAGGGTCTTTAGCCTTCTGTGCCAAGAGTGCTGGTGCCTCACAAAACTACAAATCCCAGGATTCTGTAGGATGGAGCCATGGCTGTTAAAGTTGTGTCTAACTGCATTATTTCTATGGTGTAGATACACCCTTAGCTATGTAACCATCTTAACTATATAGCTAGGTAGTATCTCCCAGTTCAACCCCCTCTCAACCTCATTTACCAAGTAGAAGTCTGGGTTACATATTTATAACTGCCTTAGTGAATTCCGCCCATTTTATTTTATGCTATCTGTGAAACCCAGAATTTATATAGGAGTATGTTTATTGACTACCACTTTCAACATTTTATTAAGTAACAAAATCAACCTTTGGTGAGGAATCACCAATAGAACATGTGTTACTCAAGGAAATGTGTCCTCGAAGAAACTACACAAGCCTGGATCAGAGTACGTCATAGAAAAAAAATACAGAAAGATAAAGAGTCCAAAAGATTAATTCCTGGGAAAGTAATTCAGGGTAAATCTGTCTGAATAGGTAAGTGAAAAGTTAAACTTTTGAAGACATGGCTGGCTCTAGGGAAATTCCTCCTATTACTGGGGGAAAGCAAGATTGGTAACAGATTGCCTAGTATTTACAAAGGAGCTGTCACTCATCTGGTTTATTTATTTATTTATTTATTTATTTTTGCACACAAAGACAAAATATATAATACAAATAAAACAAATACAAACTCAAGTAAACAAAAACTCACACCCTATAGAGAGAAAGAGAAAGAAAAAAAAAAAGGTGGGGGAAGGAGAAAAGAAAAAGAAATAGAAAAAGGGGAGGATGACTTCCTGAGCTTCGAACAAGGTAATTTACAATCGTCATTGTTCATCCTCTCTGATATTTACAATCTTTGCAGTGTGTTACGGCTTCTCTAAAACTTAAAGGAGCCTACTCTATACAGGGAGAGGTCGTGAAATTCCTCTTCATCAATATAACTTAATTTAGGGGGGTTGCAGACTGCCAGAAATAGTGCAAATTGAGTCCACTTTTAGGGTTAGGGTTAGTGCTAGGGAATCATGGGAATTGGTTTTTTTCTGAGACATTGAGCCTTCTCTGTCAGAGAGCTCTGGTGCCACAATAAAATACAGTTCCAATGATTCCTTAACCCTAACCCTAACCCTAAAAGTGGACTCAATTTGCACTATTTCTGGCAGTCTGCAACCCCCCTTAGTCTTCCTTCATCTATTTAGTTACTCAGTCTGACTCATTTCAGTCCATAAAATCTGCAAATAATTCAGAGTGCTTATTATTTTCAAGAAAAGCTTTAAGTGGTTTCCAAGTCTTTTTACCATCTTCCCATGTATTCCCTCTCTGCAGTGAGGTCTGTTTGTCAGCCACCATATAGTCCTCCAGCTTATAAAGCCAATCTTTCAAGTCCGGCGGGTCTTTGCACTTCCATTTCGCCTCATAGACCATTCTAGCAGCTGTAGCTATATAATAAATCAACTTACCATATGTATTTTCTAACAGCTCATTATCAATCATCCCTAACAAATACATCTTTGAGACCATTCGGCCTATAGTTGGAATTATCTGCTTCACAATACTGTGTATCTTTTGCCAGATTTTTTTTAGCAATTTTACAATTCCACCATAAGTGTATGAAAGTGCCTTCTTCTTTGTTACACTTCCAACACGTTTTGTTTATCCCTTTTTGCATTTTCGCCAATTTAATCGGGGTTAAATACCAACTTAATTGCATCTTGTGGAAGTTTTCTCTTACTTCATAACTTAAAGAGTATTTAATCCTACGTTTCCACGATTTCTCCCACTGATCTAACGGTATCACCTCCTTTAGATCTCTGGCCCATTTAATCATATTTTCTTTCACCACCTCCTCCTCCTGATCTAACTTCAGCAATATGGTATAAAATTGTGATATTTTGGCTTGTTTCCCTTGTGCCTGGATCTTTCCCTTGTGCCAGGATCATCTGGTTTACAGGAACTAAAGGGAGCTCTTATTCCTTGAAAATATTTATGCTTTTGATGCATAAACTAATCCTGTTTTTAGATCGAAGCTAAGAAATCTTCTTCAGATTGCCCCGAGGAACCCAGTTTCTTCCTTCATTTTTTCAAATTCCTGTTGTTGCAACACACACACACACACACACACACACACTGTGTGGCACGTTTCAAACATCACAAAAGAGATTTGGAAAGATGGGAGGAATCATATTGGACTGCATATTCACCAGCATTTCACAGATTACAAACTGGGACATATGTGGTCAAGCAACATCTATGTGTGGTTAACATGACAAAAGTTATTAATGAGGAAGGAGATTATCAGATGGGGGAGAAAGCTGGGAGTGAAAGGCATGCTCCTGGCTTAATCGCACAATTGCACTGAACAATTTCAGACGCCGTCACGCTCATCAAGGATTTATCCCGTGAAAATCCAGGAATGCTCCAGCAACAAACCATTCACGGGACAGTCCCAGCATTCCTGAATCATCACGGATAAGTCCTTGATGAGTGAAGTGCGTCTGAAAATCTTCAGCAAGATGGCGCAATTATGCCAGGAGTATGCCTTTTATTCCCAGCTTTTTTTCCCTGCCTGATAATCTCTGAAGAACACACAAGCTAGGGGAAGGATGCAGCAGTTTGCTTTTGCCTGAACCTACTGGGAAGGGAAAGATTCTGCTCCCCTCCTTTCCTCTCCCTCTACTATTTTTGCTCTTGAACTCACTTTGCAACAATTGAAGTTGAGTGGAAAGTGAGAGAAACAGGTACATTTTAAAACAGCTAAGAGCCAGCATGGCATAGCAGTTTGAGTGTTGGACTACAACTCTGGAGGATTCAAGCTCCACATCTGAAGCTTCTACTGTTTTCCAGGGTTAAATTCCCCACTTGGCCACAGAAACCCATTAGGTGACCTTGGGCAATTCACATTCTCTCAGCCTCAGAGGAAGGCAATGGCAAACCTCTTCTGAACAAATCTTGCCCCCCAAAAATACCCACATGATAGGGTTGCTATAAGTCAGAAATGACTTGAAGCCACACAACAACAATAAAGAAAGTGGAACAAGAAAGGATTAAATGTCCATGCCAAATAAGACAGTTGAAAAGTACTGACTTCCACTTACTCCTAACCCTCTACAAACAGCGCTTCTTCGAATTAAAATTGCACTGTTATTTCCCTCAACAAATGTAATGAGCTTCCCAACATCTGTGTATGGATGCTGAACTGGAATGTCATATCATCATTGCTATTATCTTCTACAAAGCAGAGTTGCAGAGGACAAGCAGAACCACCAAAGGAAAACACCATAAACCAATCTTAACAATACTTATAGATTGGATGGTTCTTTGATGACTTAATGCTTATGGGTACAAATCTGAATGGTGACAAAAGCTTGAATCTTTCATTTTATGTCTTCCATATCTGCTTCCCTTCAAATGAATTGTCTATTGTTGCACCAACCCAGATTTCCCCAGTGTATGGAGTGACATGGTTTGTGTAATTATTTCAGCTATTACTGGATAACCAAAGGAGGAGATACAGCATGCCATCAATCATCACACAGTGGATCATCAGGGATGATAGGAGATGATCTCAAAAAATCTCCCTGAGCAAACATCTATGATAACTTAGTGAGTGATGAATGATGTTATTAGTCCAGTAGGAAGCAAGCCCTAGCATTGTTTATTTTCTCTGCCAAAAGCAATGGGCATGAAGTATTCATTCACTGGAATTAATGGGGTCACAATGATGTCCTCTAAAATACAAAAAGACTCCCAGATGTGGTCAACTATATTTACATCTAAAGAGGGATCTAAAACACTGCATTTAAAGAGAAGTGTATCCAAACACTAATGCCTCCAAAGATAGCAGAAATATTGCACATTTATTCCATGGTTTCAGAATTAAAGCCAATTTAGGGAGCTAGCTTTAGGCACACAAAATGCCATTTTCTAAGCTAGCTATTGTCATTCCTTCAAATAGGAATAGTCTATATCTGGGAAGTAAGCATGGTATAGTGGTTCGAGAGTTGGACTAGGATTCTGGAAAAACAGGGTTTGAATCCCCTCTCAGCCATGGAAACCTACTATATGACCTTGAGCAAGTCACACCCTCTCAGCCTAGGAGGAAGGCAACAGCAAACCTCCTTTGAATCTTCCTTGCCAAGAAAAACCCAACGATATGGCCAATGTGATGTAATAATAATAATATAATAATGAATTTTATTTTTTAACCTGCCCCTCTGCTAAGCAACTGGGGCGGCGTACAACAAGTTAAAACAATCCAAAGTAAAACACATCAATCAAATTACTCCCCCAACTCCCCCGCCCCTTAAAAATAGATTAAAGTAAGACAATATTAAAACAATCAAAGTAAAACCAACACATCATACAAGGCTGTTAAACAGACATAAAACCAGGCAGTGATGGCTAGGGGAGCGAGTTGACAGAACCAGACCAACTTGGGGAGCCAGGAGATTATTCCGGGAAGGCTTGCTGGAAGAGATCCGTCTTTACTGCTTTTTTAAAGCAGTCAAGGGTGGTAATAAGATGGATCTCATCTGGCAGGCCATTCCATAATCTTGGGGCAGCGACAGAGAAGGCCCTCTGGGAGGTCTGCGACAGCCTAGATTTCATAGGATGTAGCAGATTCCTCCCAGGGGACCGAAGTGCGCAGGGGGGATCGTACGGGAAGAGGCGGTCCCGGGGATAAGTTGGACCCAAGCCATTTAGGGCTTTAAAGGTTAAAAGCAACACCTTGTACTGTGCCCAGAAACTAATTGGCAGCCAGTGGAGAGATTTCAGCACTGGTGTAATGTGCTCTCTCCTAGATGTACCAGTGAGTAACCTGGCTGCCATATTTTGGACCAGTTGAAGTTTCCGGGTTAGGCACAAGGGTAGCCCCATGTAGAGTGCATTACAGAAATCCAAACGTGAGGTTACCAGAACATGTACCACAGTTTCAAGGTCCCTAATCTCCAGGAAAGGGTGCAGCTGGAGTATCAGCCAAAGCTGATAACAGGCACTCCTGACCGTCGCATTCACCTGATTAGTCATGTGAAGTGACGGATCTAGGAGTACCCCCAGACTGTGAACACAGTCCTTGGAGGAGAGTGTGACTCCATCCAGGACTGGGAGTTGTATTCCCAAGCCTGGTTTCAGGCCCATGACTGTTAGTACCTCCGTTTTATCTGGATTCAGTCTTAATCTGTTTTTCCTCATCCAATCCATTACCGCCTTAAGACAATCATTGAGAGGAGAGACGCCATCTGAAGTCTGAGCAGACAACCGGGTCATGGAGAGGTATATCTGGGTGTCGTCAGCATACTGAAGACACCGTGCTCCATGCCTCCGAATGATCTCTCCCAGTGGCTTCATATAGATGTTTAATAGCATCGGGGACAGAATGGTGCCCTGAGGGATGCCACAATTAAGCTCTATTTTGGAAGAGCAACTGTCCCTGAGCCTCACCCTCTGGAATCTGCCCGAGAGGAAGGAACGGAACCACTGCAAAGCAGTGCCTCCTGATTCCTAATTCTCTCAGGCGATCCAAGAGGATGGAATGATCTATTGTGTCAAATGCCACTGAGAGGTCCAAGAGCACCAACAGGGTCACACTACCCCTGTTGATACCCAAGCGGAGGTCATCAGCCAGCGCAACCATGGCGGTCTCAACTCCATATCCTGTCCTAAAGCCGGTTTGAAATGGATCGAGATAATTGGTTTCATCCAAGACAGCTTGGAGTTGGGAAGCAACCACCCTCTAGATCACCTTGCTTAGAAAGAGCAGCAAGGAGACTGATCTATAGTTATTCCTGTCCAGGGGGTCTAGGGAAGGCTTTTTCAGGAGGGGTTTGACCGCCGCCTCCTTTAAGCAAGATGGAACAGTGCTTTCCCTGAAAGACGTGTTGATGGTATCCCGAAGGAATACCCACAACACATCCCCACCCCGGACAACCAGCCAAGATGGGCAAGGATCGAGAGGGCAGGTCGTCTTCCTCACTCTACCAAGGAGCTTGTCCACGTCATCGGTACTCACAGATTGAAGCTGATCCAATAAAATGCCATCAATGGAGTTGCTGGTCACCTCATCTATGGATTCTGTCAAAACACTGGCCTCCAGGTCAGCTCTTATTCGAGAGATTTTATTTGCAAAGCAGATGTTAAAAGCATTGCAGCAGGCCGTTGTAGGGTTAAGTAGAGGGTTCTGCACA
The DNA here is from genome assembly GCA_026167975.1 of Phrynosoma blainvillii. NCBI lineage: Eukaryota > Metazoa > Chordata > Lepidosauria > Squamata > Phrynosomatidae > Phrynosoma > Phrynosoma blainvillii. The sequence goes on from JANUYF010000002.1 coordinate 135,272,812, forward strand.
GGAGGTACCTGTGTCAGTTCCCCCACCACCCTAAACAGCTCTGCTGGGTGAGACTCTGAGACGTAATGCGTGCAGAGGAGAAAAGTCTCTGCACAGCATGGAATGCCTCCCGATAGGAATCAAGATGTTTCCTATGGCGAGTTCTGTCAAATAAGAGCCAAGACTTCCGCCATTCGCACTCTAGTTGTTGTCCAGCTCGCTTCATCCTCCTAAGCTCCTCTAAATACCAGGGCTTACAATTAGGAGCGGGCTGGAAAGGATGCTTGGGAATGATTGTGTCGATAGCCTTGGTGAGATCGGTATTCCAGGTGTTAACCAAGGCTTTGACAGAATCACTGGCATTACCAACCATTAAACCCTCTAAGGCTTTCTGGAAGCCAATTGGTTCCATTAGCCTTCGAGGGCGGACCATTCTAATAGGTCCGCCCCCCCCAGGGGGGGCAGACAGTGGCTCTTAATTCCATCTTGACCAGGAAATGATCCATCCATGACAATGCGGAGGTTCCAATAATCTCTGCCCATGGATATTCCTGTTCCGTACTGAAGACTGCATCGAGGGTATGGCCCGCACAATGTATGGGCCCGACAACCAATTGGGATATGCCCATGTTTGTCATGGTTTCCATGAACTCCTGAGCCGCACCAGTTAAATTTGACAAACTGGTCTCGAGTGGAATGTTGAGGTCGCCCAAGATCAAAAGTCTGGGCGACTCCAACAGCAACTCAGAGACCAGCTGTGTCAGCTCGGTCAGGGAGTCTGTTAAGCAACGGGGTGGCCGGTATACTAACAGAATCCCCAAACTATCCCTAGTTCTCAGGCTTAGGTACATACACTCGACTGTAGGCTGTTTTCCAGATAGGCTTCCTGGTCAAGGTTATGTTGCTTCTATGAACCAAGGCCACACTCTTGGTTTGAGCATTGGACTAGGACACTGGGAGACCAGGGTTTGAATCCTGGCTTGGCTATGGAAACCCACTGGGTGAACTTGAGCAAGTCACACTCTCTCAGCCTTTCCCCTTTGAAGAAACTTGCCAAGAAAACCCTATGGACTTTATCACACGGGGTCTAAAGCAGACCTAATCCAAAGGGTATCCGTAGCTAATACATATTATTTCCCCATGTTTACACACGACGCTGCACCGAAACTCAGCAGAACCCGGTGCTAATCCGTAACGAATTGAGATCTTTTGACATTCGGTTTTTCGGGGAAGTACAACCGAGCTTTAGGAATCATTGCGCAATGGCCGTGCAGGCGAAATACATATGATCGCGCAATACGTATTGTGAAGCATTTCCCCGCCCTGACCCATGGTTCCCCGCGCTACTTCCCATGGATCTGTGAGGAAGCATCTTATGACGTGTCCTTCCTGTTTGGATTGGGCAACAAATGGGACGGGTAAACATGGTCCTCTCTTTGTAATTTATGGGATTTTCTAACTTGTGTGTGCACGGAGAATACGTTTCCAGGATGAGTGTCCCGGGAAGCGCGATAAATGCGCTATGGCGGTAATTGCGTGTGGCAGGCATTTACATATTGCGGGAGCTCTTTCAGTTCATTTCAGTATAGAACTGAATTTATTCTTATTTCGGTTACTTTTCGCTTCGTGGCCAGCGTGTGATAAAGTCCTATGATAGGTTCACCGTAGGGTTGCTATAAATCTGAAGGCATACAATAACAAGTGTCGCCATAGATTGGAATCAACTGGAAGGAAAATAACAATAAATCTCTGGAGTGAGATTCATGAACCCCTTCAGGCATTATTGGAGTGCATGCCCCAACAATATAGACAACGGTGAGGTATGCTGGGAGTTGGAGTCCAATAACACCTAGAGGACTGTAGAATTCCTATCTCTGAGAACCTCAGGCTTTTTCAGACTTAATAGGCAACCTATCTTTCAGCATTTGCTCCAGTCTGGGATTGATTGCCCTGCCCTTTTGTTCTTAAGTACGAATTTCCACAGCTTTTCCGTATCCAGTTTTGACCTTTTCAGTAACTTTGGCCATCTTGAGTTAAAAGAAACATGGACACTGTATGAATAGTGTCATCATATAATGAAGGTTGTAAACCAAAAATTCTAAATGCCATAGGATAGACAACCCCTGCTCCTATGGTTTCCTTTTTTTAAAGAAACAGGGTGTTCTGTTATATGTGCATTAAAACAACACACATATAACAGAACACCCACATAAAAACAAACAACAACGTAACATTACAACATTACATACAACATCACACTAAAACAAAATGCAACCACTATACATCATCATAACATCACTAACATATATACATGACTTCATGAACTCCAACAAAATCAAAACATAAACCTTTCCATTCCCACCATTTCCAGGTTTCAGGAAATGATTTTCTTACATTTCCCCTAAAAATTATAATTAAATCCTGTTAACCTAAATTCCACCTGATCTCAATCATTTTTACCTCCCATAGCCCCTTCTTACTTAAATAACACCACAAAGGCTCCCAACATTCTTTATTCTTTTCCCAGTCTTGACCTCTTAAGCTTATCTAACTCAACTATAGGCCTCTACAGACAACGCTTTACGCCTTCTTGGAGGCAAGGAAGGGGAGGGGCAGCCGGACACCGGACGCCCCAACTCTTTCCCGAAGATGTCATCGAAGCACCCGCTGTTGCACACGGTGAGCTCTCCGATGACGTCCTTCCGTTGCAGCATCCAGACACGCTGTGACGGAAGAGAAGTAGAAGAGGAGTGCACTGCCTCTTCTGGCGCCCTTTCCACGCCTTGAGGAAGGAGCACTATTTTAGCTCTCCTTCCTGGGCTGGCAGAAGAGTGGATTGGGGTCAAGGCATGGAGCAGCCTCGGCCCCAATCCACTGCTTCTCAGGGCGGCCCACGGCTGCCCATCTGCATCCCCCCTAAATCCACTAACTTCTTCAACCAGTCCTCCACATCTGGAGCTTCTACTGTTTTCCATTTACTTGCATAGATAATTCTAGCGCTTGTCGTCATGTAAAACAGGAGTTTACCATGAAATATCTCTAAATTCTCATTTTCACATATGCTCAAAAGATAAAAATGTTGGGTCCATATTCATTTTGCACTGTAAGATTTCCATTACAATACCATGAATCGTCTTCCAAAATTTCTTTGCACAATTTTTTTTTCACAATATATGGTACAATGTACCGACCTCTTGTGTGCATTTCCAGCACTTGTTGGATACCTCTTTATACATCATAGCTAATTTGACTGGGGTTAGGTACCATCTAAACTGCATCTTTAAAAAAAAATCTCCTTTAAATCATAGCTAAGGGTGTACTTCAATTTTTTATTCCAGGTCTTTCCTCATTGCTGTAATTATATCATTTGTTTTATGTCTTGTGACCACTTTACCATTGATTCTTTGATAACTTCGTCCTCCATTTTTAATTGAAGAAGGAGTTTATAAAGCAGAGCAATTTCATGCAGATTATTCAACATTAATATTTCCTCAAACCTTTTTGCTGCTATGGTTTTCAAGGACTGTCTAATGTGGGAGGGGGGGTTGTAACTAGGTGGAGACTCAGCTTGCAATGTGCTGCAGCTACAACACAATATTGAAATATTATCATCTGGGCTGAACAGCTGAATCTTTCAAAAACCACCATGTTTGGGTATTCCCCCCTCTCATGAAATGTTTAATAGCTTAAATTATCACCCTTCTGGAATCAAGCAAATCCAGAAGGAAGCTTGAAGGAAACTGGATATTATTCAGTTAGCTGCTGATTCGGTGTTTACTGAACAGCTGGAGAAAGTAGTCAACATCTTTCTCCAACGGCTAGATCAGCAGGTTCAACTTGGAGTATGGCCTTTGGGGATTATTGGGAGGTAATACTCCCCAGCTAGTGAAATGCTATGCTCCAACCTGCAAGGCCAGCCTGAGGTCCTACAGGCTCTGTTTAGGAACAACGCTGAGCTTATAAAATATGGAGGATTTGTTATTCTTAATGGTTGTAGTTATTGGTGTTGTGTGCAAGTCATTTCTTACAGTGACCCTATCACAGTGTTTTCTTGGCAGAATTTGTTTAGAGGGAGTTTGCTCTTACCTTCCTCTGAGCCTGTGACTTGCCCAAGATACATTACGCTTCATTGGCTTCTTCTTTAGGTGAAGGTGTTAAAAATTTTGCCTGATGAAGAAGTCAGTAGAGCTTCAAAACCTTGCATGATGTATTTCATGCTTTTTAGTTGGCTCAATAAAGTTCTTGCTCTTTTGTGGATTTTGGAACTGGTTGTATTTTGCTGTATGGCCAACACAGCTACCTCTGAACCTCAGTGGGTTTCCATGGCTGAGCAGGGATTTGAACCCTGGTCTCCTAGTGTCCTAGTCCAACACTCAAACCACTGCACAACACCAAACTGGCTCTCCATCTTAATGGTGTTGTCTACAAAATAGGCCTAAATATCCTAAAGGCACCAGATCCTGAAGATTGTCGCACACTTAAATAAACTAGTTTACCTGATTCCGCTTAAAAATAAATGTGGGCGGCATCCAGACCCTATCGCAAGGGTTTTGCCACTGAAATCACCACCTGGGACCATCCGGGGGCCATTCTAGAGCGATCCCCACTCCTGGAGCTGCTCCAGCAGCCATTTTCTCAAGCCAGAAAACTCCTGGCTTTGAAAAGAGCCACGCTTGCGATAGGATCCAGACACCACCCGCATTTATTTTTAAGCAGGTAAACTAGTTTATTTAAGTGTGCGATAAGCTCCCCTATTTGATCTGGAATCTAAGTAGGTTAGACCTGGTTAGTACTCAGATGGCAAACCACCAATGAATACCAGGTGTTGCAGGCTATATTTCAAAGGAAGGAACTGGAAAATCCACCTCTGAGCATTCCTTGCCTAAGAAAACCCTATAAAAATAATGGAGTCACCATAAGTCAATAGGTAAATTGAAGGCACGTACACACACATACAAATTGAAGGCACGTACACACACATACAAAAGGGATACAAAATGTCTCTCTTCAAACAAGTAGCAATATTCAACATCTTTATCAATGACTTGGATGACGGTATTGGGGGTATAGTTATCAAATTTGCAGACGACACCAAATTAGGAGGAGTAGCTAATACCCCAGAAGACAGGATCAAAATTCAAAATGACTTGAAAGCTGGGCCAAAGCTAACAAAATGAAATTCAACACGGAGAAATGTAAAGTACTGCACTTAGGGCGGAAAAATGAAAAGCACAGATATACAATGGGGGACACCTGGCTGAACGAGACTACGTGTGAAAGGGATCTAGGAGTCCAGGTAGACCACAAGTTGAACATGAGTCAACAGTGTGATGCAGCAGCTAAAAAGGCCAATGCAATTTTAGGCTGCATCAATAGAAGTATAGTGTCTAGATCAAGAGAAGTAATAGTGCCACTGTATTCTGCTTTGGTCAGGCCTCACCTGGAATACTGTGTCCAGTTCTGGGCACCACAATTCAAAAAGGATGTGGAGAAACTGGAGCGTGTCCAAAGGAGGACAACTAAAATGGTGAAGGGTCTGGAAACCAAGCCCTATGAGGAACGACTTAGGGCCTCGGCAGACGACTAATAGAGTTGTCTTCCGGGCAGGGAAGAGGAGGGGCAGCCGCACGAGCGGCGCCCCTTCCTCTTCCTGAGGTCGCCCTCGGAGTCGCCGGCCCTCCGCACGGCCGGCGCTCCGAGGATGACCTCATGCCACGGCGACCACACTCGCCGCGGCGTTTGAGGCAGGGAAAGTGCGCCCACCACTTTTAGGGCGCCCTTTCCCTGAAATCTAAAAGGAGCGCCAATTTGGTGCTCCTTTTAGAGTCGCCGACGGTGCGCCACGGTGCGGCTGCCGCGGTCCAGCGGCGCTCCGTCCCGCGGCGCATGGGAAGCTCCCGTCTGCTTCCCCCCTTAGGGAGCTGGGAATGTTTAGCCTGGAGAAGAGAAGGTTAAGAGGTGATATGATAGCCTTGTTTAAATATTTAAAGGGATGTCATATTGAGGAGGGAACAAGTTTGTTTTTTGCCACCCCAGAAACTGGGACCCGGAACAATGGGTGCAAGCTCCAGGAAAAAAGATTCCACCTCAACATTAGGAGGAACTTCCTAACAGTAAGGGCTGTTCGACTGTGGAACACACTCCCTCGGAGAGTGGTGGAGTCTCCTTCCTTGGAGGTCTTTAAGCAGAGGCTGGATGGCCATCTATCGGGGATGCTTTGATTGGGAGTTCCTGCGTGGCAGGGGGTTGGACTGGATGGCCCTTGTGGTCTCTTCCAACTCTATGATTCTATGATTCTATGAATATCGCAGAGCTCTGCTCAGTACAGGAAAATAGACACCTGGACCAGAACAACTAACCAGCCGATTAAAAAAAGAGGGCAAGGCTGCTTTCTATCCCTCAGTGGAGCAAGTTTGCCTTATTTTCACAAAGTCTCTGCAGCTAAAACACATCCAGGAACTCTTTTATACTGAATAATAATTATACAGGCCTGCAAAAATAAGGGCCAGAAAAACTTTTTTAAAAATGTATGCTGGTTTTATAGGAATTTGGCGTTCCAAATCCAAGAATAACCTCAGATTTATCATGTACAGGGTTTGGTTTTTTTCCAAAATTTGCTTTGATGTTTCTATATTGTAATATGGAAACGACTTGAAGGGACCCACCACCAACAAATGAAACCCTGCCTATGGACCTTATCACACGGGGTCTAAAGCAGACCTAATCCAAAGGGTACCCGTAGCTAATACATATTATTTCCCCGTGTTTACACACGACGTTGCACCGAAACTTGGCAGAACCTGGAGCTAATCCGTAACGAATTGAGATCTTTTGACATTCGGTTTTTCAGGGAAGTACAACCGAGCTTTTGGAATCATTGCACAATGGCCGCGCAGGCAAAATACATATGATCGCGCAATATGTATTGTGAAGCATTTCCCCGCCCTGACCCATGGTTCCCCGCGCTACTTCCCATGGATCTGTGAGGAAGCATCTTATGACGTGTCCTTCCTGTTTGGATTGGGCAACAAATGGGATGAGTAAACATGGTCCTCTCTTTGTAATTTATGGGATTTTCTAACTTGTGTGTGCACGGAGAATACGTTTCCAGGATGCGTGTCCCGGGAAGCGCAATAAATGCGCTATGGCGGTAATTGCGTGTGGTAGGCATTTACATATTGCGGGAGCTCTTTCAGTTCATTTCGGTATAGAACTGAATTTATTCTTATTTCGGTTACTTTTCGCTTCGTGGCCAGCGTGTGATAAGGTCCTATGACATGCAAAGGCTTGCCATCAGTCTAGCTTGGCTCAAAATCCTAAATATGTGGAGGAGAAGAGACAATGGTCAACCTTTGTTCCATGAATGTTGCTGGACTACAACACCCCTCTTTTGCAATTATTGGGGGTGATGGGGGTTACAGTCCAAAATATCTCCAAGGATCCAAGGTTGGATAAACAGACATTGTGAAAAGCTCAGCTTCATATTATTCTATCTTTAGGTATGGCTGTCTATGAGCCTGACCAGTGAAAGATTATCTGCTTCACTTTGGTTTTTGTTCGTTTTCCTTTTTTTTTTTTTAAATAAACTTTATTAAATATTAAAAACAATACAACACTAACTAACAAAACGACTAACAAAAACTAAGACACAAATACTCACTTTTGGATACTACAAAGAAAGGACACTGTGATGTTCATAAAGGGCAGAAAGAGTAACCAAATATAAAATTCCACTTCATAACAGTAACTTCTTCTTCAAAATAATCCAAATTTAATCTTCACTGTTTCCTGTGAGTCTCATCATGGTTAGAATTGATCGGGAAGATTAGTAAATTCAGCATCTGGTTCACTTATCTTTTCCTACTCCCACTTTCTAAAATTCTTTAGGGAGAGGGCAGAGAACCTGGGACCTTCCCTGTGATGCTAGACTACAACTCCCATCATCCCTGATCACTGGCAATGCTAACTTATTTGGTTGATGAAAGCTGAAGTCCAACAACATATGGAAGACCTCAGGTTCCCCAACCTTGTGCTACAACAAAGGTGAAGAAAGCTGCTGTTACTTCTGGGTCACATGAAGCCAAATGGCCCAGAAGCATCACGGGGGGCGGGGTGTGTGCGGGCTGCACTGGGTGACACCTCAGAAGGGGGGGTGACACTCCAGTAAGGAAGGCAACACTCGGTTGGCCTCCCAGTTGGTGCTCCTTGGGCCCACATGGGTGCCGCTCCAAGACTTGGGGGGGGGGGTGTCTCTGATCTGGATGGGTGGCTGTTTTCATGTGACTCCACACCCTGGAAATCCTGCCCAGAAGCCCTGCCTCCCCAAATCAGGTGTCACCACTGAAACGGACTGTGTGCCTCTTATAAGTACACATTATCCTTCACCTCTTGTAGCCCAGTTCCAATGAGATTTCCTCCAGTTAACTGCCTCATGGTGGAGTCCATTGCCTGTTTGCTCCAAGGAACCCACACTGATGCCCAAGCTAAATGTGCATTTCAATAGCAGCCTTGCTATTTACTTTCCTTCCTTAGCCGTTTGCAGAAGCTGGCTTCATAACGTTGCAATTTTATAAAGAAATGGTGTTTGCATAGAAGCAACTCTATTGAACTTTCTTTGCCCTGATAAACTGGCTCCCATCCCAGCATACTTCCTTGGCTGGCATTATTACAAGCATCCTGAGTAAAAACTTGTAGTAGCAAGGAAGTTCATTGTCTAGAAACAATGCAGATATTCTTGAGCGCCATCTGCTGCCACCTTCTCTAGTCTGGCTGGATAGTCAGTATCACAGAGCTGAAAAAAGAACTGAAACCATAGGATAACACCAAATTCTGTATCCTGTTCCAGCTCAAGGGAATATACAATTTTTCTTAGGCTATCAACCCTATTAATAATAAGCTAAAATCATGAAATGGCACCTGCTCAAATAATTATGGGGGGAAGCAGACGGGCAGCCATGGGCTGGCCAGGGAAGCTGCGCTGCGGGGCTGAGGTATCCTCACACCTCGGCCCCGCGGCGCAGCTTCGCCGCCCCTGAAAGGAGTGCTAAATTGGCGCTCCTTTCACAAGTCGCCGAAGGTGTGCCGCAAAAGGCTGCGGCGCACCTTCGGCGACTCTTCCACTGCAGCGTGTGCGAACGCTGTGGCGGGAGGTCCTCCTCGGAGCACCAGCCGTGTGGAGGGCCGGCTGCTCCGAGGATGACCTGGGGAAGGGGTTGGGGTGCCGATCGTGCGGCTGCCCCTCCCCTTCTCTGCCCCCAAAACGGCTCAATTAGCCGTCTGCTTCCCCCCTAAGTCACATTTTCGGGAGCTGCAAATGCACCTTTCCTGCCATAAAATATGTGATGATCCAGAGTGGCATGGTGGTTTGAGCATCGGACTACGACTCTGGAGACCAGGATTTGAATCCTGGCTCAGCCATGTAAACCCACTGGGTGACATTGGGCAAGTCATGCTCTCTCAGCCTCAGAGGATGGCAATGGCAAACCCACTCTGAAGAAACATGCCAAGAAAACTCCATGATAGGGTCACCTTAAGTCAAAAACTACCTGAAGGCACACAACAACACAACAACAACAATACAGCAGTAAAACAGTTATTGCTGAGGCATAGTGATTTTAGCCACTGGTTGCAAAATAACTCTGGAGAGGAGGCAAAGCAATTCAAGCTTCCACAGGGTGTTCCTGTGGAAAGAGTCTGGGGAAATTATCTCACTGCTTTCCCCCCAATCTGGGCAGGGGCTGAGACCAGGCTGGGGCCATGTGTTATTGCCCGGCTCCGTGCCCAGATTGGAGGCATCTCATTTTTAGCTAAGTACGAGAGAAGTCCTGATCTGGTAAGAGATGCCTCTGATCTGGGCACTGAGCTATGCGATAAGACACAGTCTCAGCCTGTGCCCAGATTGGGAAAACACAGCCAGTGTGATAATCTCCTGGGTGTAAGGACAAAAAAGGGGCAACATGGGAACCCAAGGGGTAAATGTATTTATAATTTGTAATGAATGAGAATTGAGCCCGCCATGGATTTGAAATTATGTGTAATTTAATTAGGCAAAGTTAATGCTTGCTGTTTAGTTCTGACAATGAATGCCTCTGGAGTGGATCTATAGTTACTGAATAAAGGTTTGCTGAGTTTTAATTACTGAAGCCTGAGTTTCCGAACTTAGTTTCATGCTGGACTTGACACACATATGCAACTGGATTTGCCCAGTCATGTGGTTAAATCTCTGTGGCAGTTTGCTTCAACATAGATCCTTCCAAATGATTTCTCCCACCATCTTCAACAAGCATGGTCAATGGCCTGGGAAAATGGGAAACAATCGATATCTTCCATAAGTACAATTCTCCCTCCATAAGTGGGAGTTCCAAAGATCGGGCAGTTGCTTTTTAAAAAATAAAATAAAATAAAATTCAGTTACAGTTATAGGAGATTATTGCAGTGCTAATTAAACCTGCTTACCTGATCCAGCTGTTTTAAACTTTAAGCCAGCTCAGGTAAACTGGTTTAATTAGCACTGTGATAATCTCCACAGTTACAGGGCTTGCAAAATAATTGTGCTTAATTTGTTATCATGTGCCTTCAAGTCAACTACAACTTATGGTGACCCTATAATGAGGTGTTTTTGGAAATATTTAATCAAAAGAGGTTTGCCATGGCCTTCCTTTAGGGATGAGAGAGTGTAAATTGCCCAAAGTCATGGCTAAGAGGGGATTTGAATTCTGATCTTCTAGAGTCCTGGTTCAACACTCAAAATTACACCATGCTGGCTCTCTGTGTGCCTAGATACCTGTGGCAACCATTAGTACCTCTGAAAACACAGATGAAATCTTGTGCTGAAATAAATCTGTTACTCTAATAATAATAATAATAATAATAATAATAATAATAATAATAAATTTTTATTTATAACCCGCCCCTCTGCGCGGCAATCGGGGCGGGGTACAGCAATTTTAAAATAGAACAGAGTTAAAAACATTCCATTATCCCATAGTCCCACCCTCCCATCCCCTTAAAACAGAATTAAACAAATAACTAGTTAAAATACAATATTAAAACAATAGCAGCGAATGATATAAAGAGTCAGATTTGCAGGTCAGGGACCCATCCCTTGGCTGACAATTATTCCGGGAAGGCCTGCCGGAAGAGATCCATCTTTACTGCTTTCTTGAAAGCAGCAAGAGTGGTAATCAGACGGATCTCATCCGGCAGGCCATTCCAAAGTCTGGGAGTGGTTGCGGAGAAGGCCCTCTGGGAGGTCTGGGACAGCCTAGTTCTTATTGGCTGTAGCAGATTCCTCCCAGAGGACCGCAGGGCGTGGGGGAGATCATATGGGGAAAGGCGGTCCTTAATATAAGATGGACCCAAGCCATTTAGGGCTTTAAAGGTTAAAACCAACACCTTGTACTGTGCCCGGAAACTAATCGGCAGCCAGTGGAGGGACTTTAGCACTGGTGTTATGTACTCCCTCCTTGATGTTCCTGTAATCAACATGGCTGCCATGTTCTGTACCAGTTGAAGTTTCCGGGTTAGGCACAAGGGTAGCCCCATGTAGAGTGCATTGCAGTAATCCAGGCGTGAGGTTACCAGGGCATGTACCACAGTTTCCAGGTCCCTCATGTCCAGAAAAGGGCGCAGTTGGCGTATCAGCCGAAGCTGATAACAGGCATTCCTGACCGCCGCATTCACCTGACTAGTCATGTGAAGCGACGAATCTAGGAGAACCCCCAGACTGCGAGCACAGTCCTTGGAGGAGAGTGTGACTCCGTCCAGGACTGGAGACTGTATTCCCAGATCTGGTTTCGGGCCTGTAATTGTGAGTACCTCCGTTTTGTCGGGATTCAACTTCAATCTGTTTTTCCTCATCCAACCCATTACCGCTGTGAGACAGTCATTAAGAGGAGAGACGCCATCTGAGGTCTGAGACGATGATCTGGTCATGGAGAGATATATCTGGGTGTCATCAGTGTACTGAAGACACCGAGCTCCATGCCTCCGAATGATCTCCCCCAGTGGCTTCATATAAATATTAAACAACATCGGGGACAGGATGGCGCCCTGAGGGACGCCACAATTAAGCTTGATTTTGGATGAGCAACTGTCCCCGAGCCTCACCCTCTGAGATCTGCCCGAGAGGAAGGAACGGAACCACTGAAGAGCAGTGCCTCCAATTCCTAACTCTCTCAGGCGGTCTAAGAGGATGGCATGATCTATAGTATCAAAGGCCGCTGAGAGATCCAAGAGCACCAACAGGGTCACACTACCCCTGTCGATGCTCAAGCGGAGGTCATCGGTCAGAGCAACCATGGCAGTCTCCACTCCATATCCTGTCCTGAAGCCAGTTTGAAATGGGTCGAGATAATCGGTTTCATCCAAGACTGCTTGGAGTTGGGAAGCAACTGCCCTCTCGATCACCTTGCTCAAAAAAGGGAGCAAGGAGACTGGTCTATAGTTGTTTCTATCCAGGGGATCCAGGGAGGGCTTTTTCAGGAGTGGTCTAACCGCCTCCTCCTTTAAACAAGATGGTAAATTACCCTCCCTGAATGACGCGTTGATTGTGTCCCGAAGGAACACCTTCAACGCGTCCCCCCCTGGACGAGCAGCCAGGATGGACAAGGATCGAGGGGGCAAGTCTTCTTTCTCACACTTCCAAGCAGCTTGTCCATGTCCTCGGTACTCACAGATTGTAGTTGATCCAGTAAATTGCCATCAACGGAGTTCCTGGATGCCTCGTCTACGGATTCTGCCAAAACAATGGCGTCTAAGTCGGCTCTTATCCGAGAGATTTTTATCTGCAAAGTGAATATTAAAGGCCTCACAGCAGGCTGTCGTCGGGTTGAGTAGGGGGTTCGGCGCAGGGGGAACCTTCGTCAACTCCCCCACCACCCTAAACAGCTCTGCCGGGTGAGACTCTGCAGACGCAATGCGTGCAGAACAGAAAGATTTCCGCGCTGCACGCAAAGCCTCCCTATAGGAATCAAGGTGCTTCCTAAGGCGAGTTATAATAATAATAATAATAATAAGTTTTATTTATAACCCGCCCCTCTGCTCGGCAATCGGGGCGGCGTACATCAATTTAAAAATACAATAGGTAAAACAATTCCTGCCCTCCCACCTCCCACCCACCCACCCACCCCTTAAAACAAAATTAAACCATTAACAAGTTAAAAATAAAATTAAACCATTAACAAGTTCTGTCGGATGAGAGACGAGTCTTTTGCCATTCGCACTCTAGTCGTTGGCCAGCTCCCTTCATCCTCCTAAGCTCCTCGATGTACCAGGGCTTACGATTCGAAGCGGGCTGGAAAGGACGCTTGGGAGCGATTGTGTCAATAGCCCTGGTGAGGTCGGTGTTCCAAGTGTCCACCAAGGCTTCGACAGAATCACCGGTGTTACCAACCATTAAACCCTCTAATGCTTTCTGGAAACCAATTGGTTCCATTAGCCTTCGAGGGCGGACCATTCTAATGGGTCCGCCACCCCCGGGAGGGTGGATAATAGCCTTTAGTTCTGCCCTGATCAGAAAATGATCCGTCCATGACAGTGCGGAGGTATCTTTGACCTCCGCCCACGGATATTCCTGCTCCGTACTAAAGACCGCATCGAGGGTATAACCAGCACAATGTGTGGGCCCGTTGACCAACTGGGACAGGCCCATGATTGTCATGGTATCCATGAACTCCCGAGCTGCGCCAGTTAGGTCTTGTAAACTGGTTTCGAGTGGAATGTTGAAATCGCCCAGAACCAAAAGTCTGGGCGATTCCAACAGCAGCTCAGAAACCAGGGCAGGCCGGTATACCAACAGAATCCCCAAACTATCCCTGGTCTTCAGGCTAAGGTACATACACTCGATGTACGTCGTTTTCCGGATAGGCTTTCTGATCACGGTTAAGGTGTTCCTATAAACCAAGGCTATACCACCCCCCCGCCCACTTTCCCTCACCTGCTCACTAACTGAGTACCCAGCTGGGAGAGCCTGCATCCAGATCGCGGAGCTGGCATCCCCCAGCCAGGTCTCGGTGAAGCATGCCAGGTCGGCCACCTCATCCACCAAGAGATCGTGGATGATATGTGTTTTATTTTTGACCGACCTGGCATTGCAAAGGAGCAGGTTGAGGGTCAGTGGAATGGTTGGTGCACTCTCCACGTTATCATAAGGAACACTCTTAAAGGTGTTACTAGATCCCTTCCCCTCTTTTCCTTTTTATGCAAAAGTTGTTGCATATAGTTGTTGATGTAGGTTTTTTTTAAAAAAAGAATTGAAAGTAACTTTGCATTTTGTGCGTCAAGTGGTTAAGACGCTGAATCTGTTGATTGCAAGATCAGCAGGTTGGGAGTTCGAGGCCCAGGTGCTGGATGATGGGGTGAGCTCCTGTCACTAATTCCAGTTTCTGCCAACCTAGAATTTTGAAAGCATGCAAATGCAAGTAGATAAATAGGTGCCACTTCAGTGGAAAGGTAAACAGCATTCTGTGCAATCTTGCTGGCCACATGGTCACAGAGTAGGCTTTGACAACGCTGGCTCTTCGGCTTAGTAATGGAGATGAGCACCGCCCCCTGCAGTCTGACAACCTTGTCAATGGGAAATACCTTTACCTTTTTCTTAAATGTACTTTAAGTCACTTAAAAAAAAAAGGTCTGAATTGTATAAGCTATAAACTTACAGTGAGAAGAAAAATGTTTTCTTTGCATCTACCTGGCCATCACTTGCTTCTTCAGCACAGCGCAAAGCACAGCACATATCGGCATTTGAACCATGTGGTCTTTCTCAATTCTCTAGTGAGGCCATAAGCATCAGCCACTGGTGGATCTGCCACTATGGAGAGAGCAAATCCATTTTGCCACCTGCAGCCATTCTGAACTGAATGGGAGTTCTGCTGATGCCAAACTAGAATTCAGCATTAGAAGACTTCTTGTTCATCTTGGACCAAATGGAAGAGGAGGAGTGGTAAAAATTCAGAGTGGATTTGCCATCCCTGCAGCTTCAGATCCTCTGGCCACCTCTGACCACAGCCTGTAACTATATAAATAACTAAGAAGTCACACCACAAAGTGAATGACATTATCTCTCATTACTTTCATATCACCTTGTCCTTAGCTATGTCCCACTTAATGCAAAGGCAGATAGATTACTATTAACTGCTTAGTTGAATGGCTTTGTTGTTGCTATATGTCTTCCAAGCAACTTCAGTTTATAGCAACCCTATCATAGGATGTTCTTGGCAAGGTTTATTCTGAGGAGATTTGCAATTGCCTTTTTTTAAGGTTGAAATTGTGTGACTCACCCAATGGTTTTCCATGGCTGAGCTAAAATGAATTTTAGGGGTAATTCAGATGTCTCGGTCATGCATTCCAGGTTTGTTAGTCACACTATGGAACTGCATCAATGTGCATCTTTGCGAGTTCAGTTGTTCACATATCCCAGCACTCAAACATATGCAGCTTTTCAAGAACAGGATTTTCCCATTCATGAAAAGATGTAGGACAAGCCGAGAGAAGCCCAGTTTGCATATGGGCTGCATGCAGCGCAGGGATGGGTGAATGCAATAAGATCCGCCTTAAGAAAGTTACATCCCAGGTCTATCCTGGCAGAGAAGCTAAAGCAATAATCTCCAATTGATTTTCTTATTGTAAGGCCTAATCACTCACATGTTGAATCAGTGTGTTAAAAAAGGGACTGCATTAGCTATAAACCCACCATCCCCTTGTTTCTAGTTCCATTGCTGGGCCCATGTGGAGAATGATGATCCAGTCCAACCGCCCACCATGCAGGAACTCAAAATCAAAGCATCCCCGACGGCCATCCAGCCTCTGTTTAACGACATCCAAAGAAGGAGACTCCATCACGCTCAGAGAGAGTGTGTGCCACTGTCGAACAGCTCTCACTGTCAGGAACAGCTATCACTGTCCTTCTATTGCTGAGGTGGAATCTCTTTTCCCATAGCTTGCATCCCATGTTCTGGGTCCTATTCTCTGGAGCAGCAGAAAATAAGCTAGCACCCTCCTCAATATGACGTCCCTTCAAATATTTAAACAGGGCTATCATATCCCCTCTTAACCGTCTCTTATCCAGGCTAAACATACCGAGTTCCCTAAGTCTTTCCTCATAAGGCATGGTTTTCAGACCCTTCACCATTTTAGTCGCCCTCCTCTGGACACGCTTCATTTTTTCAACATCCTTTTTGAATTGTGGTGCCCAGAACTGGACACAGTATTCCAGGTGGGGCCTGACCAAAGCAGAATACAGTGGCACTATTACTTCCCTTGATCTAGATACTATACTTCTACTAATGCAGCCTAAAATTGCATTGGCCTTTTTAGCTGCGGCATCACACTGTTGACTCATGTTCAACTTGTGGCCTACTAGGACTCCTAGATCCCTTTCACACGTAGTGTCTTTAAGCCAAGTGTCCCCCATCTTATATCTATGCATTTCATTTTTTTCCAGTACCTTACATTTCTCTGTGTTGAAATTCATTTTATTAGCTTTGGCCCAGCTTTCTAATATATTAAGGCCTTTTTGAATTTTCATCCTGTCTTCTGGGGTATTAGCTATTCCACTTAATTTGGTGTCATCTGCAAATTTGAGAAACATGCCCCCTATTCTTTCATCCAACTCATTGATAAAGATGTTGAATAGCACTGGGCCCAGGACAGAACCCTATGGCACCCCATTGGTCACTTCTCTCCAGGATGAAGAGGAGCCATTGCTGAACAACCTTTGGGTTCAGTCAGTCAACCAATTACTAATCCAATTAGTTGTATTGTCTAGCCCACATTTTACTATCTTGTTAGCAAGAATATCATGGGGGACCTTGTCGAAAGCCTTACTGAAATCAAGATATGCTATGTCTACCCCATTCCCTTCACCTAGCAAGCTGGTAATTTTATCAAAAAAGAGATCAGATTAGTCTGGCATGACTTGTTTTTGAGAAACCCATGTTGAGTTTTAGTGATTATGGCATTCCCTTCTAAATGTTCACAGACTCTCTGTTTAAGGAACTGTTCTAGAATCTTTCCCAGTATTGATGTCAGACTAACTGGGCAATAGTTGTTGGGATCCTCTTTTTTCCCCTTTTTGAAGATGGGGACAATGTTTGCCCTCCTCCAGTCTGCTGGGACTTCTCCTGTTCTCCAGGAGTTCTCAAAGATTATTGCCAGTGGCTCTGAGATTACATTTGCCAGTTCTTATAATATCCTTGGATGTAGTTCATCTGGTCCTGGAGACTTAAATTCATTTAGGTTAACCAGGTATTCCTTACTTCCTCTTTACTTATTCTGTGCTGCATTTTCCCTATTGTGTCCTCTGCTCCATTTTCCTCTGGTTGAGCACCCTTTTCTTTTTGTGAAAAGACAGACAAAGAAGGTGTTGAGTAGTTCTGCCTTTTCTCTGTCCCCTGTTAGAATTTCTCCATCTTCTCTGCGCAGTGGCCCTACCATTTCCTTCTTCTTTCTTTTGCTACGGACATACCCCCCCCCCAAAAAAAAAACCCTTTTTATTGTCCTTAACCCCTCTAGCAAGCCTGAGCTCATTCTGTGCTTTGGCTTTCCTGACTTTAGCCCTACATGTGCTAGCTATTTGTTTTCCTGAATGTGAAAGCTTTTCTTTCATGTTAATACTCTCCACACAATTGAGAGCTCTGTTTTTTGGAGCAGAAGGGTGGATTCCTGATCACATGGAGAACATCCACATCACTCTTCCCATGAGAAGAATGATGGAAGTAAAGAAAGAAGGGATTGAGGCATTCCCCTCCTCTTTGCACAGAGTTTCAACACACTTGCAAACTAGTGGATAGGACTCTACTTGGCTGAGCTTCAGCCATGAAACTGGATCATGTGCCTTCAACAGATAACCTGGAAGGCAGGATATTGCAAGGGAAGGATATGCCATGGAAGTCTGTCTTCAATAACAGGATGTCCTGAAAGAAGCCCACTAAAAGCAGTCTTGCACGCGATAGTGCCTTACAGCCCCTATTTTTAAACAAAGAAATAAGGGTCACTGGAAGTAGACACAAAGCCTAAAACTTGGAATGTATAATGACATCCAAAATCTACAAAACAGTGATACTTTTATTTGACCACTCAAAATGCACAAAATGCATGATGTAAGCTTTCGAAGCTCCACTGGATTCTTCATAAGAGAAAGGTGTTAAAAATCATACAGGAGAAAAAAAATTAACAAATATGACAATGTTAGTCACAGGCCTGCATTTTGTCAAGGTGTTGTTGGTGTGTTGATTTGTGTTGAGATGGTGTGGAGGGATATCTTTGCAGACAGGCCTCTCCTCCTCCTAGTCATGTGGCACTGGGAACAAAGCCTTCCAAAGTCCAGGAGATAAAATTTGAATTCTATTAGCAGCACAAAAAGGTACAAAAAGGTATTGTTAATGATATATTGCTAAAGGCCTTTTACATGTGTACAGAGGCTCTTAGTCTTTGGATTAATTTCCACATAGGTTGATTGCTTTCAGAAAAGGAAAGGATTCCTTTGACCTCTTTGGGGTTACTGCGATGTTATTGTTTTTTAGTGTGGCTGTGGAGATTATCACAGTGCTAATTAAACCGGCTTACTTTAGCAGCTTAAAATTTAAAACGGGTGGCATCCTGATCTTATCACAAAGAATTAGCTGCTGAAATCGCTGCCTGGGTCCATCCTGGGCCCATCCTCACTCACAGAGGCACTCAGCGCACCTCTTTCCGAAGCCAGTAGTTTTCCAGCTTAAAGAAATGGCTGCCAGAGCGGCCCTGGGAACAGGGATGGACCCGGGATGGACCCGGGTGGCGATTTTGGTGGATAAATCTTTGTGATAAAATCAGAATGCCACCCATTTTAATTTTTAAGCCAGCTCAGGTAAACCAGTTTAATTAGCGCTGCGATAATCTCCTATGAGAATAAACTCCTGTTTTGTTGTTCACACTTTTTTTTTTTATCAGAACCTCATGTATGCGCATCTTTGTGAGTTTTGTTGTTTACATGTATCAGCTGGGCAAATAAAGATGGAATTGATGATGTGGATGTATTCAAAACATGTTCAAGGCATGCAGAATTTTACTGGTTTGTCCTGGGTCAATTCGCATCGGTTATTTACACAGCCAATAATGTGAATCTTTTAGGAAAACTGGGGGAAAACTTCAAGATTGATTATCCCAGGCAAAGGGGGGGGTTGGCCGCCCCCCCCAAAAAAACTTACTCAGATGCATTTGAGAAATGTATGTGAGCAACAAAGATTCAACCCACATTCTACTGTCTGAATAACTCCTGAGTTTTTGTTATTGTGCGCCATCAAGTCAGCTTTGACTTAGGATGACCCCATAAATGAGAGATGTCCATGAGTCCCAGGTATCAGCTGTCTTTTTCAGGCCTTGCAAACCAGGGCCGTGGCTTCCTTTATCAAATCAATCCATCTGTAATGTGATCCTCCTCTTTTCCTGCTGCCTTCCCCTATTACCAATGATCATATGCCTTCTTAGAGACACTTGAATGACCGTAGCAGGATTTGTTTTCATTTTTAAAGAAAAATTTGGCAGTCTTGCTTGTTCAGCTGACAAATGCAGTGTGTTTTCAAATGCGTCATTTGCAAACTAACATTCTGTGAATCCCCTGCCCTCTTACCCTGGCCAAAAGTCCCCTTGGCACTGTAAAACTCAGAGAAAAAGATTTATTGTTCTTTTCCAGATCAAAGATCATGCTTCTTAACATCCTCCCATGTGATTAGAAATACTTCCCAACTGTCAGCAAACTTCCAGAAAGACATTGCTGTCTGAAAATTCAGGCAAGGTGACAGATCCTCACAAGAAGCTCTTTGACACTGCTGTCTTTGACAGCTTACATTATTGTTATGCACTCAGCACTTCATATTCTCTGAGAAGTAAGAAGTTTGAATGGAAGTCCTTACTGAGATTTCCATTGCCTTTGAATGTAGGAGGCAATGTGGAGATAAACTGGAATTTTGTGCCATATGATTTCTTTACACATATGTACAAGCTAAGTATAGATGATGTGGGGCAGGTACAGATGTATATCAGTTCCATGGTAAAGCTACATTGCATAGCTGAAACAAGTGCAAGTTATAAGTCTTCTTCCAGGGATAAAATTCAGGACTCATTTTTCTAATTCACAACAGCATGGATTGGCTGGTGCTTGTGTCAGTCATGAAACTGCCACCTCTTCCTCCCCCACTGAAAGGATTCCAAGGTTTATACAAAATAAATATCTCAAACAAATCAAAGATAAATAGAACGCAAGAAGGCTTGCTGCCAAAGACATTTTGCTGCCTGAGGCAAAGGACTGGATGTCCCCTCTCCTCAGTTCCATATACAGAACAGAACAGACACTGAAGTTACCCATCAACAGTTATCTCTTCTGCATCAGACTGGGCAATATCAGAAATCATTTGTCACCCATTCACACTATGTAATTATACCTCTATGATTCCATTTTAATTGTCTGGTTCCATCCTATGGAATGAATCCTAAATTTTGACATTTAAAGAGGCATATTCAGCATCCTCAGGCAGGAAGCTCTGTCTGTTGTCTCACCAAACTATAAACCAGGGGATCCCATAGAATGGTGTCATGGTAGTTAAAGTGGAATATAGTGCTATAATTGTGTCATGTACATGGGCTCCTGGTCACATTGGGTGGAACCCTATTGGTGACATCCATAGGTATAACCTCCTGTTTTGCTTGTGTGTGTATTTTTAAGGTCATTATGCAAGGAGGTATTCAGTACCTCCTTCTTCACCGAAACACTCCTCCAGCACAATTGACCTGTTACATACCAGAGTATTCCTGGAGAGCCAACAAGTAGCTGAGGGAGGGTGAAAGGATCTATAAGCAGCATCAAACACCAGTTGCCGTTCCACATATAGGAAAAGAAAGAAGATCTCCTCCTCCTGGATCCTCAGAAGGTATCCTCTTCTCTTCTCCCCAATGGCTGCTAACTGGCCATGTGGAAATGCTCCAGCGTGGAACAGGTTTGTGTGGTGAAAAGAAGAGGGCAGAATTATGCTGGTGGAGCACCAAGATGATGTAAGAACTCAAACATCCCCCCCTCCCCCATCACATTATCATACTTTGATTTAAATGAAACTTAGAAATCATGATTTATGAATTTCTATCTTATATTTTAGCATATGTAAGTTGATCTAATTCTATACCTTCTTTTGGCTGATGTGCAAGTGGCCACACTACTCTGCTCCCTGCTTGCCTCCCCAAAATCTGTCATTTATGGTGGCCACCTCACTCTGCCTAATGGATGGATCCTATAGGTTGATCCAAAGGATTTAGGGAAGGGGGCAGACACATTCAGTCCAGAGGCTGAACTTGTGCTGTTGGAGAGTGAAGAGGACATGACAGGAAGCAAATCTTAAGCTGTATTTGTAGCCAGTCCCATCTGTATAGAGCAGGAGCAACTCCTGGAACAAATTACAAGTTTAGGATATGGTTGGTGTTATTAGACAATCAAGAATTCATATGTGCATATGTCACTTTGTTTTATTTATACTATAATTATATTGCATTATATCTGGATAATTTGTTTTACAATTGTATTGTATGGTTTTATATTTGCATTATTCCATTCTTCCCCAGAGTGTACATCTGTGTGTGTATTTTAGGTTGTATGCCTTTGGCAGGGCTGGCTGTTTTTGTTTTGTTTTTGTAAAGCACAAAATAAATAAATAAATAAATAATGGTGATGGTGATGATGATGATGATGAAATCCATGCAATATAGAGATAGAGTCTTATGATACTGAAAGCTAACTACTGTTTTTCTTTCTTTCTTCCCTCCTACCTGTTGCTACAGTACAAGAGCAGGAGGGTATTATTGCAACTAAATCCTGCCCGTAGCCTTTGAGAAGGCATTTGTTTGGCCACAGTGGGAGCAGAACATTGGACTAGATAGGCCTGTGGTCTGCTCTAGAAAAGCTCTTAAGTTACTTATCAACTTCTGTAACATGGACTCTGTTCTCTCACAGCACACTAGTAGGTTCCAACTAACGCAATTGTGGAATTGATGAATCAGAGGTCGAAATCCCGTTAATTACACAACAATAGTCAAATTAAACAAACGAGAATCTAATATGTGAACATTTAATAAATTCCATTAGTTCAGAAGGTGAACTCTAGCTGGGTTTAACTATTGATTTTCCATCCACTATAATTAGAATGGTGCTTGTACAGATAAATATTCAAGAACAACAAATCTGATTTATTTTATTTTATTCTCCAATTTTAAATGAATTTTATAAACTACAAAATCAATAAAGAAACATGTGAATACAGAAGCAAAGAACTATACCATCATCACAACGTATATGAAATAATGTTATGAGGAGTAGGAGTTGTTGTTGTTGTTTGTTGTTATTCTATGGCCCTTTAAATACACAAAAGTAGCTCTATAATTCCACTGACATGATAGCATCCTGTGGAATTCATGTAATCTGGTGAGACATTACACCTATCTGTCTGAGAATTCTATATAACCCTTCCTAAACCATAAATTCCAGGATTCTGTGGGATGGAACCGTGGTAGTTAAAGTGGAACCACTGTGTTGTATTTGTGTAGTGCTAAAGAGCCCTGGGTGAGTAGTAGAGGAATGGCCGCAGATTCTGCCTGAAATTGATTCCATCACATATTCTCCAGCATTCCCAATTTAGCAAGTACACCCCTGATTTATTCTATGTCATCCCACTTTTTCAGCTGCTTTTAAAAAGTCCCAGTTTCTCTCTCCTCTTCAGATCTGGCACTGCACCACCAAATTCAGAAGCAGTGGTAGGGACGGCATTTTCAGGGCCCCTAGAAACAGTAAGAAACTGAGGTTGTGAATTCAAACCCAGAGGGCTCCAGGTTGACTCAGCTTTCCATCCCATCAGAAGTCAGTAAAATGAGTACCCAGCTTGTTGGGGGCAATTGGTTTACTCATTGTAAACTGCTTAGAGAGTGCTTACATAGAAATGTAAATGCTATTGCTATTGCTATGTGGCCCATAGGATTTGTGTTATTACTATTGGTCTAGAGAAACCAAGTGATAGGTATATATAAGATTGGCCTTACCATAAGACATAGTAAAAACACTGACTCAGGAAGCAATTTTTCTGGAGCAGAGTGCTGGAGAACAGAGGTGGGTGTTCCAGATAGTCCACCCTCCACCCATTATGTCAGCCTGCTGTCCTATCATGGGGCAGAAGACATAGTACTATCCTCAACACTAAAACAATATTCAACTGCCAATCCTCATGTCATTTCTCATACAATTTTTCATATGTGGAATGTGGCCATCATGTCCTTCTCCTCAGAAAGAATATACCCTGTACTCCTGGCAACAAGCTTGTGAGTAGACTGATAGAAAGGTTTTACAATGGAATGGGTTATTGGCCATGCTATATTATCATGTGCAAACCTGCAATCTGAATGCAGGTTGAAAGATGGCCTTAATAAGGCACACCCTCCCGCTACATTCAACACTTCTGCACAAGTGTGCAGCACGTTGCATGTGGATAATTATGGTACTTTTCATCATTCCACTGGAGAAAATGAATATGCATCTAGAGTATTTTCCCTATAGTCAAATATCTAAAAAATGTTGTCTAAAGAGGAAAACATGAGTTTTTGTGCAGAAAACATTATTTCTTGCACAGAAAAGTGTTTTCTGTGAGAAAACCAATTTCCTGAACAGAAAGCAGGATATTTTTTTTGCCACAACCCCCCCATCTTTCTTTTTACATCAACAGGAATACATTTGGCTAGTATATGATAATATATAAGTGCTTATGTATAATTACAAGCCTTTGTGTGTTCATATTCCCGCTTTCAATAAGACTAACTCCATAGGAGTGTAGGATTGTTCTAAGTTTCTTAGACATTAAGGACTGCAGCTTTAAGAAGTGCAACGTTGACATTCTTCACCCATAAAAATGGTGGCCAAAGTCCACAGGGTTTCACTATTTGTGCTGGTTCCCTATCATTGTGTAAATCTGATGACCGGCTGTGTGCATAAGTTGTGTCCAAGAACAAGTAAACACACACCCTCTGCTTGGAAGGTTTGATCGACAGAAACACATAAAAAGATATATGGGATATTAATGGCTTCAGTTGCAGCAGGGCATGAGAAAGTTTCTTCCCAGGGGGCTGCTTTCCAAATCCTGAGAAAGAGTAATGATTTAAGAAGCTCAGGTTGTCAGAGCCATGTTACAATCTCAGAGCAGCTGATCCCCTACAGTGATTCATAGCTCATAATATGCCAAATGCTTTCATTCCTTGGACTTCCCCTTCTTCTGTTTGTTCATTCATTTTACCCTGATTTTCAGAGAGCTGGAAAGTACGGTCAAAGGCAGAAACCTCGTGAGCATTTGATAAGGTCTCAGCCAACTGTATACTTGTTGGATTTCAAAGTCCAGACTGCCTCTACTAGGCCAACCAAAAGCACCACGAAATTCCTTGTGCAAATTTTTGAAACCACAAGTTTCTTTACCAGGCAAAGATACTTCAAAACAAAGGCAGAAGGTAAAAAAGGGGGGTTAACAGTGTTACAGTCACGTAGTTTACACATTGTTTTGAGATTGACAAATTAGTCTTATCAGGCCCCAAACTCACCGGAAATAGAAAAGGCAAGAAAAGAGGACATCCTATTCATATTCTACTTAAAATGCCAACACTCACACATCCTTGCATGATTTGGAACATCTGGATTTTCAAAGAGTAAAACTCTCCAATTTGTTTCAGTCCTGAAAAGAGCGCATTGTTTATTTCCCCCCAAGAGATTTATATCCTACCTCTTTTCCCCAAGGGCTAAGGCAGCATGGATCTCTTCCTTGTGTTGTGTTGTGTGCCTTCAAATAATTTCCAACTTATGGCGACCCTATCACAGGGTTTTCTTGGCAAGATTTGTTCAGAGGAGGTTTGCCATTGGCTTCCCTGAAGGCTGAGAGCATGTGACTAGCCCAAAGTCATCCAGTGGGTTTCATAGCCAAGACGGGAATAGAACCCTGGTCTCCAGAGTTGTAGTCCAGCACTCAAACCACTCTGCCATGTTGACTCTCATCTCTTCCTTACTCAACTCTTTATTCTCACAACCACCTTGTGAAATAGGCCAGAGCTGAGACAGAATGGCTAACCCAAGATCACCCAGTGAGTTTCATGCCTCAGTGGAAAACCTGAACTTGGAACTCTGAAGTCTTTATCCAACACTCTAACCACCATGGCATGCTTTTCTATCCCCCGACCCAGAAGCATAAACATCCCCCTACAGCTTTCCAATGGGGTTGAAAGTAAACAAGCATGTAAGTAGGAACAATCCGGCCATTTCAGTATCCAAACATGCAAGCTGGCTTTCTATCAGCCCGCAGAGTACACTTGGCTCCTAACACCCCTGCCGCTGGAGCCGGTGATAAGAGAAGGGATAACCATCCGTGTCAGTCCGAGATATGTTGCTTTGTCAATATGCTTATCCAAAGTCAACTCTGAGCAAGACTGCACCAGGAGCATTTCTTTTGTCCTTATTATGCCAAGGACAGCAGGCCCAAATGCCAGCCAGGAGCTGTTATTTGACATCACTTTGGCTTCAGAACTAATGTTGAGGTCAGAAGAAGTTAAAGCTTGCCTTGCAGGTGAGAATGAAAGAATTAGCTCAGCCATCAGATCAGAGCTTCGCAAAATTATTTTTGGGGATTAGAACTCCAAGAATCCTCCAGCCATCACATGCATGGGAGTTCTTGTCCAAAGAAGTTGGCTTTCAACTGTTTTCAAAGGCTGATTGGGGAATTGTAGTCCAAAAAGGAACTCTTCCAAGCTCTGGTTGTTATATAGGATAGAACAGGATATAGATATATAAACTGAGCATGATCATAACTTGAAATGCTTTAAATATGTGCAACCTACTCCACCCCATGTGCTAATGTATCCCTTTGTCAACACAGCATCTCTTTCTAAGCAAGGAAATTAGATGGTGCATGAACTGCTCTACCAGATGGCTGCACAGAGTGAAACAAAGCAGCAGCAAAAAAAGCCTAAAAACCTTGCCATAAGGGTATAGACTCAACAGAATACACTCCCCCCCCCCCACTGTGTTAAGTGACTTTTCAAAATTCTTGCAGTCTTTGCTAAGGGCAGATGTGACTGGCATTTTTTTCATCTTATTCTTTGTTCTTTTCTCTTTTTTGCACAGAATATCTTTAGTAGCCATCTTTGGTTTCTTTTTCATTGATGGTAAAAAGCATCTGTATATTCAGTCATCTTAAACAAAAAAGCATGTCTAGTTTTCAGCTGAAACATTAAAGGCTAGACTTACTGTTTGTATGTTTTACCATGAAGATTTAGGACAGCTGTTCGATCATGAAATAATGTTTATTTGTCCAAACCTCTATGACATTCATCTTTCTTTTTTATCAGCGTTTATTGATTTTAACATAATAATGATCTGTCACGTCCCTCTGTAACCCTAACCCAAGCATTAAATGACAGGCAAACAGTATGCCTTACTTTATGAGTCAGGATGCATCTACACCAGGGGTCCCTGGACTTTTTGATCCGGGGGCTGGTTTGCTGGCCCCCAGATCTTCCGGGGGGCCCGAGGCGCATGCGCATGACTCCAGGTGCCATTTTGGAAGACAAAATGGCATCCAAGTAGCGCGCATGCGTGCGCGATTCCGGATGCCATTTTGGCTTCCAAAATGGCGCCCGGAGTTGTGCGCAAGCATGTGCAATGTCAGGTGCCATTTTGGTTTCCAAAATGGCGTCCGGCAGTGGGCACATGCGCACGGTGTCACGTGCACATGCGCATGACTCTGGACGCCATTTTGGAACCCAAAATGGTGTCCGGTGTTGGGCATGAGCGGCGGCAGCGGCGCGAACAGCAGTGGCAATGGTGGTGGTGGCGGCAGCGGCGGCAGGCGGGTAGGAAGGCCTCGGCAGGCCAAGTCCGGCTCGCGGGCTGTATTAGTTTGGGGACCTCTGATCTACACTGTAGAAATAATGCAGTTTGACATCACTTTAACTGCCATGGCTCCATCCTACAGAATCCTGGGATTTGTAGTTTTGTGAGGCACCCACACTCTTTAGCAGAGAAGGCTAAAGGCCTTGTAAAACTACAAATTCTAGGATTCCATTGGATGGAGCTATAGCGCTTAAAGTGGTGTCCAACTGCGTTGTTTCTACAATGTAAATGCAGACTTGGCCAGAACCCAAGTGAAAATAGTAATCTTCCCATATGAACCTGCCCAAGTCTTGTGATATTTGAGGAGGACTTACTTTCCATCCCATCACCCTCACAGGGATCATCTGGTGAGGACATGCAAGAGAGCTTTCCTCATGGCTGCTCCAAGGCTATGGCACTCGCTCCCAACAGAAACTCAGTTGGACCCCTCTCTGCTCTCTTTATGATAGGTTTGCCTTAGGGTTGCCATAAGTCAGAAACAACTTGAAGGCACACAACAAAAACAACAAACATCTTCTTATTCATAAAGACCTTCAGCCTTTAACTCAACGGTTCCTACCCGTTTCTATTCCCTACACCAGGGGTCGGCAACCGCCACCACCGCCGCTGATCCCCGTGTGCTGGCGCACCGCATGTGAGCGCAGGCGCAATTTTGGCATCCAAAATGGTGCCCGCCGCCGTGCGCATGCGGATTTTGGAAGGCCCCACCGCGCCTGCACCATGCGAATTCACAGGGGGCTTGGAATTCCCTGGGCCTTGGAAAGCCTGCCATTTCCCCCCCCTGGCCCCCTGGCAACAAAGGTTGCCGACCCCTGCCCTTTACCCCTAGGAAATGTTTGATTAATGTCCACACCCCCTGCAAAAGTAATATCCCATTTGAAGATGAAGAAGTCTAATTTCTAATTTTTTGAATCTCATATCATACTACATGTCAACAAATTGAACTTTTAAAAAACTCCATCTTCTACCTCCTGGGGGTTCACAAACTTATAGTCCTGATGAGGAATCTGTATGCAGGACAAGAGGCTACTGTCAGAACAGAAGAAGGAGAAACAGAATGGTTCCCCATTGGCAAAGGGGTCAGACAAGGCTGTATCCTTTCACCCTATCTGTTCAACCTGTATGCAGAACATATAAGAAAAATCAGGCTTGGACACAGAAGAAGGAGGAGTGAAAATAGGAGGAAGGAATACCAATAATCTAAGATATGCAGATGACACCATAGTACTAGCAGAAAACCTCACAGACCTGGAACACCTACTAAGGAAGATCAAAGAAGAAAGTGCAAAGGCAGGCTTAATGTTGAACATAAAGAAAACAAAAAATAATGACCACTGAGGACCTTCACAAGTTCAACTTAGACAATGAGGAAATAGTAAAAGAATTTCCATACCAGGCATCAAACAATGATAGAAATGGGGAAATCAGAAGAAGATTAAGAATGGGGAGAGTGGCTATGAAAGAGCTAGAAACAATTCTAAAATGCAAAGATACACAAGTCAGAACAAAAGTTAGAATCATACAAGTCACTGTATTCCTTATTACTGTGTATGGATGTGAGAGCTGGAGAGTGAAGAAAGATGTGATAGGAAGAAAATCAATGCATTTGAGATGCTGAAATGAATGCTGAGGATCCCATGGGCAGCCAAAAAGACAAACGAATGGGTCCTGGAGCAGATCAAGCCAGAGATTTTCTTGGAAGCCAAGATGACAAAACTGAGGCTGTTGTAATGTGGGTAGATCATGAAAACGAAGAACTCACTGGAAAAAACAATAATGCTAGGAAAGGTGGAGGGAAGTAGAGAGAGAGGATGGTCACATGCTAGATGGAGGAACTCTATTAAGGAAAACATGGGTACGAGTTTACACAACCCAAGTAGAGCAGTGGTGGACAGGGAGATGTCTCATCCACAGGGTTGCCATAGGTCAAGATATTGTGTGCCTTCAACAACAAAATATGTATTAAATGTGTTTTTAATTGTTTTTAAATTCACATTTTAATTGGATTGATTGTTCAGTGATTCTTAACTTGTGTACCATGTACTGTTTTAAGTTACAGATGGTATCCTGTTCATCAGTTATGAGATCACAAACTGGATTTATAATCTTCTAACTGTTGGGTATTCACATTTGCAGTTGTGAATGACCAGACATAACCCTAAAATCTAGCTTTGCAGCATCCCAACCAAAACATTTCTGAGGCATTGGGGAATGGTGTCTGCAATGCATTCCCAGTCTGAGGGCACATGAGACTCCAAAGGATCTTTGCAGTTGATTGATCTCAACAGTGTTGACAAACAGAGAGGTTTGTGATATGTTGCTTGCTTTTGATTCACTTTGGCTGACATCTGCACTGTAGAAATAATGAATTTGGACACCACTTTAACAGTCATGGCTCAATGCTATGCAATCCTGGGATTTGTAGTTTTGTGAGATATTTAGCCTTATCTGAGAGAGAGCTCTGGTGCTAGGACAAGCTACAAATCTCTGTATTCCATAGCACTGAACCATGGCAGTCAAAGTGTTGTCAAACTGCATTATTTCTGCAGTGCAGATCAGACCTAAGTTAGCCCACTGCCCTCAGTGGTGTTGAAGCATGTCTAGACAACTTGTGTTCATGGAATTAGGATTGGGGCAAACTTGTCTCTGCCTCTGAGATTTGCTTTTCTGCAGAAAACTGCATTTCCTCAAGTCCTCTGCAACTGAAGGCACAGCCATTGGGAATCTGTAGTGGAGACATACTCTAATTTTTTATCCAAAATGTAGGTCAGTACACAACTTCTCTTTTACCCTAAAGATGACCTGAATAAAATAAGCCACAACAGAAGATCAAAGGGAAATTCAGTAAAGGAAAGTCTACTTCTGTAAGGCTTTGGATGTTAAAGGGCGGGCGTGATCTTAACATCAAGCATTTAATTTTTCTTGTTGCAGAGATAGCTCTAGGCATCTGCTTTGAATTCTTTTCATTATGATTTGGCTTCCTCACTCATTTCCAGTGATGGCTTGAGTTCTGTAGGATGTTCATTCTGTGGCAGGAATGAACAAAGGCCTCCTGTGAACTGATGGAGTCATAGGAATAAGAGTTAAAAATACATATTTTTGATGCCAGCTAAAATTCACAACACTGTCTACATTTAAGGTAGAGATCTTGGACAGATCTCTAGCCCTGACCATTGCAACTTGCCTTTTTTTTTTTTTCATGAACAAAATGTCCTTCAGTGAGGAAATATAAGCCAAAATGAGACTGGGATAGTGTTGTCCTTCACACAAATAATTTTGTAAAGGTTATGATATTTGGTGATGGTTAACAAGGACCAAAATTGCCGAAAGGCACCATATCCTGTTGGAAGCCAAGCAAGGTCAGCCCTGGTTAATACTTTGGTGGGAGACCACCAAGAAATACCAGATGCTGTAGGCTATATTTCAGAGGAAGGAACTGGCAAAACCACATTTGAGTATTCCTTGCCTAAGGACGTTATTACACAGGGAGTCGCGGGGAGAAAGTGGAAATAAACTGGACGAGCAGAAGACTTTAATTTACGGGATTTGTCCTGTTCTGCCTCGTCTGATAACTAAATTCTGATAACCTGAGGTTTTTGTTCGAATTAACCCCCTTTTAAATTCGAATTTAGTTATCAGACGAGGTGGAACGGGACAAATCCCGTAAATTAAAGTCTTCCGCTCGTCCGGTTTATTTCCACTTTCTCCCTGCGACTCCCCATGTGATAACGTCCTAAGAAAAACCCCTGAAATTAATTGGGTCGTTATAAGTTGACAGGTGACTTGAAGGCACATACATACGCACACAAGAAGAGAGCAATCCTTTATGTTAAAATCATTGTTGGAGCAACTCCCCAATGGTCTCCTATTAATACTGGTAATCTTGACAAGTAGTAAAAAACAGAGCCTTCTTAATGCTGGCTCCTGCTCTGTGGAACCCTCCCAAGATGTAACTAGCTTTCTTTGGCTCTTGAGCTTTTAAAATTATATGTGCTATTTTTGTTATTTGGCCCATTTTACAATTGGTCTTAAAAATTAATGCAAGTGTTTAAGAAGTTCTTATATTGGTACTCTACTTAAAGCTGCAGTATTAAGAGACCATGTTTGTTCACATCAGACATAGTTATGCCTTCCCATACTCTTCCAACATTTCACTGATGAAAACTGGGGTGCAGATGGCCAAGCAACATCAGAGGACGTTATCACACGGGGCTCAATCCAAACAGAATCCAAACGAAATGGCGAACGAATCCGGATTATTTGCCCGTGTTTCCACACGACGTTGCACAGAACCCCGACAGAACCCCGACAGAAAGCGGAAAGAACCGAGAGCTTTTGAATTTCGGTTTCTTCAGGAATTGCAATTGCGCGACAGGAATCATTTCGCATTTACCATAGGTCTGATAACCAAATACGTATTGTGGCACATTTCCCCGCTGTTGCCATGGTTCCAGCAAGCATTCCTCTCTCTGCGCATGTGCAGGAGGCTCATTTCGGCTACATTTACGGGTTTTTTTCTCTTGTGTGTGGACGTTCAATACACTTACTGTAAATGTGCAATGAAGGTAATGACGTATGCGGAAACAACGGTTATTTCCCACTTATTTTCGGGATGCCTCATTTCCACTTTTATTTCCGCTTTCTGGCCCATGTGTGATAACGTCCAGAGTGTGGTCAAGATTTGGCAAAAGTTATTAATGAGGAAGAACACGCAAGCTGGGACAGGCTACAACAATTTGCTTTTGCCCAAACCTATTTGGAAGGCAAGATTTTACTCCTATCATCTCCCCCACTACTGGGTTAACTGAGCATAAACTACTTTTGGGGTCTGAACTGTAGCATTTTAAGTAAACTGAGAAGAAAGGGGGAAAGTGGGAGGAGGAGAAAGAAACTAGGACTTTTTCAAAGCAGTTGGCAGTGGGTGAACTGGGACTATCCCTGCCAGGTATGGACTTCATAACCCTAAGCCTTTTTCATGGAGCTGCCCTTGAATTTATCTACACTGCATAGCTATAGCACTGTGATACTACTTTTAACTATAATGACACTCTTCTACAAAATGCTAGGATTTGTAGTTTGACAAGGAACTTCTCTGCCAAAAAGCTCTAAAGTGCTCCCCTTGAACTATAGCAGAAATGTCCAAATGCTTGTTGTTGTTGTTATTGTGTGCCTTCAAGTTATTTATGCCTTATGGTGACCCTATCATGGGATTTTCATGGCAAGTTTCTTCAGAACAGGTTTGACATTGCCATTCTCTGAGGCTGAGAGAGTGCAACTTGTAGGTTTCCATGGCTGAGTTGGGATTTGGACCCTGGTCTCCAGGGTCATAGTCCAATACTCAAACCACTACGCCACACTCGTCAAACTCCAACGGATCCATTGAATGGAGCTTTGGAAGTTGCTATCAAACTCTTATAATTTGTAAGGGATACACTCTTACCCCCTCTATTTGCAAGTAAGCTTTAAAAAACAGTTACTTTTTGGAGAACAGGAAGTTTTAAAGAAAGGGCTTTTAAGAAGGTGCTGTATGGTTTTAATTGCATTGTTTTTTAAATTGCTTTTTAAATTGCATGTGTTAAATTGTTTTTAATGTTAATAGTTTAATTCATTTTTAACTCTGGTCTTTTGTATACTTTAACGGTAGCATGTTTATTTTAATTTGTAAGCTTGAGCCACAGTTTTGAAGAAAAGGTAGACAAAAAAAGGAAGGAGAGAGGAAATTCATGGGGTCACCATAAGTCAACAGGCAACATGAAGGCGTGCACACACACATACACTGGCAACAACAAGGTATTTTCTTTTACAAATCTGTTTAAGCCCTTTTGCTTAGTCTGCTTTTCTTTTTAATCTCTGCATTTCTTTTTGATGGCAATGCTTTTAAGTCCATTCAAGCTGCCCATTAACAGTGTGACTCTCTCAAATATCCCAGTGTGACTCTAAAATCTGTCAGAGTAATGTTTTAAAACCTAGGAATGTGCGTCACATGCTAATTAGCCCCAGAAAATTCACTTGCTGTAACAAATTATTGTTAGGAACCACTTCCAGTGGCTGGATGAAAAATAGGCCCAAAACAAGCAAAGAAAGAAGAGCCTTTGCTTCAAAAATCTTTGATGACAAACACCACATCCCCGTGATAAAACCAGGACAGAAAGGAGACCCTTGTGTTCATTAAAGCAGCCATTGACCAGAGGAATTTCCCTTAGGACTGTGAGGAAAATGCCAGAAACTAAAATTGAAAACAATTGACTGATTTACAGGGTAAAGCTCTGATAATTGGCCTGTCAAGCTACAACACTCTTGTCAATTCAGTCTGCAGAACTTCCCTTTAACAAATATATAATAGAATATATTAAAAATTAAAATATGGGTGGGTGAATGTTTTGACTCTTTCAATCAATCTGATCCCACATCTGATGTTGTAACATATTGCCACTGCTTAGACATATTTATTTTATTTACTAATTAAAATATTTATACTTTGTTCTGGAGCTAAAAGATCTCAGGGCAGCTTATAAATAACATCAAAACAGTTTAAAACAATAAAAATAATTTAAATAAGCAAAAATCATATTAGAAATAATAATGAGTTAAAAACAGATTTTAAAGATTAAAAACAGTTTAAAAGTGTGTACTTCGGTCTCTCTGAAGTAAGTACTGGTATACATAGATGGAAAGATCCCCAAAATTACGCAACCTCTCACAGGCCTCCTATTGAACTAATATTTCTCCCAAATAGCAATGAGATATCGTCATAGTTGGTGGGCCCCCAAGTCCCCCTACCTTTTTGAGTAACAGGACACCCCCACCCCACCCACCGCAAGACATTCCATAGACCAGTGAGAAACCTAGCAATAATACTTTATTTAATTTTTAAAATGTAGAAATTTTTAATATGGATATATCATTCTTCATCACAGGATCAGCACGAGGTTGGCAGTATTGGATGGCTGATCGTGACTTGTGCCATCGGGGGGGGGGGGGCTGTTCAAATGCTAACTTCTACTTTGCATGTAGCTGTATGGCAACATGAGGAGGTGTGGGAGCTCAGACAGGGGAACCTGAATCTTTCCAGATATCATTGGATGATGCACAGCTGCTGGAGAATGTTATCCATGGATATGTGTTGGGATACCCCCTGTAGTGTCTCAAGAGAAGGTGATGGCTAGGGAGGAAGGGTCTTCATCAGAGCTGCTTCTGAAGGCTATGGATCAGCTTCAGGGAGTGAGAGAAACAGAGATGGAGGGTGTAGAGCAGGGGTTCCCAACCCAAGGTGCTCACAACCCCAGGGGGTGCAGGACAGTATTTCAGGTGATGCAATAAAAATACTTGTGTTAATCTGGATTCAGTTTTCTTTTGTCAGTCAAGACAAAACCTAGCAATCACCTGAATCCATAGACAGACCTGCAGTCTGTAAGGAAGTTCCAAGTTTGGACAAAATCATGAAGGAGGAGCAGGAGCAAAGAAGTCATTGAATGGTTACAATTGGGAATAATTTTGCTATTTACTATTTTTTTCTGAATAAATTAGAATCTAATTGCTCAACTTAGATTTGCATTTTATGTACTGAGTTAAAGCTTCTTTTTTTAAGTTCAGTTTGTTCACCCACAGTATTACTTGTAGTTCAATTTGTGAGTCAAAAATTAGAAATTAGGCTTCTTCATCTTCATATGTGATACTACTTTTGTAGGGAGTGTGAATATTAATCAAGCATTTCCTAGGACTGTGGGGCATAGAAAAGGTTGGGAACTACTCATGTAGAGAAAGGAGGTGCAGAGGACGACCATGAAGGCATCTGTGGGCTCAGATGTGGCTGCAACTCTTCCCAGAATGGCAACCTTTTCCCAGGAGGGCCCTACACAACAGTGGATTAGAAGCTATATGTAGATGGTATGTGTGGCTGGAGTCAGTAGTGAGTGGACTTGAGCTTCCTCTTCCCTCTCTATTTTCAATGCTATTAAGGTAGGAAACCTGGAAGGAGAGAGGAAGTCACTAGGGTGGAAGAAAGGACTTGGATCTAGGTTTGCACACATGTGCTTTACAGAGGGTTGTGGAATGAATGGCCCTCCAGATATCATTGGGCTGCAACTTCCATTTGCCTTAGGCTAGCAGTGATGCATGATGGCAGTTGCAGACTAAGGGCACTCGGATGGTCACACTTTCCCCTGTCCCTGCCTTACAGGATGCTGCCTTTTCAGATGGGTGGCAGGCAATGGATTAGAAAGGCAACTGTGCAAAAGCTGCCTTGGAACACGCCCCTAACATTTCTGAGATGAAAACTGGGAGACAAGTGGCCAAGCAACATCTGTGTGGTCAAGATGGGGAAAAGTTATTAATGCTGAAGAACACACAAGTTGGGAGAGACTGCAGCAGTTGGCTTTTGCTTGTGCTTACTGGGAGTGGTGAGATTGTGACTCCCTCCTCTCCTCTATTTTCTGCTGAGTTGAATGCAAACTGTTTCTGCACTTTGAAATAAGTTTGCAAGAATTGAAGTAAGTTGAGGACAAAGGGGGAAAGGGGGAGGAGCAAGAAACTGGGACATTAAAAAAATGAAAAAGTAGGACAACAAAGGATTAACTGGGAGAATGGAGGTATAGCCTTGGAAGAGGATGCTGGTGGTCTGTGCACTTCTTCCTGCCCTGCTCATCTTTTGTGGGAATCAGACAGGTTGAGGGACTAGGCTTGCAAATTCCAGCAAGTTTAGTGGCACTAAACCCTGTCAAAGCAAAGAGTACTGACTAATGAGGGAAGTCATTTTCATGTATTTTATCTTTATTAAAATTTCACTTGAATTCAGCAGGACTTTCTTGGATGGTGAATAGAATGAGGAGAAAGAAAAAAGGAAGGATCACAAAGGTAGACAAAGAACGCTGTGACCTTGTTAATCTTATTGTCTCGATAGCTCACTTAACGTTGAAAACACTTTCAATTTCTTCCTGGTGTATGGAAGGAAGAGCTTTCGCCCATAGAACGCAATGGCACAATCCAAGATTTTAAGGTAGATAATAGCCTCGGGACAAGAGGCTACTGTCAGAACAGAACATGGAGAAACAGAATGGTTCTCAATTGAATTTTATGGGGTAGACAGGGCTGCATCCTAGCACCCTACCTGTTCAACTTATATGTAGAATATATTGTAAGGAAAGCAGGTTTGGACACAGAAGAGGGAGGAGTGAAAATAGGAGGAAGAAATATCAACAATCTGAGATATGCTGATGACACCATAATACTAGCAGAAAACCTCTCAGACCTGGAACAACTACTAAGGAAGATCAAAGAAGAAAGTGCAAAGGCAGGCTTACTGTTGAACATAAAGAAAACAAAAATAATGACCACAGAGAACTTACACACATTCAAACTAGACAATGAGGAAATAGATATAGTGAAAGAGTTCTCATACCTGGGATCAAACAATTGATCGGAACAGGGACTGCAGCCAGGAAATCAGAAGAAGACTAAGAATGAGGAGGGCAGCTATGAAAGAACTAGAAAAGATCCTAAAATGCAAAGACATACAACTCAGCACAAAACTCAGCATACAAACCATCATATTCCCTATTACCATGTATAGATGTGAGAGTTGGACAGTCAAGAAAGAAAATAGAAGGAAAATCAATTCAGTTGAGATGTGGTGCTGGAGAAGAGTGCGGAGGATCCCATGGACAGCCAAAAGGACAAACAAATGGGTCCTAGAACAGATCAAGCCAGAGATATCTCTAGAAGCCAAGATGACAAGACTACTGTCATACTTTGGACACATCATGAGAAGGCATGAATTGCTAGAAAAGACAATAATGTTAGGAAAGGTGGAGGAAAGTAGAAAG
The DNA here is from genome assembly GCA_026167975.1 of Phrynosoma blainvillii. Lineage (NCBI taxonomy): Eukaryota > Metazoa > Chordata > Lepidosauria > Squamata > Phrynosomatidae > Phrynosoma > Phrynosoma blainvillii. Next base: position 135,309,541 of record JANUYF010000002.1, read on the forward strand.
AGAGGAAGGCCACATGCTAGATGAATGGACTTTATTAAAAAGACCACAAATAAGAGTTTGCAGGAGGTGGGCAGAGCAGTAGAAGACAGGGGGGCCTGGAGATATCTCATCCATAGTGTCGCCATGGGTCGAGATCATCCTGAAGGCATTTAACAAACAAAGAAATACACCCACACCATCAAACAAAAGGTAGCAGCAAGGACAGTGGATCTTCCTCTTTCTGAATCCTTGGTGGAAATATGTGAGTGGCTCATCTGTGCAAAAATCAAGAGGAACACAAAACATTATCATCTCCTGGACCCAAAGGAAAGAAGGTGGGAGAATACTTCCATTTTCCATAGGGCCAGGCATGGGGAAGAGACTCAAATCTCCCCTTCAAAATTCCAAAGAGGACAAGAGGATTTGGTTAACATCTGGTCAGCCACTAAAGCTGGAAGGGATAAACTCTCCCAAACTTGGAAAACTCTTTTAAAAAAAACAAAAACACAATTCAGCCAACAGAGTGGCTGTCTGTCCAGGCTGAGAGACTCTGGGAATTATAGTCCAAAGTAGTGTCACTTTCCCAAGCTCTGAAACCACTTAGAATCTGGCAGTCTTGTGCCAACCAGCAAAAGCATGCCAGCCCAGCCCCATTTCTAAAGGCTGCTAAATATCCAACTGCCCTGGGAATTCCTTCTGGCCAAATAAAACATGAATGCAGTGATGTCTCTACCCAGTACACAGAGATAAGGACTGCAGTGACCTCATCCTTTTAATTCAATATTGTCTTGATGAGACGGTGGCATTATAGCACGTCCTCCCAGGGCTCATGCCATGCGTCAGAACAAAATAAGGGAGCACTACTACTATTGCCTTCTATGGTGAGCTTGTTCAAAACATAACATGCATTGTCCTAGATGTGGAACAGAGGATCAGGCATAACTGTTGAGAGGACAGAAACAAATGCATAAAATTATAATCATGCAGAAGACATGGGAGATCTGTGTGATGCAATAAAATGGAATTAGAGAGAAGAGCAGGAACAAAAGAGGTATGGAGAGACATGAATAAAACAAAAGACTGAAAGATTAGGACTCTTTAGTTTGGCACCAGAACCCATCTGATCTTGGAAGCTAAGCAGGGTCGGCTTTGATTAATACCTGGATGGGAGACCACCAAAGAATACCAGGTGCTGTAGCCTGTATTTCAGAGGAAGAAACTGGCAAAAACACTCCTGATTTCAAAGGGGGGTTGCAGACTGCTAGAAATAGTGCAAATTGAGTCCACTTTTAGGGTTAGGGTTAGTGCTAGGGAATCATGGGAATTGTCTTTTTTCTGAGACATTGAGCCTTCTCTGTCAGAGAGCTCTAGGGCCACAATAAAATACAGTTCCCATGATTCCCTAACTCTAACCCTAACCCTAAAAGTGGACTCAATTTGCACTATTTCTGGCAGTCTGCAACCCCCCCAAAGTTAGTGTTAGGCAGGTATTTTAAAAGTGAATTTTAGAAGTGCTTAACATTGGCAAGATTTGCAAGAGTTTTATTGTCTTTGTTTTAAATCACATTTATTGAGTTCATTGAGTTGGCTCCTTTGAGTCTACTATCCACAGCAAAACAGTCTGGGCCATGGCTAGAGTACAAGGCAAAGGTCAGGAGCCACTGCTATCAAACAGTATTGAGGACTCTTTGATGTGAGTATTATGCTGACAAATTAACAGCTTTGCCTCTATTATCACATCATCGAATTGTTGCCTAGAAGAGCTGTTCAGGATGGTGAGAAGCCCGTTGGTATGAGAGCCAGCATAGTGTAGTGGTTTGAGTGTTGAATGACAACTCTGGAGACCAGGCTTCAAATCCCTGCTGGAGCATAAAACCCACTGGGTGACCTTGGGTAAGTCAGATTTTCTCAGCCTCAGGGGAAGGCAATGGCAAACCTCTGAAGAAACCTGCCAAAAAACCATATGATAGGTTCGCCTTGGGGTCACTATAAGTCAGAAATGGAGGCACAACAACAACAACAATGGAGCCCAGAGGGTTCAGGAGTAGAACATTCGGTTATCTGCTGAACATGTTAGCTAGGCACTTTGAGAAGAGTGTCAACCACATCTGCTCAGAACTTGATGCCAGCTGTTGCAAAGTCTGTTGCAAATTCCAGTGTTCTATCTGGTTGGGTTTCTTTGGACCCATCTTAGTTGCTGCAGCTTGTTGATGCAGATAAGGCACTTTAATCTGCCCATCTCACCACCTGTAAGCTTGTCCCTGGCCCATCTTTGGCTGATAACATCCAGTAAAAGTGGATTGATCGGGTAGTTCCAGGCTGTGATAAATGTCATCTTCTACCAAAGGTTGATATAACTGCTGCCTTGAGAAATGTTGCAGTACACCTTCTCATAAAGATGAACTCCCTGGACCCAGGACTTTACCACACAAGGCTAAAAAGTGGGATTTTAACAGAATTAAAGCATCTTTGGCTGGTATTTATCAGATGTTGTGCTGGTCCTGCTGTCCCCCTGCTTCTGTTACTGCAGTGCACCTTTTCATTGACAGGCAAAACCTGTCAATGACCTCTCATCTCACTATTATAATGCGGCTTTATGGGTGCAAAAAGCTTCTTCACTTCAATCCTGGTATTATATCGTCATGTGGCAGAACAGGACCTGATTCTCTTCCACTCTTCCCCTTCCACTTGTTATTTCAAAGGAAGCTAATGCTGTGCCCATTGTGTTTTTTAATTTTATTTTTTTAATCTTTGCTGTGTACTTTTCTCATCATTTTTAATAGGTTTTGGCATAATTACAGCAATAATAAAATACTTTTTCATCATTTTAAGTCACTTTTGCCATAATTATGCAATAAAAAAATAGACACAAAGTTAGCCTGCTTTCTAACACCTATATCAAGCCACCGGCTAGGGCCATTGGGAGTTTAAAGGATGGCTGCCACCAGTATGCTGACTCCACTGATCTTTACTTGTCATTCAATCTGTGAGTACCAAGGACATGGACAAGCTACTTGGTAGAGTGAGGAAGACAACTTGCCCTCTTGATCCTTGCCCTTCATGGCTGGCTGTCTGGGGGTGGGGGATGCCTTGATGGTGTTTCTTAAGGACATCATCAATGCATCCCTCAGGGAAGGGCATGTTCCATCTTGCTTAAAGGAGGCGATGGTTAGGCCGCTTCTGAAAAAACCTTCCCTGGACCCCCTGGACACGAACAACTATAGGCCGGTCTCTATGTTACCATTCTTAAGCAAAGTGATCGAGAAGGCGGTTGCCCTTCAACTCCAAGTGGTCTTGGATGAAACCGATTATCTAGACCCATTTCAAACTGGCTTTAGGACGGGATTTGGAGTTGAGACTGCCATGGTTGTCTTGACCGACCACCTGCTTCTGAGCATCGACAGGGGTAGTGTGACCCTGTTGGTGCTTTTAGACCTCTCAGCGGCTTTTGATATGATAGATCATAGCATCCTCCTGGATCGCCTGAGGGGGTTAGGAATTAGAGGCACTGCATTGCAGTGGTTCCACTCCTTCCTCTCATGCAAGTCCCAGAGGGTGCTGCTCGGGGACAGTCACTCCAGTAAAAAGGAGCTTACTTGTGGCATCCCACAAGGCACCATTCTGTCCCCAATGTTGTTTAATATCTATATGAAGCCGCTGGGTGAGATTATTCGGAGTTATGGGGCTGGGTGTTATCAGTACGCTGATGACACCCAGATCTATTTCTCCCTGTCTCAATTGTTGGCCTCGAATTCCGATGGTGTCTCTCCTCTCAGTGACTGTCTTAAGGCAGTAATGGGCTGGATGAGGAAAAACAGATTCAGATTAAATCCAGACAAAACAGAAGTGCTCACGGTAGTGGCCCCGAAACCAGGAATTGGGTTGCAACCTCCAGTCCTGGATGGGGTCACACTCTCCACGAAGGACTGTGTTCGCAGTCTGGGGATACTCCTTGATTCGTCGCTTCAAATGACTAGTCAGGTGAATGCGACAGTCAGGAGTGCCTGTCATCAGCTTCGGCTGATACGCCAGCTGCGCCCTTTCCTGGAAGTAACGGACCTTGAGACCATGGTGCATGCGCTGGTAACCTCTCGTCTGGATTTCTGTAATGCACTCTACATGGGGCTACCCTCATGCTTGGTCCAGAAATTTCAATTGGTACAAAATATGGCAGCCAGAGTGGTCTCAGGAACATCTCAGAGAGATCACATAACCCCTGTGTTAAAATCTCTTCACTGGCTGCCTATCAGTTTCTGGGCCCAGTATAAGGTGTTGGTTATTACCTTCAAAGCCCTAAATGGCTTGAGTCCAACTTATCTTCGGAACCGCCTCCTTCCATATAATCCTTCCCACGCACTCCGGTCCTCTGGGAGGAATTTGCTTCAGCCACAAAAATCTAGACTGTCTACTACCTCCCAGAGGGCCTTTTCAGTAATCACCCCCAGATTATGGAATGGCCTGCCGGACGAGATCTGTCAGATTACGAGCCTGAGTAGTTTCAAAAAGGCGGTAAAGACAGATCTCTTTCAGCAGGTCTTTCCTGATTGATCCCGGCCTTAGGAGCTATACCCTTGCCCTTTATGTCTCTGATTGCCGCTGTTTGATCCTTTTTATTGTTTATTTATTTTCATTGTTTATTGTATGTTATTTATGATTTAGTTGGTTTTAATGGATGTTAGTTTAATACGTTTTTATGGGGGAGGGTGGGGGTTTGGGGTTTTTAGATTGTACTGATGTATTTTTAATTGCTGTAAGCCGCCCCGATTGTTTTAACAAAGGGGAAGGGGTATAAATAAATAAATTTATTATTATTATTATTATTATTATTATTATTATTATTATTCAGCATCAGCATCAGCATCAGCATCAGCATCAGCATCAGCTAGAGCTGTGCAGATGCTGGGTCAACACCCAGATGCTGTAATGGGCTGGCTGAAGGCCCATAAATCAAATCTGAATCCCAGTAAGATGGAGGTTCTGTAGATAGGTGGTTCTTGGGTCTGGGAATTGGGTTAATGGCAGGACCCTGCATGCTACTGCACTCCTCCAGAGGCAACACATGTTTACTTTGGATATACTCCTGGGTCTACTAATGTCATTAGAGGTGCAGGTGGACTCAGTTACTCAGGGTGCCTGGAGCTGGCTTTAAATGGTCCACCAAATACAGACTTTCTTGGGCAGGAACAATGTATCCACAGTCATTCATGTTAAATACAAAATGGTAACTTTCCATGTAGACTACTGCAATATGCTATACGTTGGGCTGCCCTTGAAGCCAGCTCAGAAGGTTAATTTAGGGCTAACCGTAGAAACAAGACTGCTGGAGGGACAGAAAGAAGGGCTTCTCCAAATGATCATAGAACTCTCACAGGCTCATAGTTTTAAAAGAATTGCATTGCCCATACCTTTCTGGTCTGAATTCAAGGTGTCCTAAATTTCTTGGGACCATGTTATTTGAAGCAGCACAACTATCCACATATGGCTGGCCAAGGACGGAGGTCAGCTGGAAGACCTCCTCAATGTCCCACAAGCTGGAACAATACACTTTGGGAGGATGTAGGGAAAGGCTTCCTCTGTTGTGGCATCACACTGGGGAAATGTCCTCCTTTTGGAGGACTGGTTGGCACGCTTGTTGACATGTGCTTCATTCCAGCATCAAGTATGGCTTTTTATGAAAGGCTTTGGTGGAGACCAGTGATTTTACTCATGCATATGGTTTCAAATTGTTTAAACTGGTTTTAAATTGTCATATTGTTTAATATGATTTTAGACTGTCTAAATTATCTTTTACTTTTCGAAGAAAAAGTATTGGAGTGTTTAAAATGGTTTAAATTGATTTTATTCTATGCCACTCTGACATCTTAGGCTATGATAACAACAATACAGTAATTCAATAAATAATAAATAAGCAATAGTGGAAGAAAAAGACAGATGATGAAACACTCAGTGGCTGGCATTCAATTAGTGACATAGGCTATGTATATGGGGCAAATTATTTGCCCTAGTGCAACAGGTATATTCTGCTGATAGTGGCAGGAGCAGAGCTGCACATACAGCAAAGTTGTGCATCATGTTTGTACACTCCATGCTATGGTTGCACATTGTTCATTCCAGTTACACATTGCACATTGTGGTTGCTCACTGTGCATTGCACAGTGGCACCCAGTCACTGACCTTGTGTTGCTCAATGTTGTTATTCTGCGTGGAACACAGAATCCTTCTGTTTAAGAAAAAGAAAGATCCCTGGGAAACAGCAGCAAGAGAAGGCCTTTCCCCTTATATCTTGCTTCTAGGTTTCTCAGGGGCATCTGGGATGGATTCTGACCTAGGCAGGATTTTAGTCTGATAATGAATGGCTCTGTTTACATTCTTGCAGGGTCTCTTACTCTTCAGTGTAAATGGCAGCAGAGGCAGGCAGAGTTAAGGACATCCTGCCATCTTTTTACTGCGTTTGCCTGAGGAACACAAGGGAGATTTAGGTTGCAGCCGCACTGCGGAAATAATCCATTTTGACACCACTTTAACTGCCGTGGCTCAGTGCTATGGAATTCTGGGATTTGTAGTCTTGTGAGATATTTAGCTTTCTCTGTCAGAGAGCTCTGGTGCCACTACAAACTACAATTCCCAGAACTCCATAGTATTAAGCCATGGCTGTTAGAGTGGTGTCAAGCTGGATGAATTCTGCAGTGCGGATGCAGCCTTACAGAGCCTCTGTTCACATTGGAAGGACTGGTTCAAAGAGCAATTTGCAGCTTTCCTCTTGGGAAAGGAAATGGCTATAGATAAATAATGGGAGAGTCATCTTTGTTTTGGGGGTGTGCTGAGTGTTAGATAAGCAGCATATACATTTTAGTAATCTCTGCCACTGATGTCTGCCACTCTTGGAACTGATTTATGGTTCCATGTTTGTAATGGTTATACTGACCATCAGTTAGAACACTGCTTATAGAGATGTGAGTAATAAATGTATCAATGGGGGTAAGCACTCTACATCCCTTATAGCAATTTGATACTACTTTAACATGCATGGCTACCTCCTATGGAATATTGGGAGATGCCATTTCATAAGACCTTTAGACTTCTCTAGTGCTGTAGTTCAAATTCTACTGCTGTAGATTTCCATAATAAGGAATCATGACACGTAAAGTGGTATCAAACCTCCATAATTGTGCAGTGTAGACTCCCTAACAACAGGGTTGCCATACATTCCGGAAAGGTAGGAAATCCCGGAGTGGAAGGTCTAAAAAATGTCTCGGTCCAGCATTTTAAAGCAAAGCAGCTTTTAGGCCCTTCAATCCCAGATTCCTTTGTTCCAGGCCACATTTTGTCAATCTCCAGTTGGTCTGGAGCAGGGGTAGGCAACCTTTCCCCTTTAAGGGCCGAGGGACTTCAGCTCCCAGAATCCCAGGAGCTATTGGCCAACATGGGTCTATTGGCCAAAATGGCTGAGGCTTCTGGGAGCTGAAGTCCCTCAGCCCTTAAAGGGGAAAGCTTGCCTACCCCTGGTCTGGAGATTGACAAAATGTGCCTTGGTTGGCAGGTGGAAGAGGCACCATCCCTGGAGGAGACCCAGAGAGAGCCAGAGGCCTGGGCCACCTGCTGAGGTGGTGCAGCTGGGCAGGCAGGCCTGACTGGGATACCCGGGGAGCGGGGGGGGGGGGGTGGCCTGGTGGTCTTGGGGGCCGAGCGTGGCAGTGGGAGGCCACTGCCACTGTCACTGCCACCACCCACCCCTTCCCACACTTTTGCCAGCTCAGGGGTGCTGGCTGGGGTGCTCGGGGGGGCTGGTGGACACGCTGGGGATGCCAGGGGGTGTTTAAGTCCGCCACTGCCTTTCCCACACTTTTGCCAGCTTTTAGTTGGTCATGTCCTCCATTTTTCTTGAATGTCCTACATTTTGTTCTACATTGTTTCCTACATTTTGTCCCGGTTTTGTGGAAGAGAATTATGGCAACCCTACCTAATAACAACGAGTGCATATGCGAAAAATCTGATGAAATACTGGTACAGGTAGATCTCAATTAACAAACAAAACCACCAGGTCAGGTAAGCCTTGCATGAGTTAACAAAAACATTTTGAATCTTCTAGTGACCGTCTGAAATCTTCTAAAATGCATCCTGGGATATATCAGCTGCCCAAACAGCAGCCAGCATGTTAGTACATCTGAATGTCGCTCCTCAAGAAAGCGGGTGTTTTATGGTGCCATCAAAGATTCCCTTCAAATCCCACCACCACCACCATTCAGATCCACTTAAACTGAAAAGCCTTTGACATGAATGACAAAGCGAGGTGGTGAAGTTGTCTTTGGCAAGCCAAACAAAACCAGAGACTAATTCTAAAAAGAAGCGAGGAAAACTGTCGCTTGGCAGGGCCTGAGAGACTTTCGCTTATTTGTCCCATGAGCCTGGGATGCTTTTTTTAATCGTCTTTTTTTCCCCAAACATTCAAAGGAAAGTTTTTGGAATGTCAAGCTCATTTACGTTGCCAGCATTGAGAAAACTTTGAAGAGGTTCGGGGGCCCATGCAACATTTTTCTAGCTCTGGAGGAGCTGTTGCTGAACTGTGGCTGCATCCACACTGCAGAAATAACCTGATTTGACATTGCTTTAACTGCCCTGGCTCAATGCTACGGAATTCTGGGAACTGTAGTTTGTCGTGGCCCCAGAGCAGAACTCCATAATGTTGAGCCAGGGCAGTTAAAGTGGTGTCAAACTGGGTTATTTCTGCAGTGTGGATGCAGTCTGTGACTACAAGTAAATCCTTCCTCATTTTGGAGGAGATGAAATGCTCTAACAATATGGACTGGGACCCAGTGGCTTGGTTTTTCCCATATGGGAAAGGTCAAAGGCGGAGGAATAAGGTTATAATTCTTATGAAAATAGCAAGGAAGGGGGAGACCAACCTAATGGCCAAGGAAGGCATCTGACACAGTGGTCTCAAGAACTCCACCATAAACATGCAACAGGAGGGCAGAATAGTCAGAACATGTTGCTGTTGGAGTGGTGAGAAGCCAGTTATGTCACAGGCAAAATTCCTCCCCAACCACCTGCATCTAAGCTAGGGCCATAGCAATGAAAGATGATAAATGAAGAAAGGCATGTTGGGGAAGTCTGGGCTGACACGGAAACCACTGGGTTCCAGGAGTGGAAATCGTGTTCAGTTCAAATCCCAGCAGCCCTAGGTAGACTAGCCAATGGTGAGGAAAGCTGGCACTTGCAGTACAATAATATCTGCAGGACTACATGAATCCCATCCTGGGTGGCAAATTAGAGAGGAATTAACAACTCTTAAACTTGCTTCTCATTAGTCCCATGTTGGGGGGGGGGGGCACCCAGCAGAGCCATTCACCCAGGAACTGGATTCCCAGGAGTCACTGCTTCCTGCAGCCTGTTGGGATAGCCTGTTGCATGGTCCATATTCCCACAGGAATTCAAATGTGGGTCCCCCATGGAAGCAGGAACCCAGCTACTTTGTCCTATAACCATATTCACAGGTTTTCTTTGGGTTGATAGAAATTTAAATCTTAATGTACTTGCTAGAAGCAAGCTTCAAAAAACATGGCATCTATGGCACCATGCAATGAATCGTTCACAAATGCATCTGCTTATTTTTCTACATCGTTACAAGTGGCTGCTGTAGGAGGAAATCTAAAGATTAGATGCATTTCAGTCCACATGTACAGTTGAGGCCAATGCAATCATCTTCAGAAAAATTGGACTTTTTATATAGAGCACCCTTCCGTTTCTGTTTTTTCTTCTTCTTCCACATTCATTGTTATCCCATACAGGGAGATTAATAGACTGTCACATCACATTACTAGGATATCACTCTACTTTGATTTGGTGTGATACTTATTATTTTTTGAAAGGTGCAAGCTTATCACATCCAGTAATGCTTCCATTAATGCAGCTGAATATCAATGTAAGGCTCTTTGTGACAGGTTTTAATTGGATACAAAGTAGTGCTGCGGTGTGACTTAACCCTCCCTGCTTGGTGCTTTCCACCCACCATCATCATCTCTCCTTGATCTCTTTGTCTGCAGTCAGTTCTCAGACCCAAACGCTCCCCATCAGAAGGAAAAGTGGTTGGGGGTATGTTTATAGGAAGAGAACTATACATGGGGGAGGGCAAATGTTCTTCTTCTATGCTGCCACTTACCCTTTCCCACTGCTGGGCTCCTCAACCTTTAAAGATGCAGCGTGGCCCTTAGCAAGAATATACAACTTGCAAGATTTTGTTCTAGAAACAGCAGCAAAAGAAACACAGACATGTGTCCAAGTTAAAACTTACAGTTGGCTCTCCATAGCCACAGATTTTTTAATTCAGATTCAAGCATCCACGACTTGAAAATATTTTTTCAAATATTTTTGTTGTTGTTAGCTGTCCTCAAGTCAGTTCCAGCTCATGGCAATCCTGTGGATGAGACATCTCCAAGAATCCCTGTCTTCCACTGCCTTGCCCAGATCCTGCAAGCCCTTGCCCATAACCCCCCCTGATCAAGTCTATCCATTTGGTTTGTGGTCTTCCTCTCTTTCTTGTACCCTCTACCTTTCCTGGCATTAGTGTATTTTCTAGTGATCTGTGCCTTCTCATAATGTAGCCAAAGTACGATAGTCTCAACTTGATCATCTTAGCTTCCAAGGAGAGCTATTTGTATATTTTAAATATACAAATTCCAAAAAGCAAACAAATTTTGCCATTTTATATAAGGGGCACCATTTTACTATGCCATTGAATTTAATGGGGCTTGAGCATCCACAAATTTTGGTATCCACAGGGGTGAAACCAAACCCAGTGGATACCAAGGATCCACTGTATTTACTAGAGGAAAAGGAGGGCTTTAGAAGGGGTGATGATCTGAAGTTTAAATTGCAGAAGGTCCATCAACTGATGAAACAAGTTGGTAGTCTGGTCTTTCACCAGTCCCAGGTCCTTAGATCAGCAGAAGTTCACCATTTCCAATGGGCCACTGAAGTGTTTGATGGCTGTTGGAACTCCCTACTAGGCGATCCTTGGTCTGATCCATGGGGTTCCTGCCTTACCTCTGCTATTGGTTGTTTTTGTAGTCTTGCAAAACCTGGGCAGTTTCATAAGGCTGTTAATACTTCCCTCTTGGGTATGGGTGGTGATACTTTGGATACATAAAGATCAGCAAAGCACTGAGACTGATATTAGGTACAGGTGAGACCAATGAAAACATGTTCCAGCATTGGGTACATCTCTTCAAGAAATGGAATTCCATTCCTTCTCCGTTCAAGGTGTTTGGTCCGCCCCATAGTCAGAGTGGAAGGTGCTTTCACTCAATTTTGGGCACTCCCCTTCCCCTTCAACCCCACACTATTGTGCACCCCACTCAGGATAAGCTTTTGAGAGCCTGTGGCCACTGACAGGGAAAGATCAGCTAGATGAGTCACCCTTCACAAACTGCTTTCTCCTAGTCATGACTGATACAACCTACAATTCCCTGTTCTATTTATTATGAAGTATGAACATTAAAAAAAATTGAAGGCTATAGCTTTTAAACTTCCAGACAAACATCAACAAATCTATCAGAAATGCTAGCCATCAAAGCAAGTCAGATGGATATTCATATCAGCCTGATGTCCTTGCTGTCTGAAAGGCATAATCTTTCAGTATCTTTCAGTGACATGGACAGCTTATGGTGATCTCCTTACCACTCTTATTGGAATTTCCCATATCCAGCCAAAAAAAGAAAAAGGTCCAAGGCTGAAAGGAAAGAGATAATGTCTACAAGCGTAGAAGAACACATAACTGTGTGGATAATCAGGAGAGGTTTTGGAATTGTGACAATCTTATCTCAATTGTTTTTCTTCTTTTCTCTGGTGCAAAATATGTTTAGCTTAGCATTTCATGGATGGTGGATCTGGCAGTCATTTATAAACACAAGGCCACTATTTCAAATAAGTTAGCACGTCAGGTTTAATTATATTATCAGAGCTGACCCCCTGCTCTCCAAAAAGCCCTTTATTTGCACCATATATATATATATATATATATATATATATATATATATATATATATCTTATTTTCCTGCGTATAAGACTACTTTTTTACCTGCAAAATCTGTGGCTAAAGTGGGGGGGGGTCGTCTTATACGCCGGATATAAGGAATAATGAGGATAGATGTGCTCAAGCTCTATATTTTGACTGGAAAAATGGGGGGGGGGCGTCTTATACGCGGGCCGTCTTATACGCCGGAAAATACGGTAAGTATATTTTTGCATCTGCACACACCCTTTCCAGCAGCAACTACAGAAATGACAAATTTAACATTTTCTCCTGACAGCCTTGCAATTATTTGGCACCAGGGGCTTGCTAGCAACTCATTGTCATTAAAATTTCATACTTTCCTAACAATCAGCAAGCATATTGTGCTTTTCAGCAAACCCAACACACATACTTCCAGCATGTTTTTGAAGAGGTTTCTTGCTGGCTATATGCCAATCTATACACCCACTCAAGGCAAGTACACTGGAAAGCTCCATTAGTGGCAGCTGAGTTATATAAAGGCTTTATAATCTTAGATCACCCAGCCTTCTATCTAACCGTCTCCATTATATAAAAATAGCACTACCTGTCACCTCCGTCACATTGACAGCATTTCCCGCTCAATCTTTTTTAGGTCTTTGAGCTGCAAGCGCACAAGGGATTGTGCAACATTCCAGTGTTGTGGCTTACTGCATTCTATTTATTTAGTTAATTTATATCCCAACCTTCCTCTAGCACAGGACCCAAGGCAGCTACAACTCCTTAGGTGTCCTATAGTACACATTTTACTAGACATCCTTGAAGAAAAAGCTAGTAAAATGTGGACTAGACAAAGCAACAGTTAGATGGATTTGTAATTGGTTGACCAACCGAACCTAAATGGTACTCAGCAATGGCTCCTCCTCATCCTGGAGAGAAGTTACTAGTAGGGTGCCACAGGGTTCTGTCCTAGGCCCAGTGCTATCTTTATCAATGATATGAATGATGGAATAGAGGGCATGTTTATCAAATTTGCAGATTACACTAAATTAGGAAGGGTTGCTAATACCCCAGAAGATGGAATCAGAATTCACAATCATCTTAACAGATTAGAAAGCTGGGACAAAACTAACAAAATAAATTTCAACAGGGAGAATTGTAGGATACTACACTTGGGCAGTAAAAATGAAATGCACAGATATAGGATGGGTGACACCTGGCTTGATGGCAGTATATGTGAAAGGAATCTACAAGTCTTAGCAGACCACAGGCTGAATATAAGTCAGCAATGTGATGTGACAGCTAAGAATGCCAATGCAATTCTAGACTGCATCAATAGGAGTAAATTGTGTCTAGACTGAATACAGTAATAGTACCACACTATTCTGCTTTGGTCAGACCTCACCAGGAATATTCTGGTCACCACAATTCAATAAGGATATGGACAAACTAGAGCACGTCAAAATGGTAAAAGGTATGGAGAACATGCCCTATGAGGAGTAGCTTGGGGTATGTTTAGCCTGAAAAAGACAAGGCTAAGGGGTGACATGATAGCTCTGTTTAAAAATTTGAAAGGATGTCATATTGAAGATGGAGCAAGGTTGTTTTCTGCTGCTCCTGAAACTAAAACACACAGCAATGGATTCAAGCTATAGGAAAAGAGATTCCACCTAAACATTAGGAAGAATGTCCTGACAGTAAGAGCTGTTCATCAATGGAGCTAACCACTTCAAAGAGTGGTGGAGTCTCCTTTGAAGGTTTTTAAACAGAGGCTGGATAGTCATCTATCTAGGGTGCTGTGATTGTATGTTCCTGCATGGCAAAGGACTGGATGGCCCTTGTGGTCTCTTCCAAATGATTCTATGATTTTATGAAGAAGACCCCCAGGATCAAATCCTCAAAGTGTACAGACTGCTCTAGTCAATTAAGGCAAGATATAAGCAGTAAGGGTGATGGACAGGTCTAGATATTGCCAGTATAATTAACAACTTGGAAGCACTGAAGAACCTCCAATCCCATTACTTTTCTGCTTGCTGTTCAGGAGGATAGTTCTCCCGGAAGATTAGTAGCAAACCTAACTTTACAAAAGTCAAGTCTACTGTACTATAAGTCATCTACACCAAGCTTCCTCAATTCAGTGCTTTCCAGATATATTGCACCGTAACTCATTTCTTCCCCAACCAACAATGCCACTGAACATACTAGCTGGGGATGATGACAGCTGTCAGGAAGGTACAAGGTTAAGAATAAATACAACACCTGCAGGATATAGAGTGCTGTGAAATTTTGCCAGCATGGAATTTCTTCCCATTGCATGGGGGAGGGGAGTACCTAATTTGTTTGCTGAATTTATTTGTTTGTGAATTCAGGGTGTGAAAAAAACATTTTAAATTAGTAAACAAGTGACTTGGCTAGTTTTTTGGTTGTTTGGTTCTCAGGGAGAATAAAAGTATCTTCCATTAGGTAGAAAGTGGCATTGACTGGAGTCAATAACAACAACAACAACAATTTATTTATATCCTGCCTCTCTGTAAAAACAACTGGGGCAGCTTACAAGATAAAACAGTCCTGTTCCCCAATAGCGCCTCCCTTAAAATACAATTAAGAAATATCCTACAGTATGTGCTTTATTTCATTTTATCTTACTTCTGTTGCATTTTATGTTTTCTGGATCTGGGTGTTTGAGAAGAACATACTTAAAATTCTGTACCACCCCCACCACCCATTCGGACTTGGCAAATGTTTATACTCTGGAATACAGTGCAGTTCTCATCATTTATCCACAGCTCAAACAATACAAGGTTGGGTTGTTTTAACCTCATTGCACAAGGGTTAACTGAGCAAACTTCTGCATGTGAGCTGATATAGCAACTATTCACATTTGCTAAAGAATTCACAGAGAGACGTGTGTATGCACAGCATTTACAACAGCTAGGAATGAAAAACAAATGAAAGAAAATATAAGTCATAAAAGAAAATATCACTTGATTCTGAAATGTGAAGGCAGGAGCTGACATTCTTTGGGCGAATTTCTTGCTCTGAGTATTCAAGATGAAGAAGACAGTCCCTGGTTGCCTCTCCTTATTGTATTCCCTGTTCCACATGACTGGTAGATGTGTGCATTAGAGAAGAGAGGCAGTCTGATCACTGAAGATGATGCAGCACTCTGCTCATTTGTACTGATGGTGGTAGATAAGTGTCCAATCTTATTGAAAAATAGTCTTTTGGCCAACTCAGCTGGAGATGTGGGTACTGCTGCACTATGCAGATAAGAGCCAAGGAGTGATTAGGGGAGAGAAAATAAACCAGTCAACATTAAAATATTTTAATCACTAACTGACATAGAGCTACAGAAAACAAAAAAACAAGCACAGAAAAACCCCTCCATGAATACTGTCAATATTGGGAACTTGAGAAACTCAAGATTTCTGAGGTCGCAGTGCTCTTCCTCTGGGGAAAAATTATTTTTTAAAAAATAATGGTGCATGGTAATAGTCATATTTAATGAAATTGTACAGTATAATATCTCTACTAGTAAGGTATTATATCTGTAAAGTATCATACCACAGGTGTAGACAGAAAGTAGACTGGGATCACCCTTGTAATATGTGTCTGCTGTCTTTCCTTTCTTGGAACTTCACAGTAAATCAACAAGGATTTCTGACTCCCTCAAAAAAAAAAAAAAAAACTACAGAAACACCCCCCACCAAAATTTGGCCATATATAAGTGTGTGTATGTGTGTACACACACGAAGAAACATAACTGACTCGCAATTCTGTTTTCTCCATACACAGTAAACTTTAGTTTGTTTAAATTGTGGCTTGTTAGAAAATGGTCAAACCATGATTTTAGAAATGCATGAACCTGTGGCTTAAGCAGGCTTGCTCATGTAAGAGGAAACAATAAATTCCCATTAAATTTGTGGTGATTCTTATTATTTAGTCTTCTAATAAATTCTTCTCTACAAATAGGGAGAAAAACACCCTTTCCCCCCTGTCTAAAACAATTGTCTTAGTAAAATAAATAAATAAATAAATGCCAGAGGAGGTTTGCTGAATAAAATGTCATTACCAACACACCTCATGGTAAGCACCTACCATAAAGTATACGGATATTATTTTGTGACAAAAGAATGTGCCACTATTTAAAAAGGGCACATAGTTTACTTGATTGACAA
The DNA here is from genome assembly GCA_026167975.1 of Phrynosoma blainvillii. Taxonomy (NCBI): domain Eukaryota; kingdom Metazoa; phylum Chordata; class Lepidosauria; order Squamata; family Phrynosomatidae; genus Phrynosoma; species Phrynosoma blainvillii. The sequence goes on from JANUYF010000002.1 coordinate 135,325,687, forward strand.
AAGGTGGGGTTGGCCTAAAGACTAGCATATTATCTTGGAATGACAAATTACTTTGTCATACAGTATTTAGCTTATTAGTAAATACGTCTGTATGTAAGTTTCAAAGTGAGTTCACTTTCAATGCAAAGAATCCTCTATGCCTGTCCTGAGAATTTGTTATATGTCTCCCCTGTAGTTTCTCAGAGGTCTTCTGTGGTGTCAATTCTTTTATACAGCCCTAACTCCACAAATCAGGTGAATATTACAAAAGTTAGTATCTCGCTCTACATACCATGCTATACAAAACAGGAGAAACAAGATGGAGCAGAAAGCAGCTATTGACCCTAGTATGACAACAGTCAAATGCTGTGGTGGGGATGATAAATCTGAAATGAAAAGGAAAAAAATAACACAAAACCTCAAGTAGACAGTCACCAATTGGTGCAGCTCAGTTTCATGATTCATCCTTTCCTCAATGGTGTGCCCTCCCAAGTATTTTGGACTTAACATCCCATGCTTCCTCAACATTATATTTGGGGCTAATATAATGCATTTAAAACTGCAATCCAAAATATTTCAATGGGAATAGGTTAGGTTAGGGGGAACTGGTCTGAAGGAAGGGACATTTTAACGTACACACCCCAAATGAAATACAGTTCTCTTGAGGCAAAGGATAGCACAATTCATATGTCAAAAATATATAATTTAATGCATATGACATCAGAAGAAAAAAAGGAACATAACATTTGGCTGAGCATTTGGGCTTAATTGTAGGTTGTGTATGCTAGGCATCTTGTTTTCCAACAACGATGGGTGATAAGAGAGAAAGGGAAAGAGATAAACAATGCCTAGAAATTCAATATTGTTTGCAAGTTCAAAAGGTAAAATTAAATGCAGCTACAAAGGAGCATCTGAAGCATACTGTTGGCACTCTTTCTGTTACATCTGTGCCTCTTCTCAGGGGTGAAGCCATGCCAGGAAACCTATTTTACTCAACACACGCCAGGTGAGTTCCAATTTCACGGCTGTGTTACAGCACCATACAGCATTCTATGCAGAGATGCAAAGTTTCTGGGACTTTGAAGGCACAGAAGAGATAAAACATGTCTCTTCTATCCAAGAAAGGTAGGACATCATTAAGGGCAATCTGTCGCTGTTTGCAGTTGTGTGAGGGTTGGGAGGGAGGGGGCGGAGATATAATACCGCCTGGGTCTTTCCCCCTCCCCCTCTCACCAGACAAGTGGCAGTGGCTGTGATATTCTGAGATTTATTTTACCATCATTATCAGAGCTTGTTATTGTTACATCTGAGGCCCCTAGAATGTTACTAGGGGAATTCACCTGTTTTGGAGGAAAGTTATACAGGAGTTTTTAACATCTGCTCCTTTGCTCTGTTGTTTATCTTGAATAGTAGCTGCCACTGACCAGGGACAGAAATTAGCTGGATCACTCTCTTCCCTCTTTATATGATGTAGCCGGACTTAGTCTGGGAGCAGCCATTGAAGTAGTGCGGGGGCAGGGAAGGTATGGCGGCAACAGAGTTAACAAATGTTACAAAAGAAGGAGGGACAGATGTTTGGTACCTGTCCCTTCTTCAGTTTACTCTGTTTCCAAGGATAACATGGGGAGCATACCAACCATTCCACAGTCCCTTAACCTGCTCCTTTGTAACGCCAGGTCGGTTAAAAATAAGACCCACCTCATCCATGATCTCCTGGTAGACGAGGCAGCCGACCTGGCTTGTTTTACTGAGACCTGGCTGGGAGATACTAGCGCTGCGACATGGGCGCAGGCTCTCCCAGCTGGGTACTCAGTTAGTGAGCAGGTGAGGGAAAGTGGGCGGGGGGGTGGCATAGCCTTGGTACATAGGAACACCTTAACCTTGATCAGGAAGCCTATCCGGAAAACGACACACATCGAGTGTATGTACCTTAGCCTGAAGACCAGGGATAGTTTGGGGATTCTGTTAGTATACCGGCCACCCCGTTGCTTAACAGACTCCCTAACCGAGCTGACTGCCCTGGTTTCGGAGTTGCTGTTGGAGTCGCCCAGACTTTTGGTTCTGGGCGACTTCAACATCCCACTCGAAACCAGTTTACAAAACCTAACTGGAGCGGCTCGGGAGTTCATGGATACCATGACTAACATGGGCCTATCCCAATTGGTCAACGGGCCCACGCATTGTGCCAGTCATACCCTCGATGCGGTCTTTAGTACGGAGCAGGAATATCTGTGGGCGGAAATCAAAAGCACTTCCGCCCTGTCATGGACGGATCATTTTTTGATCAAGGTGGAACTAAAGACTATTATCCACCCTCCCGGGGGTGGCGGACCTATTAGAACGGTCCGCCCTCGAAGGCTAATGGAACCAATTGGATTCCGGAAAGCCTTAGAGGGTTTAATGGTTGGAAATGCCGGTGATTCTGTTGAAGCCCTGGTGGACACTTGGAACACCGATCTCACCAGGGCTATTGACACAATCGCTCCCAAGCGTCCTTTCCAGCCCGCTCCTAATCGTAAGCCCTGGTATACCGAGGAGCTTAGGAAGATGAAGCGAGCTGGACAACGACTAGAGTGCGAATGGCGGAAATCTCGTCTCTTATCCGACAGAACTCGCCTTAGGAAGCATCTTGACTCCTATAGGGAGGCTTTGCGTGCAGCGCGGAAATCTTTCTGTTCTGCACGCATTGCGTCTGCAGAGTCCCGCCCGGCAGAGCTGTTTAGGGTGGTGGGGGAGTTGACAAAGGTTCCTCCTGCGCCTAATCCCCTACTTAACCCAACAACAGCCTGCTGCGAGGCCTTTAACATTCACTTTGCAGATAAAATCTCTCGGATAAGAGCCGACTTAGACGCCATTGTTTTGGCAGAATCCGCAGATGAGGTATCCAGGAACTCCGTTGATGGCATTTTATTGGATCAACTACAATCTGTGAGTACCGATGACGTGGACAAGCTGCTTGGAAATGTGCGAAAGACGACTTGCCCTCTCGATCCTTGTCCATCTTGGCTGGTCGTCCAGGGGGGGGACGTGTTGAGAGTATTCCTTCGGGATGTAATCAATGCGTCCTTTAGGGAAGGTATTGTACCATCTTGTCTAAAGGAGGCAGCGGTTAGGCCCCTCCTGAAAAAACCTTCCCTAGACCCCCTGGACAGAAACAACTATAGACCAGTTTCCTTGCTCCCTTTTTTAAGCAAGGTGATCGAGAGGGCAGTTGCTTCCCAGCTCCAAGCAGTCTTGGATGAAACCGATTATCTTGATCCATTTCAAACCGGCTTCAGGACGGGATTTGGAGTGGAGACTGCCATGGTTGCTCTGACCGATGACCTCCGCCTGAGCATTGATAGGGGTAGTGTGACCCTGTTGGTGCTCTTGGATCTCTCTGCAGCTTTTGATACCATAGATCATGCCATCCTCTTGGATCGCCTTAGAGGGTTGGGAATTGGAGGCACTGCTTTGCAGTGGTTCTGTTCCTTCCTCTCGGGTAGGTCCCAGAGGGTGAGGCTCGGGGACAGTTGCTCTTCTAGAACAGAGCTTAATTGTGGCGTCCCTCAGGGCGCCATCCTGTCCCCGATGTTATTTAATATTTACATGAAACCGCTGGGAGAGATCATTCGGAGGCATGGAGCTCGGTGTCTTCAGTACGCTGATGACACCCAGATATATCTCTCCATGACCAGATCATCGTCTCAGACTTCAGATGGCGTCTCTCCTCTTAATGACTGTCTTAGAGCGGTAATGGACTGGATGAGGAAAAACAGATTGAAGTTAAATCCAGACAAAACGGAGGTACTCATGGTTACAGGCCCAAAACCAGATCTGGGAATACAGTCTCCAGTCCTGGACGGGGTCACACTCTCCGTAAAGGACTGTGTTCGCAGCTTGGGGGTGCTCCTTGATTCATCGCTTCACATGACTAGTCAGGTGAATGCGGTGGTCAGGAGTGCCTGTTATCAGCTTCGGCTGATACGCCAACTGCGCCCTTATCTGGACATGAGGGATCTGGAAACTGTGGTACACGCCCTGGTAACCTCACGATTAGATTACTGCAATGCGCTCTACATGGGGCTACCCTTGTGCCTAACCCGGAAACTACAATTGGTGCAAAACATGGCAGCCAGAGTAATTACCGGAACATCAAGGAGGGAGCACATTACACCTGTGCTTAAATCCCTCCACTGGCTGCCAGTCAGTTTCCGGGCACAGTACAAGGTGTTGGTTTTGACCTTTAAAGCCCTACATGGCTTGGGCCCATCCTATCTGAAGGACCGCCTCGTCCCGTATGATCCCCCCCGCGCCCTTCGATCCTCTGGGAGGAATCTGTTACAGCCAATAAAAACCAGGCTGTCTCAGACCTCCCAGAGGACCTTTTCTGCGACCGCTCCCAGACTTTGGAATGGCCTGCCGGAAGAGATCCGTCATATTACCACCCTCGCTGCTTTTAAGAAAGCAGTGAAGACGGATCTCTTTCGGCAGGCCTTCCCGGAATAATTCTCCGGCTTGCAGGAACAGCTCCATTGCCCCCTCCCTCATGCCGCCATCATCATGTTATTTATTATTGTATTTACAGGTTTTATTTTATTTTGGAGCATGTTGTTTTAATCTATAATTAGTTTAATATTGTTTTAAGGGGTGGGAGGGATAGATGGGGATTTTGATTGTTTTAACTTGTGTATTTTAAATGCTGTAACCCGCCCCGATTGCTCCGCAGAGGGGCGGGCTATAAATAAAAATTATTATTATTATTATTATTATTAGGGGGATTACAATTTTGGGAAACACTGAACTAAATACAGTATTTACATTTTAAAAACATTTTAAGCTTACTATATATACTCGACTATAAGTCGACCTCATGTATAAGTCGAGGGCAGATTTTGGAGCTAAAATTATGGATTTTGATATGACCCATGGATAAGTCAAGGGTAAAACCTAGCAGCATGTAACAAAGGATGTAAAGGCTGAAGTAAAGAAAATAGATGCTAAAGATCTTTAAAGGTTTTGACAGGCATAACTGTTTGTGGTCACCCTAAGATGGATGACATAGTAGAGGGGATTGGTGCTTCTTTTGGGTGCTCTGAGAAGAGATTAAGCTCTCACTTTTCACCAGGGCATGGTTCCCTTTTTGCTAAGAGTTTAAGTACAGTACTTACATAGACCTGTGGATAAGTCGACCCAGGTTTTTTGGATCCGTTTTCTGACTAAAATTTGTAGATTTATACCTGAGTATATACAGTACTTCATTACTTTAAGAACATAAAATATGTTTTGTGTAGCTTAAGATGTTATGTTTAACTGGGATTACGGGCATGTCTGCACAGGCCAAATAACACTTTCACCCCCATCTTCATGGTGATCAGACAATTCACAGCCCAATCCCCAATTCTGTTGTGAACTGTCCTGATGACATACGGACAGCACCAAATCCTCATTATACCACCCTTAAAACAGATTTAAAAACTCATCTTTTGATCCAGATCTTTGCAGAAAATATGGAACCCTCCAGAGCATGCCAGCTACTGTTCACACATGCACTCTGTTGGCATTGTGGGTCACTCCTGTTGAAGTCAGATGAGGTGCCCAGCCATGTGATCAACCATGGATGTCTCGTTTTTGGCCTCAGAGCCAGTGACTTGCTTTGTCGCTGGCAGCCAGCACAGAGAAGCAAGTGGGCAAACAGCCTCCTAATGTAAGAGAAGAACTATGGAGCAGTTTTGGGGCCAGAATGCTCCAGGCTGCTCCCATGCAGATGCAGCCTAAGACTTAACTGGATTTAAGTTACAATGAATTGAATGGAGTATACTTCTGAACAGACATATATAGGATTGCACTGATAGATAAAACTGCCCTTGGCTCTTTACATGTATTTTCAGGCCTTGCCTGTTTATTTTGTTTGGTGATAAGATAAGGAGTAGTAAACAGCAAGAGGAATCAAAGGCTATGTCATATAATATGCTGCAGATGCAATGTGCCCTGATAGACTCTCAGCTCAGGCTAAAAACACCCAAATGCGCCATACTGTGCAACTTTTGAAAGCTCTTTCCTAGCATCATCATAAAAATTCTGCTTGATCCAGGCAAAAGCACAATCAGTGCTATCATTACTACCATTGGTAGCTGTTGCAACCATGGGGGGAATACTTTACTATACTGCTTTACACTCTTTCTTGGGGAGGGGGAGGTCACCCTTCTAAGTTTTCATGTACCTAATTTTGTCTGTTTCTTAATGCAATCTATGAATTCAACAACCACACACTTTTCTTTTCTTTTCTTTTCTTTTCTTTTCTTTTCTTTTCCCATAGAAGGAGCTAGCAGTTATAATTAAAAGCTCACCTTTTATTTGGGCCCAGATTACACAGGATTGTGTTCTCACCTAAAAAACCAAACCAAAACAAAAAAAACCCTGCATCAGTTATTCAAATATCCTAGTTCTCACTAGTATCCAAAATCTGCAACAGCCTAAATGCTAATTAGAGTAGAGCTACTGAAACAATTATTAAATGGGAAGTCAATACTTATCTAAATCTCACTGATTCAAGGATGAGATTCCAGCTGAGAACAGTAATTAGATCTAGGCCTATATGTGATTTGGCAGCAGCAGCTAGTATTGTTGAATGACCCTCCATACAGAAAAAGGCAACCTATGAACACAGAAAACTGAAAAATCAAGCAGCTTAGATTTCTATAAAGCTTAGTTTTCTATAATTAGGGTGGGTGGATGGGCGGGTGTTCTTTATTACTTTCTGTGAGAGCATTCAGGATTATGAGTTCCCACTTGCAATCTAAAGACCTACAGTTTAGAAGACACTGCATTCCAAAACAATTTCACATAGTACTAGTCTACAATCAAAGTACTACGTTGACCCAAGAACTTGGACAAACTGTGTGCACATACCTGTGTTCCACCTCCACTGACACTATACACTGAAATTATTCTCAAAGGTGTTCTGCTGAAAGGAACTTATATAAAAGCTACTTTGGGAATATGGAACTAACTATGCAGCATCTAAACCATGGATGAGATTTGTGCAGTCCTCTAGATGCTATTGGATTGCAACTTCCAGCAACCCTACCCAGCATAACTACCAGAGTAACACTGAGACCTGAACATCAACAACATCTGGATTGGTATGTCAACCCCAATATAGAACCAGGCATGCATCCCTTTCTTACAGTCTTGCAGGTAACATCTCAGGGAACCTGACTTGCAGTACAGTGCTAGGCATATCTATCTGGAGGCCTCAATGGGACTTATTTTCAGCTAGAGCAGGGGTAGGCAACCTTTTTGAGCCGGGGGCTGGGTTGCTGTCCCTCAGACAATTTTTTTTTGGGGGGGGGGGGGAGAGCACCAAAAATAAATAAATAAATAAATAAATTTTTAAAAATTAAAAAATTAAAAAAATATGCATGCACATTCTCTTGGCCACAGAAAAGCCATGGCAAAACCCCTGTGGAGATTTTGCCAAGAAAACCCCAAGAACAAGTAATAACAACAATAATATCATCATGGCGGGCGGCGGAGGCAGCAGGGGACGGCGGCAGCGGCAGGACGAGCCTGGGGCCGGTCCAAAGGCCTCGGGGGGCCACATCCGGCCCCCGGGCCTTAGGTTGCCTACCCCTGAGCTAGAGGGTTATAGGACTGCAGCCTTGAGAGAGATAAAAGTGATGGCCATTTAGGTGACATTCAGGAGGAGGAAGGTGAGTAGGAGGAGACTATCTGCCTTTGCAGACTGCCAGAAATAGTGCAAATTGAGTCCACTTTAAGGGTTAGGGTTAGTGGGCTGCTTCCACACTGTAGAATTAATTCAGTTTCACATTGCTTTAACTGTCATGGTTCCATCCTGTTGAATACTGGGATTTGTAGTTTGTGGTGCTATCAGAGCTCTCTGGCAGCACAAAACTGCAAATCCCAGAATTCCATAGCATTGAGCCATGGCAGTCAAAGCAATGTCAAACTGCTGTGTAGAGGCAGCCAAAGATGACAAGGACCACAAACAAAAGGCTTTATGGCAGAATAAATCAAGTTGTTACTGGAATTGTTTCTGACACTTGAACAAGCTGCTTACATTGATCAATATTGATTGGAAGTATTTGACAGAAGAATCCTATATACATCTACTTGTACGTAAGTAAATTCTCATAAAATTCAATGTGTCTTACTCCTAGGTAGGTTGGTAAGACTACAGTGTGTAATATTTTATGGCAACCATTAAAATAAGTTACATATACTAATTTCCTCAAAGTGCTGATATTTGCCTATTTGTTTTTCTGATTTGCATTCTCCTATCTTAATTCAAGTGCATGTCTAAAAAAAACCATAATTACAGGAAGGAAAAATCATATCCATCATTGACATGATTTACAGAAAAGCATAGCATCACACAACTGCCTGCAAAGCAAGTGGTTTAAGCCTGGAGGAGAGTTATGTATGAACTGACTGAAGAGAAACTTTGTCCTGATACAAGCCTGTTCAATATGATACTTTTAAATGTTTTTAGTAGCATTAATGGAGCTTCTTGCACATTTTACATGCTCCTTGTGAAAATAGTTTTTGTTTAAATAAAAATAAATAAAGATGTTTTCAAAGCTCTGTTTTCAAAAATATTCCTGTTCAAGGAACAGGTATTAATTAATGTATTTCAGTGACTATAGGTCAATTACTGTGCAAAATTTTTAAACTGCAGGTGTGGTTGTTGGTGATATAGCTGGCAGAATGCAGCTGGGATCACTAGAGCTACTTTAAAGGTAAAGGTAGTCCCTTGACGTGAATGTCTAGTTGTAATTGACTGTGGGGGACAATGCACATCTCCGTTACTAAACTGAAGAGCCAGTGTTGTCTGAAATCCGTGGGTCATGTGACCAGCATGACTGCACAAAACGCTGTTACCTTCCTACCGAAGTGGTACCTATCTATCTACTTGCATTTACATGCTTTCAAACAGCTAGGCTGGCAGAAGCTGGGACTAGTAATAGGAGCTCACCCCATAATGCAGCACATGAGAGCCACTGCAAATGAACATTGCAAATTAAGACTGATTACTATGTAGTTGGTCAGGAAAGTTATCTTAATATGTGAAGAATGATTGAGCAATTCTTTATGAGCAACTGCCAGGCAATGGGAATTCTGCAGCCCCAAGCCAAGCTCCTTTCTTACAGACTAAGAGCACAACAAATGAAAAGGACATCCTCTTCTCAGGCCTGTTCTAAGACTCTCCTTCTGAAATTGCCCAGCAGAGCTAATTAACCGCTGAGGTCTAGAAGGGACTAAGGTGTGCCACAGCTATCCAGCAAACTAACCCTGCACACTAAAGGTAAAGGTAGTCGCTTGATGTGAATGTCTAGTTGTAACCGACTGTAGGGGACAATGCTCATCTCCGTTACTAAGCAGAAGAGCTAGCATTGTCCAAAGACTACTCCGGTGGTCATGTGGCCAGCATGACCACACCAAACACTGTTACCTTCCTACCAAAGTGGTACCTATTTATTTACTTGCATTTGCATGCTTTCGAATTGCTAGGTTGGCAGAAGCTGGGACTAGTAACAGGAGCTCACCCCATCAGGCAGCACTCAGGCCTCAAACTCCCAACCTTCTGATCTTCGAATTGTCAGAATTGGCATCTTAACCACTAAGCCACTGCATCCCCTTGAGCTACTTTAGTGCCCTTAAACACAGGGTATTTATTAGTGTGTTTTTTTTTAAAAAAAAAATACAGCACAAGAGCACCAACCATTGTCCACAGTCCCAGCATTTGCCCCGTCCCACACTCTCAGCACTAATCCTAAGTAGCTAACTGCAACTATACTACATATAATTTGGCCACACACAGAGAGAGGCATACAAGAGGAAACAAAACAAATATACAAGAGACAAAGGACAAGAGAGGAAGTGTGTGTGTGTGGGGGGGGACAAGGGAACAAAACAGGTATGATAATAATAATCCTCATTTTTCCTTCCCCTGAAGAATAGAGACCCACCCACCACCATCCAAAGCTCTGCCATAAACTGCTTTTGAAAATCCTCTCAATTTTAAGAGAAACTGCTCATTTTAATGTGGTTAGCTGTGCTAAACTCTAAAGTTTTCTTGGGCAAAAAGAACTAATTGCACAGCTCTTTGCCTTCAAAATCATGATAGAATTAACATGGGCAGATCAATACAGATATCTACTGGAGAATCTGGCACTAAATTAACAAATGATATGCTACAACAGGGGTAGGCAACCTAAGGCCCGGATGCGGCCCCCCAAGGCCTTTGGACCAGCCCCAGGCCGATCCTGTCGCCGCCACCGCCCCTCGCCATGATGATATTGATTATTGTTGTTATTACTTGTTCTTGGAGTTTTCTTGGCAAAATATCCACAGGGGTTTTGCTATGGCTTTTCTGGGGCTGAGAGAGTGTGCATGCATTTTTTAAAATTTTTTTAAAAAAAATATTTATTTATTTATTTATTTATTTATTGTGCTTTGGCCCCCCCCCCAATTGTCTGAGGGACAGCAACCCGGCCCCTGGCTCAAAAAGGTTGCCTACCCCTGTGCTACAATGTATGGTATTGAAAGGATCAGTTCACAGAATATATTTTTTGAAAAGATATACAGCCCAAGTTGGTTCTAGATACATGAATGTGTGAGCAAACCTAATTAAAGATGTTCATAAAATTCTCCCTATCTGGGTTCTCTCCAGATTTAGGGGTTTCCCAGTTAGTTGATTTTGTTCCCAGAGCAGCATCAATTCATTTCTAGTCTCTCACATTTTTACTGATTTCTAGATTTGCTTTATACAGATGGAGACTGCTGCAGTTTTCAATTTGAGAATCTCTTTTATTACAGATTACTGAAGCGCACCAGCGCAAGCATACATTAGTTAAGTAACAGAACAAAAAGAAATCTTGATGCAATTGTTCAATCATATCAACATTCCTTTTTCACTCTGATTCAAATCTATCCACATATAATATGCACTGGTGTGCATCACTTGACATGTAAGGGAGGGAGGTAGCGATTAAAAGAAAAAGAAAAAAGCTGCAGTAAACCACAATTCCAGAAAATCTTCAACTTAAAACAAAAGGAAAGTACAAAAGGAAAACAAAATGGACTCATGGGGGGGGGGGATGGAATAGAATTGAAGGACCCAGTTTAAGCCTAAATAGAACAGTCTGAACCAATCACTGAATGTCCATGATTACAGTAGGACCTGTGAAAATAATGTTTAAGAGCCTTTTCCTCTGCCAATGGCAGAACAGAAGGTGGTGGCAACAAGAAGGGAAAAAATGGGTGGCAAGGGAAAGAAACAGCTGGTGGAAGTAGCAATTAGAGAAGTGGGCAACTGGTTGTGAGCTGCCAATTCTTTCAATGCCCAGCGTGTGGGGCAGCAGATAACAGGTGATTAACCAAGCCACCCTGTCAGAGTACCATGGCCCTGAAGGCATAGGAGGTTTGGAGCTAGCTGCCGCTTTCTCCTACTCATGCTACTGCCACCATCGCTGACTGTTATGGGGTAGTTCACCACTATGGGATCCTGGCCACAGTATCAGCTGCTTAGGACACTATTATATGGACTCCTTATCATGGGGCTGTGGTGTATTAAGAAATCCCAGATACCAACTCCAAGCAGGAACCACATAGGTTACCTAGATCATTGTCACTCAAAGTGGAGGTCCATGGACCAGTGCCAGTCCCTGAGTCAATGGCTGCCAGTCCTTGGTGAATTTTGAGCAACAGGGAAAATCTCCAAGGTAGCCAATTGACATAAATATGGTCTCAGTCACTGGCACAACAGAAAATAAAAATGCCTGTCCCCGACATCACTTTACTTGAGATGCATTGATCTAGATTATTGATACCTAAACTGGTTATCTTTAGAATGGTGGAGGTCCAAGTGCCACTGGCCACCAGTTTGCAGCTAGTTTTCATGGCATTATGTGAATATGAAAATAATGGCTGGCATCATGTATTGTAGTTGGGATTAATAGGTAGAGCTGCAGATCCATTCAGTGCTCTGTATTCATCTATGCTATATCTTTATAATCATGGCATTGTTGCCATACTCATAAATGCCCCCCCAATCAAACTGCAGGGATCTGCTCCAAGCGATGGAGTTCTGCAATTTGGTCAAGTGGAGTGCTTCCACATCACTCGGCCAATCCCCTCCTGCACCCAAACTCCAGTGCGACAAGGAAAAGCAGACTCATCATTTCTCCTTGTCGCACTGTGGTTTAGAGCTGAGAATGGGCTGGATGCATCATCCTGAAGCACTCCACTCGACCATGCTTCAAACCTCCTTTGCTCAGAGTGACTCCCTGGAGTTTAAGGTGGGTTTGGGGGGCCATTTATGAGTGTGGCAATAGTTTTTTGTGGAGGTCAATTCCTTAGGTCATTTATGTAGCTATGAATGCAATGCAGAATCTTGGCCAATATTGGTACAAATGGTCTATCAGGTCCTGGCAAACTGGGTGGGGAAGATTTCTGGTTCAACACATCAAGTGGCTTGAGAAGCACTGATGTGTCTGAGTGCCAATATTTGTTAGCATGATGATATGACACCAAAATTCACAAGGGCTGGAGTGAAGTGTCACTGAGGAGATTCACAGTGTCTATATATTTTTAATATTTATTTATTTATGAACATCTATATATAGGATCACATACCAACATATGCATATATTGCTTAACTTTGAATATATTAAAATGGTGTATAATAGTAAGAAAATGTACAATATAAAATACCTAGAATTAACATAAAATATTCCTGTTATTTCAAAAATAGGTAGGTAGTAGGTTTGTAAAAATAAAAATGATTGGAATGTGTTAAATATCAGAGGGAAGTGTAGCCCATACAGGCAGCAGAGTCTGGTGCTTCCAGCATCACTGGGATGGTGAATCTATTCTGGATTTTAGCTTGGGACTTAAAGGAGCTCTATAAGGTGCCAAATCCTATCAGCACCTTGCATAGATCCTTTAAAGTGCAAACTGAAATCCAACTCAGATTCACCACCCCACTGACATCAGAGCCATAAGCTGCCACAATGCTAAATGCCTTGTTTCAAACGACTATGGTTTATTTCACAGTACAGTACAACTCCTATATCTGCAGGTCCAGTAACTGTGGTTTCACTTACCTGTCTCCAGAAAAAAAACAGTATCTCTAGACATCTGGTGGTCCTCCAGCACAATTCTATGGTCAACTTCCACGAGACACAGACCACAGAATTGCGCTAGAGATCCTCAATTCCTAGAGAGACCACCTCTCTAGGCATCTGGAGATCCTCCAATGTGACTCCATCGTTGAATTTCTACTGGAAATATAGCATTCATCATTATCTGCAATGTTAGCTAACTGTGATAAGTCTGAGAACATATCCCTCGTAAATACAGAGGTTGTACTATACTTCCTTCTCCATCGTGCCCTATTGCAGCACTCCTGAGTGAGAGGTCAGTGCATAATTTTATAGAAAACAGCATCTTGGAATTCACTGAACAATTTGTAATAAAGATTCAGAAAACAATCAACTATTGTTCATTAAAAGTTTCTGTCTGTAAATCTACTGTGTGAATTGGTACTTGTGCCTAAAAAGATAATTTAGCTTAAAGTTTCCATTTTCTATTCTGTTTTAATGTGTAAACTATACGCTCCCCCCTTCCCTCCTTCTTCTCTCTCTTTTCATGTGATAAGGATTTCTGAAAGTATACTAAGCTTCCTTCATCTGTGCAGGGTGAGTGACTTGAAAGAATTTGGAAACCAGACATTTAAATGAATGCGGGTTCTATTTTGACCAAGGGCATATTGTGAACTTAAATGTCTCATTATAAGCTAGGTAATTAGGGATTTTATGGTACTGCAGTAGCAACAAGGTCCTGTTACATCAAACGAATGAAGTGGGTGGCTCATTCAACAATGAGCCACCCAACTGTTTCCTTGAAATTTGACCATAATGTTAGACTTATTTTAGATGAGCAAGGCATACTGAGGGCCTCAGCAGACGGAGGCCCCAGAGACGCCGCGGGTCGGAGCGCCGCCGGAGTTCAGCCTCCGGACCGCGGCGCTCCTGCGGCGCATCTAAAAGGAGCACCAAATTGGCGCTCCTTTTAGATGTAAGGGAAAGTGCGCCCTAAAAGCGGCGGGCGCACTTTCCCTGGCTCAAACGGCGCAGCGCATGTGGACACTGCGCCGTGAGGTCATCCCCGGTGCGCCGGCCGTGCGGACGGCCGGCACTTCTGGGGGCGGCCTCGGGGAGAGGAAGGGGCGCCGCTCGTGCGGCTGCCCCTCCTCTTCCCTGCCCGGAAGACGACTCTTTTAGTCGTCTGCCGAGGCCCAAGAAATGATTGATTACCATTTTACATATATATTGCTACAAGGCTTGGGAAAGATTCACCTGAAGGAATTTCCTAAGGTTTGAGCATGAGTAGGTATGTCCTTATGACAATTTCATACGGGGGGGGGGGGGGGGGAGGGGGAGAGAATGAAATTTGTGTATATACTATGAGACAAGGTGTCATGTGTTACTTTCCCTTTCTTTTGTACTACAAAGTCAGATATACAGCTCCGTGGCTTCACACCTTTAGAACAACAATTAAATCACCTCAGAAATTAAGACATCAATCACATGGCTTCATTCCCCAGGGTACTGTACAGAAATACACTCATAAATCTTTCTCTTTTACTCATGCAGTATCCTTGGGAGTATCAGTATAGGATCACATAACCTTGGTTCCAGGGCATTTGGGGCTCCAATTTTAAAGTGAATTGCAGAGCTGCCTGGTGGCACCTCTATATGCAATATGAAATGGGGATACAAGCAAGCCACCCAATCTAATAACAATTCCCCCACCCCTGCAGCATAATCCAAACTTTGTCAGATGCTTAAAGAAAGTTACAGAAATTTCTACTTTTGCGGGAGGAGCAAAGGTGTTTTAAAGAGGGGCAAAGGAGTTCTGCCCAGCCTGATGTATCTCCCTAATTGCTCACACACACATTAGGATACTCTGGGATATTTCTTTGGATGACCCCACTATCTACAGTGGCTATAGGAGACAGGGCCTACTTGGTATTGGTGTTTCAACTGTGGAATGTTCTCTGCAGGGAGACTTTCCTAATGTCTACCTTAATATAACTTCAATATCAAATAGAGTTAATCTACACTGTAGAAATAAAGTGACACCACTTTAACTGCCATGGCTCCATCCTACAGAATCCTGGAATTTGTAGTTTTGTGAGGCACCAACACTCTTTGTCAGAGAAGGCGACAGACTAAAACTACCAATCCCAGGATTCCATAGGGTAGAACTATAGCACTTAAAATGGTATCAAACTGCATTATGTCTACAGAGTAGATACACCTGTAAAGATTTTTTTTTTAAAAAATCTCCAGATTTTTTAGTCCTTTGCACTTTGCTTTTATGCTGCTTGCTGTTTGTTTTGGCTAATTATTGTTACATATTGTTAAATTTCGTTACTAATTGTTATACTGCTCTTTTATATAGGGGTGTGTTAACATTCTTGTTTGATGTTTATTTTCACTGTCATATTAACTTTCTGTAAGTCACCCTGGGAACCTCTTGAAGGGTAGATTACAAATCAAACAAATGTAATTCTCATTCAAAACACTGTGATTCTTAAGTGCACCCTTACCCCATTCCACTCACTGACAGTCCTGAGTATAATGCAGTAATCTTTTCCTTGTTTCAAGGGAGCATTGTAATATTCCCCGTAGTAAAGCCTGTCTCCCAGGGCAAACTTCAGTCTGTCGTCATCAATTATATGGGCTGGAAATTCAGCTGCCACGTAGCCATCTGAGTCAGTGCCTTTGCCAAAGTAGGTTAGACTAGTCAAGGAATAACAATTAAAGCTGCACTGAGAGCTCCAGGGAATAACAATTGCTTGGTAAGAACTAGAAAGAGAGAGGGAAACATTAAGCAATGTCAGATGCTGTTCATATTCAATTGCTTTTTGATGTCTGTATTGATTCCCTTCAAAGTATTTAAAAGCCCTTGGTCACTGGCCATTACTAAATCATGTGTTATATTGCAGAGAATAAAATAATCTCCAGTTCTGGATTTTTATGCAATCTTCAGTATAAGTCTACAGCCATGCAATCCAAATTGTTCAATCTGAAAAACAACACGAATCTGTGGGATACAGGAACAACTATGCTGGATCAGACCAAAGTCTTATCTAGTGCAGCATTCTGTTTGATTAGATACGGATGGGAAACCTAGAAGCAGGACTTGAATACAACAGCATCTCCCACACCTGTTCTACAGCAAATGGTATTCAGAGGCATACTGCCTCTCATACTAGAGGTTATACTTAGTCATCATGACTAGCAAGCACTGATGGCCTCCATGAATCTGTTTAGTGCCCTTTTCAAATCATCCAAGCTGGCAGCTATCACTTCAATAAGAACCATAACACCTTATGGTCATGGGAATATGGAAAGAGTTGAAGATCCTGGAGCAACTAATATTAGTAGCAGGTGGACTTAAGTGTTGTATAGCTTTTAGCACATACGTAAACTGCAGAATCTTGCTACTATGGAAGGAAGCATTCTGGAAAACCATTAAAATGACTATTAAACCAGAATCCTAACTTTTATAAATCCAGTTTCTTAGAAAAAGCAATGGCTTCTAGCCCATTAGTCTTTTATTATGCAACCACTGTGGTAGAAATGACAATTATAGCAGATCGATAGCAATTTGGCTGTCATGGATCTATTCAACATAATTCTGGGATTTGTCATGTGGTGAGGGGATATTTAAGATGTCTCTGCTAGAGGGGATCCTACTCTACTCCCTGACCTTCAGCACTGAAGTTTACTAGCAGTGAAATCTAAATACCCCACCAAGTTACAAATCCCTGGATTCCACATTATGAAGGCATGACAAAGTAGGATCAGACTCTGTTACTATGTAGTGTAGGTAAAGCACCAATTCATACTACATGACTGTAGTGCTATACTGCATCCTATGGAATCCTGGGCTTTGCAGTTTGGTGCAAATTCAAATTCTCATGAAACTACATATTCCAGGAGTCTCAAGAATGGAGCCATGGCACATAAAATGGAATCACAGTGTTGTAATTATGTAGTATGAAAGGGCTCACACTAGTAGTCTGCCTCTTTACTTAACATTGGACTCCACCTTAAAACCTTTTTTTTTAAATAGCACCATGTGCTGAAGGTTATGCAATTAATTTGTGTATTAGATGACTCAATTAGCCAGGCCTAGTCTTGGAAGATATCTTAATGTAGCAGATTAAATGTCCCACAACATCTCTGACCTACCCTAAAGAAGTCACCAGAAGATTTACTTGAAGTAAATGAAGAACCAAAGTACTATTGATTGCAGCAATGAAAAAGAGAAGTGTTATTTCTGGTTGCTTTAATTAATGAAGAATCTAAGTGCATGAACTTTCCTATGTGTCACAGGTTTCTGTGCTTTGGGAAATCACTGGATCACAGGAGTCAATAAGGCATAATCTGTATGTAATAGGAAGTAAATCCAAGTATGGAAGAAACGAATTATCATGATTTACAAGGGCGTTTGAAAGGATATGGAGCAAAATCATCTAAGTAGATAATTTTCAGAAACAAAATATAAAAATAATTATTAAGCATTCTTGAGTGCATAAAACAAAATATAACATTAAATCTAGAGACCTTATTGGCCCATTTCTTTCTTCTGCTTTCCTCAGGTGCAACAGTGGTAAAGAGCCTTGTGCTGATATGAATTCTACTTCTGGGGACTGTGGATCTAAAAAGCAAACCACACATTGTTGTCATAACTACACAGTTTATTTATTTATTTGTTCATTTTTTAAAGAATACCTGCTCTTCCTTATACAGAAACCAAAGCAACTTCCAAATGAAAATAAATATTAAATATACAACAAGAGCTATAAAAAGAAAACAAAAATTGCAAGGCTATAAAGAAAGCCAAATAAAAATACAGCCTTAAATAATACAAAAAATAATTTTGTATATTATAAAACTGAATAACAGCATTCAGCCACATTAAATGTTTTCCTTTTAAAAAGCCATTTTTACCAGGTACCTAAAATTGTTTGGGCCTGATGTCAGAGAAACTCTTAGGGAGAATGTTCTTAACACTAATGTCACAAATAAGTGAGTCCTGTTCTTTATGGACAGTGGCTGAGTAGAGACTTGAATGATGGCAGAGGTGTTCAGGGAAGACTGCAGGGGGCAAGGCAGTCCTTAAGATAAGAATTATACATTTATTTTTAATGTGCAAAGTTGTTTATGCGTGGTACCTCTGGAGGTTATCATATGGGAGGCTTCCATCGTCCTCCCGTCATTAAATTGTGTTTAAATCATTCTAATTGCACTTATCCTGTCAATAAAGCATAATAGAGTCACCATTTGGCAATAACGGGAACTTCCATTATTGCCAAATAGAGACTTAATGATGCTTTACTGACGGGACAGGCATGCTTGGATGTCTCAATTACACTTCAATCATAGAAGGTGGACAGGAGAAGAGCACGGTGTGTGTGAACCCCGATCACACAATTAGAATGATTTAAAAATGATTTAGTGACAGGAGGAGGATGGAAGCCTCCTGTGTGATAATCTCCTCTGTGTGTACAGGCATGTGTATACATTACTCACTGCAATATTTACTCTTTGGAGAAGTATAAATATGTTTTTAAAAATCAGCTATGAAAAGTTCTTAATTTTAAAATCTTTTGCTCAACTGTTCCTCACATCTAATCCTGATGATCATTTATGTGTCATAATGATGACCCCAAAGGGAAACAAGCCCTCACAAACCCCACAACCCTCTTCTAAAACAGAAGTGCTTCCCTGACTACAAATTTCATATGCTGTAGATATGCTAATATGGTGTAGTGGTTTGAGTGTTAAGACTGAGATGCTGGAGATCATAGTTTGATTCCCAGCTTGGTCACATAAACCCACTGGGTGACCTAGGCAAATCACATGTGCCCAACCTCAGGGGAAGGCAATGGAACACCTCCTCTGAACAAATCTTGCCTTAGGGTTGTCATAAGTCGGAAACTTCTTTAAGCAACAAGTTAGTGTTATGATGGATAATTGAATATAAAGACTCCTTTGGGGTTCCTGCCATGGCCCTAGACTGGCAAAAGCCTCGATCACCCAGACCCAAGACAAACACATCATATAGGCACCTGAAAGGTCACATCTGCACTTTCAACAATTTGCAGATCAAAAGGGCCAAGCCTAGGAGCTGCAATGCAAGACATTCACACCTAGAAGATTTATGAGTACCAGCCAGGATGTGTCCAGCTGAAGATGAGATAATATTAACATCCCATCTCCTCTCCTTGGAAATTGTTTAATTCAAAGAGTAGTAATCAGAATCCTTTGATATACAATAGCAACTCTTCACCTCAGGCTCGGTTTAAAGGTAGAAAAGATCCCCAAAAGCTCAGGCACATTGGGTCTGGTTAGATTTCATGGTGACACTGCGTCACTGTGAACTCTGACTTAGATCCTGGCTCTTTCTGTTGTCCTTTCCTTTTTCATAATGATTGAGTCTATCCATCTTCATTCACTGTTGGAGCAGCCTCCTTCAGGTAATTCATTAGTAAGCCTTCAGTTTCCTCTCCAAGCTAACTACTTTATTCCTGAGTTCTTGTGTGTATGAGTGTATGGTAGAGTGTCTTTGTATGTTTGAATCCCAAATAAATTACAGTTCATTGGAAAACATTGTCTCTATCAGTCTATTCCCTAGCCACTTCCGTAAACATAGGATAAAAGATCCCATAGAAGACTTGGATTTCAGTAATTCCCCAAGTTCAAGTCCTTCTTTACATTAGCCACCAATCTAATTAGTTGCAAGTCCTTTTAATAAATAAAGTAATATGCTATCTCCCTGAATTTCTTTAATCACAGAAAAAAATTACTCACAGAAGAGAATGACTGTTTGGAAAATATATAAAAAGTTATTGAATTGAGGACATTTAACTGTACTTTGTTAAGGAGACATGCTTTTATTCTTAACACTAAGTAGCATTACCAGGAATAGTATTTCATTGGTTTAGCAGTAGAGAGGTAAATTCCATGCAGGTCACTGATCAAACAACATGGAAATGTGGGCAAGCACAAACTGGCATCCTTTTTGGGTAAATAAAAACAACAACAGAAGGACAATCTGCATGTGAATGCATAGAGGTAAAACTTCACTTGGGCTAAAATAAACACAATTTTATTGGAATGGAAAAGACCACAGTTCTACTGGTGACAGCTGAAGAGGCATGAACTAGCATGGGTCCGGATCCAGACATCCATTGTCCCGCCTGCCAGTCACCAAGGTTGCTTGCTGTACATCCCTTGCATAGTTCCCCATGGCAAGGTCAACCATTCCTGAGCTGGGTGTGATATCAGATGCCTACAAGCCCAAGTCCCTGAAGAAGATTTCTACAGTGGGGCAGATTGGATGAGTACACAGGTCTCAAACTGCAAACTGGAACTGTCCCCATGCCAAAACCACCAACCTGTTAAGAATATCAAAATGTCTCATACTCTAAGGAACACATCTCCTGACACAACAGGCTTGAAGCCCAGAATTAAGGAGGGATAGTGAGAAGAAGCCAACTGAATGCTGACAGCTGAGCTGCCTTATATGCTCCCAGACCAGATCAGAAGACAGCTTCCCATCTGTCCTGGAAGCTCTCCCCTTTCCACTAATCTGATTGCCTCTGACTGACTGGTCCTGCTCGACCATTCCTAGGACCCACAAACCCACACAAACTCCTGAGAAAGAGACAAACTGACGTGACAAAGAAAATGGTGCCCTGCTGCCACTTGCCCAATCTGCAAGCCCCAAAATGGGTTACGAATGAACTAGGGGACCATTTTTTAATCATTCCCCACTCTAACATTTTTTCCACTGCAAATCTTCACATCTCTAGCTACCTCACTCTTGTTGCAAGCAGGATTGCTAAACACTGGCCCTCTTTATGAAAATTCTTTAAAACATAAGCATTGCAGGTTTATCTTTTTAGAAACAGTCAGGTTAAAAGTCACAGAACACATGAAATTAATAATAATAATAATAATAATTATAATAATAAATTTATTTATAGCCCGCCCCTCTGCGCGGCAATCGGGCGGGTTACAGCATTTAAAAACAAACAAAGTTAAAACATTCCCTCGTCCCACAATCCAACCCTCCCATCCCCTTAAAACAGGATTAAACTAAGGAAAAGTTAAAATACAACAATGCAATAAAGCGATAAAATAATAACAAGGAATCAGTGATAAAAACAAGATGAAAACTCATCTCCGATCAGGCAGCCATTATTCTGGGAAGGCCTGCCGGAAGAGATCCGTCTTTACCGCCTTTTTAAAGGCAGTAAGAGTAGTAATAAGACGGATCTCGTCCAGCAGGCCATTCCAAAGTCTGGGAGCGGTTGCAGAGAAGGCCCTCTGGGAGGTCTGAGACAGCCTACTTTTTATTGGCTGTAGCAGATTCTTCCCAGAGGACCAAAGAGCGCGGGGGGGATCATACAGGGAGAGGCGGTCCCTAAGATAAGATGGACCCAAGCCATATAGGGCTTTAAAGGTCAAAACCAACACCTTGTACTGTGCCCGGAAACTAATCGGCAGTCAATGGAGGGATTTAAGCACCGGTGTTATGTGCTCCCTCCTAGATGTTCCTGTAATTAACCTGGCTGCCATGTTTTGCACCAATTGCAGTTTCCGGGTTAGGCACAAGGGTAGCCCCATGTAGAGTGCATTGCAGTAATCCAGACGTGAGGTTACCAGAGCATGTACCACAGTTTCCAGATCCCTCATGTCCAGATAAGGGCGCAGTTGGCGAATCAGCCGAAGCTGATAACAGGCACTCCTGACCGCCGCATTCACCTGACTAGTCATGTGAAGCGGCGAATCTAGAAGCACCCGCAAACTGCGAACACAGTCCTTGGAGGAGAGTGTGACTCCATCCAGGACTGGAGCCTGTATTCCCATATCTGGTTTCGGGGCTGTGGCTGTAAGTACCTTCGTTTTGTCTGGATTCAGCTTCAATCTGTTTTTCCTCATCCAATCCATTACCGCTCTGAGACAGTCATTAAGAGGAGAGACGCCATCTGAAGTCTGAGACGATGATCTGGTCATGGAGAAATATATCTGGGTGTCATCAGTGTACTGAAGACACCGCGCTCCATGCCTCCGGATGATCTCACCCAGCGGCTTCAAGTAGATGTTTTATAACATCGGGGACAGGATGGCGCCCTGAGGGACGCCACAATTAAGCTCAATTATGGAAGAGCAACTGTCCCCAAGCCTCACCCTCTGGGATCTGCCCGAGAGGAAGGAACGGAACCACTGCAATGCAGTGCCTCCAATTCCTAACTCTCTCAGGCGCTCCAGGAGGATGGCATGATCTATAGTATCAAAGGCTGCTGAGAGATCCAAGAGCACCGGCAGGGTCACACTGCCCTTGTCGATGCCCAAGCGGAGGTCATAGGTCAGAGCAACCATGGCAGTCTCCACTTCGTATCCTGTCCTGAAGCCGGTTTGAAATGGATCAAGATAATCGGTTTCATCCAAGACTGCTTGGAGTTGGGAAGCAACTGCCCTCTCGATCACCTTGCTCAATAAGGGAAGTAAGGAGACTGGTCTGTAGTTGTTTCTATCCAGGGGGTCCAGGAAAGGTTTTTTCAGGAGTGGCCTAACTGCCGCCTCCTTTAAGCAAGATGGTATACTACCTTCCCTGAGTGACACGTTGATTGTGTCCCGAAGGAGCACCTCCCTGGACAACCAGCCATGATGGACAAGGATCGAGGGGGCAAGTCGTCTTCCTCATCCTTCCAAGCAGCTTGTCCACGTCATCGGTACTCACAGATTGGAATTGATCCAGTAAAATGCCATCAATGGAGTTGCTGGATGCCTCGTCTACGAATTCTGCCAAAACACTGGCATCCAGGTCGGCTCTTATCCGAGAGATTTTATCTGCAAAGTAGGTATTAAATGCCTCGCAGCAGGCTGTCGTTGGGTTAAGTAGGGGGGTTGGTGCAGGGGGAACCTTCATTAGCTCCCCCACCACCCTAAACAGCTCTGCCGGGCGAGACTCTGCAGATGCAATACATGCAGAGCAGAAAGATTTCTGCACTGCACGTAAAACCTCTCTGTAGGAATCAAGATGCTTCCTAAGGCGAGTTCTGTCAGATAAGAGATGAGTCCTTCGCCATTTGCACTCTAGTCGTTGTCTGGCTCGCTTCATCCTCCTAAGCTCCTCTGTATACCAGGGCTTACGGTTTGAAGCGGGCCGAAAAAGACGCTTGGGAGCAATTATGTCAATAGCCCTGGTGAGATCGGTGTCCCAAGTATCCACCAAGGCTTTGAGAGAATCACCGGCGTTACCAACCATTAAACCCTCTAAGGCTTTCCGGAAACCAATTGGTTCCATTAGCCTTCGAGGGCGGACCATCCTAATGGGTCCACCACCCCCGGGAGGGCGAGCAATAGCCTTTAGTTCCGCCTTGATCAGAAAATGGTCCATCCATGACAATGCGGAGTTTTTTTTTACCTCCGCCCATGGATGTTCCTGCTCCGTACTAAAGACCACATCAAGGGTATGACCAGCACAATGTGTGGGCCCATCGACCAAGTGGGATAGGCCCATGTTTGTCATGATATCCATGAATTCCCAAGCCGCGCCAGTTAGATCTTGTAAACTGGTTTCGAGTGGGATGTTGAAGTCACCCAGAACCAAAAGTCTGGGTGACTCCAACTGCAACTCAGAGACCAGAGTGGTCAGCTCGGTTAGGGAGTCTGTTAGGCAACAGGGTGGCCAGTAAACCAACAGAATCCCCAAATTTTACAAAAGAAGGAGGGATCGATGCTTAATATCCATGACTAAAAGGTCGTGGATGATATGAGTCTTATTTTTGACCGACCTGGCATTACAAAGGAGCAGGTTGAGGGTCAGTGGAATGGTTGGTACGCTCTCCAAGTTATCCTGGGAAACAGAGCAAACTGAAGGAGGGATAGATATTAAGCATCGATCCCTCCTTCTTTTGTAACATTACAAGGTTATTTCACCTTGTAAATCTAAAAAAGCCATGGGGAACATATATTTTTGAGGTTGATCATGATAAAAATTTGGCAAATGCCACAAGAGCATGTGGCAACTTGTCAAAGGAACTAGAATGTAGCTTCTATCAACCACAATGAAGATATCATCTCACCATACCCATGATTTTTCTTGTACTTCCCCTTTTTTTTAAGCACTATGGTCTAAATAAAAAATGTTCTAGCAAATTATCTATATAAGTAACAGCTGATTCAATTATTAAATCTGTGTGGCAGTAAAAATAATGGCCTTGATCCAGAGGAAAAAATATACCTAAAGGGACTAGCAGAAGCTCACTTCCATTTCCTCTCCTTCCTCTGGTAAATGAAAAGAATCCTCTCCAAGGGTCACCTGCTGAATGACCCTGTAGATCAGGCAGTCACATTTGTCTTGATCAAGCACCAACACTCCTGAAGAAAAGGCACCCTTTTATTTTATTTCTTGATGTAGAGAGGTTATAGGAGACACCTCATTGCACTGAGACAGAGGCAGAGAAATGCTTCTAAGAATATGGTGCTTGCCATGTGTAATGTCTAATATGCATGTGGATGAAAAGTAATATTTTTTTAAAAGAAATTGCTTGGGAGCAGTCTTTTCGATGAAACATTCCAGCTTATTAAATAGTCAGACATTGTTTACCATTCTCCCCACCAAGAGTCCTTTCACAGTACACAATTACAGATCTTCAACTACCATGGCTGAATCCTACTGTATCTTAGGATTCAGTTTGAGGGATTTTTACAATTCTCACCCAGAGACTCCCTCTAAAGCCTCACCAGACTACAAATTCCATATGATGTTGACATGGCAATTAAAGTGAAATCGTAGCACTAGAACTGCAGTGTGAAAAGGCCCCTGATTTCTGAGATTTATTCTGTTCTAAAATCATCTACAGGTTGAGTCTCCCTTATCCAAAATTCTTGCGACCACAGTGTTTTGCATATACATAATGAGCTATCTTTAAATGGGATCCAAGTCCAAAAACAACATTCACATACATTTTGTATCTATCTTATATACAAAGCCTGAAGGTAATTTTACACATAATTTTAAAAATAATTTTGTGCATGAAACAAAGTTTGTGTGCATTGATCTATCAGAAAGCAAATTTGACACTCTCTTAGCTACCCATGGAGCATTTCTAATTTCAGAATCCCAGATCAGGGATACTCAATCTGTATATTTGTTTTCTATAAACAAAATAACTATATTTCCTCCTCTTAACATCATAAACAGTTTAGCCAATCTAGCTTGTTTGCAATGGTAAACATGCAACCTGAAGCCTACCTAACATAGGCAGGAAGAGGTTGCATTACTTAAAAAGAAGATGGAAGTTAAACCCTCACCCATCCCACATCTACACACATATCCTGCTACTATTCCATGTAAAACTGCCTCTTCTCAAAGCTGTGCTTGACCTGTTTATGAAACTGCCTGCCCAGGTTTTCTTGCAGGCATTTGAGCTAAATGTAACCTTGGCTCTACCTACAGTAAACCAGTGAAATCAAATGGTCTTATGACTAACAGTTCCTATCAGTTTCAATGGGCATTTTATGTTGTTGTTTGCTTTCAAGCTGACTTTGACTTAAAATGATCCTATGGATAACTGACCTTCAAGAATTCCATACATCAACAGCTTTGCTCAGGTCTGGCAATCTCAGGGCTGTGACTTCTTTGATTGAATCAATCCACTTGTAAAGTGGTCTTCCTCTATTCTTACTGCCTTTCACTTTACCAAGCGTCACTGTTTTCTCTAGTGAGACATGTCATCTTATGATAGAACATACTCTAGGTAGCACTAATGTTTGATTTTAAAGTATATTTTTCTTTTTATTTAAAGCAAAAACATAGTAACAACTAATACGAACATGCCAAAGCTTTAAGATCATCCGAGGAAGGCCTTCTCTTGGTCCCGCCACCATCATAGGCACACTTCATGAGGAGAGAGCCTTCTCAGTGTGTGCTCCCACCCTCTCAAACTCCCTGCTGTCTTTTCCCTACTCTCCTTTCCCTACATGCAGACAATTTTATTCAAGCAGGCTTTTATTAGGAAATCACTCTCAGTGACACTTCTTATAGGAGTGTGTGCCTGTATTTATATTTTTAACTTTTGTAAATGTTAACATAATTTTATGCTGTTTAAATGAAATGATTTTAATTGTTTTAAATTGGTAACTTTTTAACCAATTGTATACGTGAGATGCCTTAGGCAGTGGCGATCCTGCACTGGCTGTCACCTGGTGCAAGGGCATGGGACAACTGCGGGGGGGGGGGGGGGCAGGACTTCTGAGTGTGGGGGTGCATGGGAGCAGCTGCACAGGCCCGAGGTGTGGCCGTGTGGTCGGAGGCACACCCGTGTGGCCAAAACAGCGCCTGTGCAGTCAGAAGCACACCTACGCAAGCCACAATGGCACCCACACAGGTTGAAACAGCACCAACGAGGGCCAAAATGGTACCTGTGTGGCCGGAGGCATGCCCAAACAGGCCGAAATGGAGCCTGCACGGCCGTAGGAGCGCTCACACAGGCCGGAGCCAC
Organism: Phrynosoma blainvillii; assembly: GCA_026167975.1. NCBI lineage: Eukaryota > Metazoa > Chordata > Lepidosauria > Squamata > Phrynosomatidae > Phrynosoma > Phrynosoma blainvillii. The sequence goes on from JANUYF010000002.1 coordinate 135,352,268, forward strand.
AGCCACACCGGCCCAAGGGATGCCCATGCGGGACCAAGAGGCACCCACACAGCCCCTGAGGAGCAACTGCACAGGCCTAGGCAGCACCCGCGGGGCGAAGGGCCAACTGGGTGTCACCCCCTTCTGGGGTGCCACCCAGTTCCGTACCCCACACACACCCCAGTGACACTACTGGCCTTAGATCACAGTTCAGGAGAAAGGCAGCATATAAATAAAATAAAATAAAATAATAATGAGGCACTTACCCCAAACGAACAACTAAAGCTTATAGATTACAGTTAGCGCTCTGTATCCACAGATTTTTTTATCCATGGATTCAAGTATCCATGGCTTGGAAATATTTTAAAAATATATAAATTCAAAAAAGCAACTCTTGTTTTTGTATTTGATATAAAGGACACCATTTTTACTATGCCATTTTATTTAATGAGACTTGAGCATCCACAGATTTTGCTATCCGTGTGTGTGTGTGTGTGTGTGTGTGTGTCCTGGAACCAAATCCCAGCCAATACCAAGAGCTTATTGTATTTTCTAAAAATTACATTCCATGTTCTCATCAGCCAGAAATAGTGCAAAATGAGTCCACTTTAAGGGTTAGGGTTAGGGAATCATGGGAACTATATTTTATTGTGGCACCAGAGCTCTCTGACATAGAAGGCTCAATGTCTCAGAAAAAAAACAATTCCCATGACTCCGTAGCACTAACCCTAACCCTTAAAGTGGACTCAATTTGCACTATTTCTGGCAGTCTGCAAAGGCCCTAAGAAGGTGGAGATACTACCAAATATTTAAACAGTGGAGCAAAGACAGCCAGAATAAGAAGGCTGCCTGCTCATGGGTTGCAAAAGAAACTGAACTAACTGTGCAGCCTGCCTCCCAGCACATCAGTATACTTTCATTTTTTGTTGTCTTCTGGGAAAATTGGGCCTGGGAGTCATGGGTAAAAGTGAAGGGAGTAGAAAACAGAGAGAAACATCAAGCAGCTGGCAGCACACAATAGGCAGCTGATAAGGATGAATATGGCTTTGATGAGTCACAAATCATTCAGGCTTTGACAGATGAATAATTTAGCAGAATACTATAGGTTAGAAGGTGGTAGACAAGAACAGCAGCAGGCTCTTCAGTGAGCTATTTTAAAACACAAGAGTTATCTACTATAGCTGGCAAACAGAAAACAGCATGATCCACCAGACTGAGCTGAGGAAGCTGAGACTTTTAAAAACATTTAATATCAGCCACTCTGCACAGGTAGGAAAAAAGAGTCTCATAGCAATCGAAGAGCTAAATCCAACTGAACCCATGTAATAAGATCCATGGAATCACTGGGAAATGATTCAAGCATTCTATTTTAGTTGGGACTAGCAAATGGGCATAAGCCAAAGTTATTAAAGATGCCATAAAAATCACCGCTGTGTTACTCTATAAGGAAATGAACACAGTAACTGTGAAGATGCTGAAACAAATTCATCTGCTGATAAACAGCTTCACCTAGTGGATGATTAGAGATGGAGAAAAATAAAAAGAGCTTGCAAAGACTGCCTTCTATATTAGAAGCCTGCTGACAAAGCAAGCAAACTTTCTTTGGTCACAGTGCCAAAGAAATAAACCAAGATTGCTCAACCATGGATCTGGAAACATTTTATACAGTTGCAGGGATTAAAGAAGCTAAGGCATAATTTTTATTTTCTTTTTCTCAGCTGTTCTTCTCTGCATTGTAGTATCAGATTCTTCCTTATTCTTATTCTTACCACCATATATACTTGACTATAAGTCGGCCTCATCTATAAGTCGAGGGTTATGGTTTTGGGGCCAAAATTGTGCATTTTGATATGATTTGTAGATACGTCGAAGGCTAAACTTAGGGGCATGTAATAAAAGATGTAAAGGATGAAGGAAAGGAAATGATGCCAAAGAACTTATAAATTTCTGGAAGACATAAATGTAAATGCACAGTAAAAGCCCCTGCTGTGCTAAAGCCTCTGCTAATATAACCACTAGACATCACCCTTAATATTCTGAACATTGCCAGTGGTAAAATTGCATAGATGCTTATTTGATCCAGGAAATGAGGGACTTCCTAATGATCTACAGCAAGAATAAAGAAACTACTTAAGAAAAATGTAAAGCAAGGCCTACCCGTGATTTGGGTTGTCATGTAGATTAGGATGCTGTGATCCAGATTTGCTGTGGAGATGTTGACAGTGTAATTGCTCCCTGGTGGCAACTGAAGGCACATTTCTGGAGCCTGAGAATTTGTGGTGAAATTAAGAGTCACCTTATGACAGAATTGTTTCTGATACCAGCGCAGTCCTTGTATATGAAGCTGTTAAGGAAATGTGCAAAAAGGTGTAAATTAAAAAGTTGTTGACATTTATTGCATAGTGCTGGGGGGCGCTTTAATGTGACCTCCTCACTGAAGGAAAAAACATTTTGAAGTGGGGAAAAATACATCCTGCTCATTCTATTTGCATAATAATGCCCCCAATTAACTGCCTAGCACTACACGTGTAGCAGAATAAGGTGCAAAGGAAATGATCAAACAAGCAAACTGCAGCCTAACTTAAAAAGCGCTCTGGAAATTATCAGTTCAGGCCTCTGATAATAGCAACTTGACCTTCCACTAGTAGCTTGCTGCATCATGCTGGATAGAGGATTCTGAAACCCATTGTCCAAAAAATAGATCTTTTGCAAGATCTGGTTATATTCACTGCTGGCATACTTTCTAAGAGGTACCTGTGACATCTCTGACAGATATTAAGTTTACAACCCCTAGAACAAACGAAGGGGTGGGAGAGTTATCCACCGTAATGTGGCCCCATTTCAACATGACCTTGAAAGAAACCACCAAAAAGGCACTGAAACAAGAAGGCTTTAGTCACGCTTGCTCCCTATTTATAGGCTTTGCGCTTAAAGAAATTTTTTTTTATGTAACGGTGCCAATCAAAAATTCACAAACTGAAGTGAAGTGCTTCAACCAGTCATTCTATTTTCTCAGAATCGCCTCTACCATCTTGTTTACGCTTCCATCTGATGTTGTGTAGGCCAGGCCCTCAGAGAAGACCACATATATATCCAGCCTGACTAGGGCCAGGTCAGCATGGGGCCAGAATACTCCAGGACTAGCCCAGAATATTCTGGTCCTTGAAGCCCCCCCACCTTACATGAACACTATGGAGCGACACCAAGAAACTGTTCACACACACACGTTCCACTGTGCCTCCTGATGGTGGTTGCGTGAGTTTTTTCTTCTGAAGGCAAAAATCATGTGCTTGGTGTTGCTCACATGGCTGGCTGCCTTATCCTGACTTAAATGCATCTCAGGAAGTAGACTGTAGTCTATGAAAGCTCATGCTGCCAACTTCTTTCTTTCAATTAATCTCAAATGTGCTACAAGTCTACATACTTATCCTGACCTGTGAGGGATCGACTCCTACCAGAAGAGGTGAGATGCACAGAGGGATGCATGTGCAAACACCTCCCAGCATCACTGTTTGAGGGCTCCAGATTTTCTGGGAAGATCCAGAGCAAAAGGTGACTTTTTAAAATCTGTGCTAAGAGTGGCATACTGCAGGTTTGGTGCTGAATTGGCCTAACAGTCAGCCCTTGGTAACTGCGGACTTGCCATCTGCGGATTCAAGCATCTGTGGATGGCAAGCCCACACTGTCCACAATGGCAGTGCATGCATGTGGTCGCACCACCATTAGAGACAGCCCCCATTGTTCCTAATGGTGGCGCGGCCACATACATACATCACCACTGGGGAAAATGGGGTCTGTCTATAATGGCAGTGTGGTCACGTGCACATGCTGCCATTGGGGATAGTGGAACTTGACCATCTGCAGATTTTGGTATTCGTGGGGGTGGGGGTAGTCCAGAACGGATCCCCCACGGATACCAAGGGCCAACTGAGTCAGGACAGTTCATACCAAAATCAGGAATTAGACCCTGTATCATTTGGACTGATCACCATGAGGAGGTGGAGAGGACATTTTATTTGGCCCATTAAGACATGGCTTAGATTTCTAGGGTTTACCCTTTTGAGTCCAGAGGGAAGCTCAGCTGAGTATTCCCTAAAAATTGCAGCAGCATGTTCCACAGCCTCAGTGTAAACTCAGCTTCATAACTCATACACAGTAGGCAGAAAGTCAAATTCTGGCTCAGGGGAGAATATCATGTGGAGGTGTACCGTGGTTAAAATGTAGCTAAATTGGTTAAAATGTAGCTAAATTGCTCCTAAAGCGCGCTGGTGTGATCACAGGTCGTGCTTTGTCTCCTGTGGTTAAATCGCATCTGCTCTGCTCCCGTCATCAAAACATTCACGGAGCAGCCATTTCTTCAATAACGGGAACTTCTGTTATTGATAAAATGGCTGCTCTGCAAACGCTTTGATGAGGGGAGCAGAACGAATGCGATTTAACCACGGGAGACAAGTGCAACTGGCGATCACATCAGTGTGCTTTAGGAACGATTTAGCCACATTTTAACGATGGTAAGCCTCCATGTGATATTCTCCTATGAGTTGCTCATCAAACTGGCATAAGTGGTGGTTGGGAGACAACTCTCCCGCTTGCTTCAGAGTATTGGAATGTAGGCTTCTTAGTTCTTTTCTTTTTTAAAAAAATCAAAATTGGAGATTTAAGCCCAGGATCTGATTATTCATGAAGGGATCAAATCATCCTTGACCAGAAATGAGCTACTGCTTGGTGGCTAAGGGGGGTTGCAGACTGCCAGAAATAGTGTGAATTCAGTCCACTTTTAGGGTTAGGGTTAGTGCTAGGGAATCATGGGAACTGTTATTTTTCTGAGACACTGAGCCTTCTCTGTCAGACAACTCTGATGCCACAATAAAATACAGTTCCCATGGTTCCCTAACTCTAACCCTAACCCTAAAAGTGGACTGAATTCACACTATTTCTGGCAGTCTGCAACCCCCCTAAGCGTCATTTTTTTGCCCTCCAGCTCCCTTCCATGAACTTAACCCTCTCTCCATAGTGCTTTTCACAGTAGTTCTTCTCAAAATGGCAACTGGAAGTGACATTGCCTCACTTTCTGGCATCATTTTGAAAAGCACTCTGATGAAAATAGTAGTGTTTGATGGTGTTCTTGCACATTCCACACTTTCCATACACTTTTCAGGCAAAAAATGCCTGAAAAATAACTTCAAACATTTTTTTTTTAATTGAGGCCTTGGAGGGACTGGTGATGGCCTTCAAGGATTTCTAATGTGGGACCCATGGATCACACTTTGCACATCCCTGCCCTAGATCTATAGTTCTGGCACATAGAAAGGATGAGAAAATGCTCAATTATCCTAGTCCAACCTACCTTGTAATATGTTACAAATAGAAATCTATAAAATACAGACATAATGTCCTCAACAAAAAAATAAACACATTTATTTGTAAATCAACATGCTACTTGCACAATGCAAAAAGACTTGCTTGCTAATGCTATACCTGCTAACCTTCATGGGAAAATCAGTTCACTTGTCCACTGATAAGCCTGAAGCTGGCCAACAGATTTTAAGTAAAAATCATATGTAGCATCATTGCCCTTCTGCTCACTGTTCTGATCAAATATGTTTCAGAAAGCTTATCAAAATCTGTAAAATATGTATACTAGTAGGGCAAATGTAAACATATCTGGTTTCTGTGCCTCTCAGCAATGTTAAAGAAAGTCTGTCCCAATACCTTGGTTTCAGTACTTCCCATTATACCCAAAAACTTACTATATAAGTTTCTTCAGGCTGTGTTCTTCCTGATTCTCTGTCCCATTTAATGCAAGTATCGTTGAATATGGAGATGTTGCTGAATCCAACTTTCTTTTCTGGGAAGAAAAAAAAAGTTGAGAAGGAATGAAAAAAAAATCCAGCAAGGATGACAGGAGGGACAAGATAACAAATTAATATTTAATCTCCCCATAACTGTTCCTAGGAAAATGTCTTGCAAATTACATTGAATTATGTTGGGGAAATAAATACCTTGTATCCTGGTTTAGATTATTTATTTATTTATTTCAGTTAACATAATTGGAATGCCTTGATTCCAATCTTTACAGCAGGGGTAGGCAACCTTTTTGAGCCGGGGGCCGGGTTGCTGTCTCTCAGACAATTGGGGGGCCGAAGCACCATAAATAAATAAATAAATAAAATTAAAACAATTTAAAAAAAATATGCATGCACACTCTCTCAGCCCCAGAAAAGCCATGGCAAAACCACTGTGGAGATTTTGCCAAGAAAACCCCAAGAACAAGTAATAACAACAATAATCAATATCATCATGGCAGGCGGCAGCAGGACCGGCCTGGGGCCGGTCCAAAGGCCTCGGGGGGCCACATCCGGCCCCCGGGCCTTAGGTTGCCTACCCCTGCTTTACAGGATAGGGGGGGCAGATTACAACAGGTGTATACATTTATCCCAAACAGAAACTGTGATATTTGGTTCCAGTTTGGGAAAGACATTAGTAGCCCAGCACAGGAAGACTATTTTGGTAAGGAATCACTGTGGGAAACATTTATTAGGCATGTTCACACTATGGATATAAATTGAATCCAGTAATTGTGGTCCCATCAGCTCTGGAAATTATAGTCCCATCAGTGGAACCTACAGATCTGTAAGAGAATTTTCAGCACCCCCTATGCACATTTATGAGATTTTGGATCAACTTCTGTAGCAAGTTTGCATGTCTCTGGGTCATCTGTGTGTGCACACGTGTGTCTGTTTGTAAGTGTGTATTTCACTTATTCTCTCTACATGACAGCTTTGGCAGTCCATCTGTAATGGTTTTCCTCAGAAACCAGAAACATGCAAATCTGCAACACAATGCTGGGAAACAGTGACGGTCCCGCACCAGGTGACACCTGGTGTGGGGGCGGGACTTCCTGGTTCTGGGGTTGGAGGAGCATCCGCACAGACCGAAACAACATCTGCATGGCTCTGAGGGGTGCCTGCGTGGCCCCTAAAGCACCTGCGTAAGCCAAAAGATTGCCTATGCAGGCCAAAGTAGCACCTGCAGGGGCAGGGGAGCCAACTGGGTGTAACCCCCCTTTGGGGTGTTAACCGGTGCAGTCCGCACACACCCCCCAGGGGCGTTCCTGCCTGGGAAACCTATGCTTTTTAAATAAGCAAATCATTTATATAATCTTAATCCAAAGCAAATTATTATTTATCTCCTGGAAGCCATTTTGTGGGTAATAATTTTCAACATTTTGGGCATCTCTTGAGCCATTCTGTGTTCAAGAGAAGCTATTTTCCTATCAAAAAATGATCTGGAAGTTGAAATCCAGAATACTTCCTGTTGGAAAAAAAAGTTCTTGTATGAATTTAAAATGACCCACAGAAGGAAAAAAAAACACAGCAAAATTGCCTCCCATACATTTTAGGAGGCACTGGGGGATAAAAAAAAACCTTTTAAAATCAAACAGTGCTGTGGCAGAGTGCAAGGGTGGCAATACAGCTACCTGATCCCAACAATTGTCCAACCCTGGTTTAATGTTCCTGAGGACTGCCACCTCTAGGGTTGTTCTTATAGCAGTCTATGGAGATTATCACACGGAGTCTTACCGTTCTTAAAACGTGGCTAGATCATCCCTAAAGCACAAGGGTGTGATCGCCAGTTGAGCTTGTCTCCCATGATGAAATCATCATGGAAACGCCCTGTCATTAAAGCATTTGCAGAGCCGCCATTTCTCTGCATAACAGAAGTTCCCATTATGCAGAGAAATGGTAGCTCCGCAAACACTTTAATGATGGGACGCCTCCATGATGATTTCATCACGGGAGACAAGCACGACCAGCAATCACACCCTCGCGCTTTAGGGATACTTTAGGGACGGTTTAGTCACTTCTTAAGAACGGTAAGCTTCCTATGTCATGCAAAAAGGTACATATGCATATGATGCAAAAAATAGAATCTCCTATGTCATGCAAAAAGGTACATATGCATATGATGAATTGACACACCAGGCTTCTGTGAAATATAAATACACACACACACACACAGACCCAAGTGAATAGCCATTGCTTGTGTGATAACACAGACATGAAAATCAATGCAAACTGCTAGAAAATGGCATATCAGTCAACAGTTCTAGGACAATGTGAAGTCGTAGGCTTTCCTGGCCGGCATCCATAGTTTTTGTGGGTTTTTCGGGGCTGTGTGGCCATGTTCTAGAAGAGTTTCTTTCTGACATTTCGCCAGCATCTGTGGCTGGCATCTTCAGAGAAATGTCAGAAAGAAACAGTTCTAGGACACAATTCTGTTTTCCTAGAAGTACAAATTTATAAATCAAATTATCCAAATTACTAATCGATCATTACCAACATTCTTTGGCATATAGAACCTACCAACTACTGGTTGTATTATTCTGAGTGTTAAAATCCACTCGGAGGATTTTGCATAGATTTTCACAGTGTAATTTGCATCCTGATGCAGCTGCAAACACACATTTACGGCCTCATCAGTTGCAGGAGGGACAATCAACATATTTGTAGTTTTATTTGATCCTAGCATCCTCATAGTAAGCTGTAAGGGAAATAGAAAGCAAGTCAGTTCTCAAAATCAAAACTTCAGGGATTATTTGGCCTTTAAATTGTCTTTGAAATGGCAAGAAAATACCTGTAAAATTGCATATATGTATTAATTATGGGCTGCCTTGAGCTAGTTCAAACTGTACATTTGTCAAGGGTGAATCTACACTGGCCAGAATACTCTGGGGGCATCCCTGCAACTGCTCTGACTTCCTCCTGTTGCCTGAGTGTTCTGGAGCAATACTGGGTGACTGTCTACACAGCATCCCACTGTGCCACCCATCACCATGAGTCACTCCCACTGATGCTGAACATGAGGACTCCAGCATCAATCACATGTCTGGGCAATCTTGTGACCTCAGAGGAGCAACTTGCACCAGTGGCAGCAGGCTGCACAGTGGGATGTTGTATCAAGAACCATCTGGCATCACTCTGAATTTTCTTGCATGAGCCATAGCAAATGGTGAGTCTTTTAGATTCACTTTAAAGCAGGTATGGTCTGGATTTGCTGTGGGACTACCCTCCCCACATGTAGACACTCCGAAGTTGAATTGGACCTTTGACTCAGTGGTCCCCAAAGTGGGCAGAAGCACCCCCTGGGGGCGTTGGAAAGCTCCAGGGGGGCATTGAGGGGAAAAAGAGCAGCAGGGGGTGCTGAGGGGGAAAAGGGGTAGCAGGGAATTGTGGGGATGAGGATTGCAAGTTGGGGGGCTGAACAACTGTGAAGGTCTGGGACTGAAGTCTTTGAAAAGCAGCATGTCTCGGATTCCTGAAGGCAGATGTGAAACCTCAGGAACAAACTCATCCAGATCTCACCCTTGAGGCTCTGAGAGGTACTGCTTGGAGCAGCAAGGAGGCTTTCTTGTGTCCCAGTATGTGTGTGGTGATGCTGCACGAAGTGTTTGCTTGCTTGGGACTGGAGCTGCCCTTTCCTCCAGTTCCCCCTCCCACATGAAAATGCTTGTGTATGTGTTGATAAAGTGGGGACCCTTTGTTAAAGTCCAGAGCACCTCTTTCCTCATAGCTGCATGCTAATGGGCTGGAGCTCCCCTTTCCTACATTTCCCTCCTTTTTTGTATGTGTTTTTTTTGGGGGGAAAGGGGGGGGCGACATATGGGTTCTGGAAGACAAACAGTGAAATGCAGGAAATTAGCAACACAGTGAGAAACCTCCTTTCTTTTTCTCTCCTGTGTGAAAATATCTGCCCCCCTCCTTTGACAGATAATATTGAATTTCTCAAGCAGTCTCTCTGTTGTTGCATCTGAAAACAATTCTAAATGCTGCTTAAAACACATCAAATGCAGACCCATTTTTTTTTTAAGTTTGATTTTTGTTGGAAGTAAAGACCTCAACAAGCTAAGTCCCAGCCCTTTGTTCCCTCTTGTTTTGGATTCCCCTGTTGTGTCTAAAATGCAGTATCCTGAAATCTAGAAAGCATATCCAGGAGTAGCTGTGTTGGCTATATTGCAAATAACATCCAAAATCCACAAAACAGTGATACCTTTCTCTTGTTTGATTTTTAATGCCTTTGTCCAATGAAGAAGCCACAGTCAAGCTTAAAAAGCTTGCTTCATCTATTTTGTGCATTTTGGTTGGCCAATAAAGGTATCACTGTTTATGGATTTTGGATGTTATTGTGCTTTGCTGTATGACAGGCTGGCCAGCACCGCAACCCCTGGATATGATTCCTAAAGTAGGAGTCCCTCTCAGTTTCATAGCTGTTTGCGAGATTTTCTTCCTCCCTCCCCTCCCATAAAAATTGGGGAAAACCCCACCTTTGCTAAGTTCTCCTCCAAACAGCTAGAATTCAAAGACATAGGTTTGATTTGCATTACAGAAATAATGTAGTTCAACACTGCTTTACCTTCCATGGATCAATTCTATGGAAATCTGGGATTTGTAGTTTTGTGAGCTATGTAAGCTCTCAGGGAGCTGTGGTGTGACAACAAACTACAAATCCCAGAATTCCACAGTATTGACCAATGGCAGTTAAAGCGATGTCAAACTGCATTAATTCTGCAGTGAAGATTCAACTATAAGTCATGTTACTCTGGAATATCAGTATGTAAAGGGGTCTTGTAGCACCTTTGATACTAACTGTGTGAAAAAACCTGTGGCATAAGCTTTTGTAGACTTGCATCTGAGGTTCTGTGGCAGAGAATTATGGCAACCCCAGTTGCGAGAAACTTATTTTGTACACCATTTTGGGACAGGACAGAGGGAGGCTGAATGGAGAGCTGCATGGGAAACAAGCTGTGTCTGTCCAGACTGAGAGACAAGAGATCTACCATGGCTCCTCCTTCTTTGCCTCACCCTGGAACAGAGCAAATGGACCCTGCACTTCCCCTTTCCTTGCTCCCTCCCCTCTTTGGGCACCAAAATACTTGCCAAACCCACCTTTTTCCAGAAACTGTTCAGCCTCCCCCTGCAAGGAGCCCAAGGAGGAAAGCTTCTTGGGTAAGAAAGACACTGGCTTGTGGCAAGGCAAAAGGGAAGGGAGGCAGGTGTGTGTTCTTCTTTCCCTTTTGCCTTGGTTAGCTAGCCCAAGCCAGCTAGCCAAAGCAGAAGGGAAGGGAAGGGGCCAAGCTCTTCCTCCGTTCCCCCTTGCATTGGATATTGTCAATGCTCTGGTGGCTCTTGGGGCTTCCTGTTTCTTCCCTCCCCCCTTTTATTCCCCTCTCCCTCCCCTTGTCAGGCAAGGCCTGGAGGAGGAGGAGGAGGAGGAGGAGGGCGGCTGCATGCAAATTTCTTGTCATGGGCTGCCCAGGCAGCCCTTCCTTCCTCAAGTGAAAATCCTGCTGAGCTTGCCTACCCACCCACCCTCTTTGCCAGGCACTCCATTTGGGCAGCGTTGTTCCTTCCATAGAGGAGCCCCCCTCTTTCACTTTCCCAAGCCACTCCCCAGCCTCACCTTCCTTCCCCAAATACAAATTTGGGGCTCCAGGCTCCCTTTGGAACTTGGGCTGGCTAGCAGCAATGTTGTTTTTGTTGTGTGCCTTCAGGTTGTTTTGAGTCATGATGACCCTAAGGAAAACCGTTTTCTTCAAAAGGTTTCTTCAGAAGGGGGTTGCCATTGACTTCCCCTGTAGCTGGGAGAGTGTGACTTGCCCAGGGTCACCCACTGGGGTTGCATGGCAAGCAGGATTTCATTTACTTCATTTACAAAACTACCAAAAAGCAGCCGCTTCCCTTGCTTAGGATACCTTCTCTCTTCTCTCCCCAGCCCGAGCAGAACAGTGGACCTAATACCAAGAAATAGGCATGGGAGGTGCTAGAGTTGTCACCCAAGAGGAAAAGGGACAGTAGCTTGAAAAAGTTTGGGGACCACTGATCTAGACAGAGCAACGTGAGAGCAGATGGAAACTGCTGCAAATGGCCCATGTAGACATGCTCCAAGAGGCTAATATCTCCCAAGACCTCAGCCAGAATTACATCAATTTTTTGTTGACTGTGTGACTTACTCCACTGCACCCTCTAGAAGAAATCTTGGCCATTCAAGTCATGACATTTTCCTAAAAGTTATACCTAATATTTAACATCATTTTAACAGATATTTGCATATTCTCTTGTGTATACAGCCATCTGCTGGTCCCCCAGCAGAAAGCTAAGGAGCTCCCATCTTTCTAATATAAAAGACTCAAAATGTCTTACGCACTTGGTAAGTTTCGTTTACTCCCATATTTCCATAATGCCTCCTCCATGACAAACAAGACCCATTGATTTTAATATCAGCAAACTCTTGGACTTCTGAAAAAACAACAACAAACAGACACACTTTTCCCAGCCGCACTCAGAATTGCACAACCGCAGAAATGGGAGGGAACTGAAAGATGTTCTGGTGTAGGGATGGACAATTGTGGGAGGCTATGTGGCCACATTACCTTCCAAGAAACCTTGGGGAGTTGTAAACCCCCACTGTACTCCCACCAACAACAAAAAAGTTTTACCCCCCTTCTTCTCTGGGGGATATGGGGGTCATTTTTACCATGTTCTTAGATTATGTGATCACTTTAGATCCTGGAGAGTTGTTTTTTTTAAACAACAGGAAATGACTGGAAACTACTTGCTTTTTTTTTTTTTAAAGGCCCATACTGGGCTTAAAATGACTGAAGGGGGGAAACCTGGCAAAACTATGACCCTTAGAAGATATTTTGGGGGCATTTGGGGTGCTTTCTGATCTCCATGAGGCCCTGGGGGGTCACAGAAATGGCCCTGGGGCTGCACTTTCTCCACCCCTGTTCTAGTCCAACTGCCTACCAATGTAGGGAATCCAAAGCTAAATATATCCTAACAGATGGATGTCCAGCTTCTGTTTAAAAACCTCCAACAAGGTGAACTGTTTCCCCTCTGAACTATTAAGTGAAAGCTATTTAAAATCTGCTTTCTTATTCTTGTCGCTGTGTCTGTTACAGTAACTCCAGACTAAAAGCCAGTGCTCTCAGTACTGCTGTGCAACCACATACCTTGCTTTGGGGGCCAAAAATAAGTTTTAATGTAAAATCTTTTTGCGTAAAAAGCAGCACACTTTGAGCAAAATATACCATTTTGTTCAAAAATGGAACTAAGCTAGGGGTTGGGGTTTTTTTGCACAATTTCTTCTTGCAAAAAGGTTCTAAAGTATGAAGACTCATTGAGAAATATGTAAAAAATACAAAAACCTCTTGTAATCTTGCTCTGTAGGCAAAAATATTTGGAATTATTTATACCTGAATGCAGTAACAAAATGAGCATAGATCTGAATCACTACTACTACTAAGGTTATTATGTCCAAGCATATTTACTAGAATTGCTGGTCAATGGGAAAACATAGTACTTTGTCAATGCCAAAAGGAGGCTCCAGGTGAGCTCAGATGTACACAATCACAGCCCCACGCTTCACCCACCTGGGCTCTCACGTTAACGTGAACCAAAAGGATTACTGTGTGCATGCACTAAAATGGGAAAACATACATCCCAGAGTTCTGTATGTGCTATTTAAAGGGCTCCAGAATGGGACACATCACTTCTTTTCAATCAGCAACAGTTCTACGTCCTACAGGCACCAAGGACCTTATCACACGTGGGTTTTAAACAGCAATTTTAGCAAGAGAATAGAGCCTTTGGCAGTACATATCACCCAGCGTTGCCTCTAATCTGTTGCTGCTGTGCCTCTGAAGTGTTGTTAATGGGCATCTTTTCATTGATGGGAAAACCTGTCAATAAATGGCCAATTGTGCTGCAACCTCATTACTCTACAGGTGTAATAGTGACAGCCCATGGCAGCCCCCATTTTGGGCAATCATGTGGTGCCAGTCTCCTCTTTCCCCCCTATCGAACTTGCTGTTTCCAGGCAGCCTGTTTTCTCCCCACTACCACCACTTTTTTTTCACTTTCTTTTCCTTCTTCTTCTTCTTTCGCTTTTTTTTAAAAACTAAATTGCATTTCCATAACTCCAGAATTGCATTATAAATACAAATATAAATTTAAAAAAAGAAAGGCATGCTGGGCAGAGCATAGGGCAGGGAGGCAAGGTTAAGGGAGGCTAAGGAAGGGAGTGCATGGGGACTGCTGATGGCACAAAAAGCCCCAGTCGTGCTACTAAAAAGAGATGTGGTAATAAAAGCACCAACTGTTTTTGTTTTCTTTTAGTAATGTGATTGTGGCACAACCAAGGCAAGAGTGCGGCTTGAGGGATATAATTCCAAGTCTGTACAGCATTAAATTGCCCAATTTTGTTTCAGATTTGCTAAATACCTGCTGTTTAAGAAGAAGGCCACTGGATGCCACTGTTGTTCTTTAAAACGAAGAGCTTAAAAATTACTGTAAAAAATGTCAACACAAAGCCCTATGGGTGGCACCTTTAACAATAACCCATTTTTATAGCATGAAGCATGAAGTCTCCCTCCAGTCCTGCCTAAAATCACAGCTAAGAAAGAGGGTTGTTTAATAAGACAAAATCAAAGTCTTGACATGTTAAACTGTGATCGACCTACGTAGCTGCATGAAGAAAAGAAGCCTGGATTACAAGGGGATGCAGGAAAGAGGTGAACATGGAGCAAGAGAGGATTGGATGAGAAAATGGGGAATGGTGGCAGGCACAAAATACAAGTAGTAGCAGTAGTAGTAGTGATTGTAGTGATGCTGACGGTAGTAGCAGCAGAACAACAACAACAAGGAAAATGAAAAAGAACAAAAAGAAGGGAAGGACAAAGTGAGAACTTGAGAGATATAGAAATTAACTTAGAAAAGGAAAGAGGGAAACACCATCTAGGACACATTTTTAACAATTGAATTCCAGGCAGATATGATAAAAATGACTTCTTAGAATAAACATAATTTTCTTTAGAAAACAGATACACACACAAACTGAATTTCTTTTTTTTTAAGAAAAAGATTGGTTAATGTTATATAATCTGGATTATAAATATGTTCCCTCTACAATTAATCTTTGAACTAAATTTGTTAAAAGGTGTTTCTATGTAAATGCAGACTCCACCTGTTCATTTCTCATATTTTCACTCTCATGCAAGCATTTTGCCTTCACCAGATGAAAATGAGGTGTTCTAGTAAACCCAGTTACTATGAGTCATAGATATTTCATGCCTTGATGCTCTGTTTCTATGAGGATGGTACTGGGCCAATGCAGACTGAAGCAAAAACGATAAACTATGGGGGGAAAGGAAGACAAAATTGGCATGGCTCACCTTTCTATATTTGTATAGTAGTTCTAGCTATCATTTAGTTATGGTGATAGATTTCAGTGATTCTGTTTTACCATTTAGTCCCATCCCAGAAAGCTTGAAGTCTGTGCTCCTCCAGGAGGACAACAGATTAGCTTTCGATGGAAAACTAATTCTGGAACAAACTTTGGTGGGTGGTGTTTGAGCAACATGTCAACACTGGATGAGGGTACTTTTATGAGTAATTCCTTGCAGACCAGTATCTTTCAGAACCAGAGTTAGTAGATAGCAGCAAGCATAGTTTCTTTAGAAATCTAATTGTAACTGGTTGGGAGATGCAGATCTACTTTGTACAGAGACTCCAAGTTATTAGGCTTCTGTTGAATCCATAGGATTGTACAGTTGGAAGCGGTCCCTTAAGAGACTACGTATCAGTTGAGTAATAAGCATTACCCTAACAGGACATGTGGTGGGGATGATCCAGTAGAGAAACTGACATCGATTAATACTCAATGAGACCCTTCTCTTGCTTTGCGTGACAGAATATGACCTGGAAAGGCTACCTAGTTCCAGGAAGAGACACCAGCAGAAACAACTGGCTCATGTTCTTTTCTTAGACACAGGGCTTGGGTGCAATCAAGGACCCCTTAGGAGAAGGGTCCTTTGGAAGACTGAGTGGAGTTGGATGCTTGGATCTTAAAAGCCTTCCACTAGCATGGACTTGTTGCTACAAGCAAAGCCATTTCTCTCTCTGAGCTTCTTGCATGTGTTCTTGTTCATGCAGGGGACCTCCGATTTGAATTACTCTTTTATGACCCAAACTATTTATACCTCTCTTCATTGTTTGAATGCTTTGGAACTGCAGACACTCAGCCCTGGTTTGCTGTCAGTGTACATTCTTCCCACCGCCTTTAACACAGCTCTTCATTATCTCCTGGTAACAATTCTGAATTCCTAGAATACGCATTTGCTTTCATTTTATCCAGCAGGCTAAGCACCCAAGGCTGCACTGACAGAAACTGAAGCCAGAGCAGGACCACAAGGGCTAGCCAATCCCCACCAATTCAGGAATCCACCCTAAACATCCCTAACAAAATGGCTATCCAACCTACCATTATTGTGTTAGCCAACCAGAGATTGGAAATCTTATCTTGTTTTAATCTACAAATCCCAAAAACACCAGCCAGCATGGGAATGGTAGTCCAAAAAAGTTTGAGAATAATGTTCTTTGCATGGGATATTATTGGAAATTAATCCAGCAACAATACAGGAGTATAAAGGTTTTTTTTAACTCTGAAATGGTTTTTGTTGTTATATCTGTTGTTCTTGGATAAAGACTATTGCCTAAAATTATATAGCCAGAAACTATAGCTTCTATCTTAGCTTCTATCTTCCCCCTCTTAGCTTCTATCTTCCCTCTATACGGTAATTTTAAAAAACAGTGTTTTGTCTTGCCCACGACAAAAAAAGTTGAGGATATCATCATGTACTCACTTTCACATCTCATATCCAAGATTTCCCATGTTCCATTTTTAGTACAGAATGAATGGTTCTTTATGCCTTTGGGATAGAAACCTTTCCTACATTTGTACTCCACAACACTTCGCAGCCCAGACATTCCATTCCACTTCATCTCTGAGTGAGATATTAAAGGCGGTTGACCACATGTTATTTCTATGGGATCAAAAACAATATTAACTCAGAAACAATATTAACTCAGAAATATATTGGGTAATAGTATAAGATGGCCTTATTTTAAAATGGATCCTATAAGAGTGTGAGTTCCATACTGCGGTCTATGGGCTGTTCTCAAATCCCAGATGCGGAGAGAGAATATACCTAATGCCAGCTGCCACTAGAAACCACTATTATGATTCCAATAATGGGGTATCTATAGACAGAGCACCAGAACTTGGAAAAGTTACTTTTTTTTGTACTAGAACACACAGAATCCTCCAGTCACCATGGCCAATGGAAAGAATAAAAATACAGTGCTATCTCACATCTGGAAGTTACTGTTTTGCACTAGAATTCCCAGAATCCCCCAGTCAGCATGACTTGGAAAATTTACTTTTTTGCAGTAGAACTCCCAGCCAGCATGGCTAGTGAAATGAATAAGAGTCTATAATGTTATCAAGAACAGTGCTGCCCAAAGCAGTGGTCCACTGACCAGTGCCAGTCCAAGAGCCATTGACTGCTAGCCACTTCTGAGTCTCTAGGAAAGAAACAACTGTAGCAATGGGCACAAATATGGGACCAGTCCTTGAAACAATGATGGGGGCAGAATTACTGGTCTTTAGATCAGATGGCTTGAGATACACTGATCTAGAGCTTGGAAACATTACATTTTTTTTTTTTACCTTACAGCCCAGAATCTCCCAGCCAGCATAAGCAGCCATACCGGACAAGGATTCTGGGAGCTGTACTGTAAAAAAAAAAAAAAAGTAACTTTTGCAAGCTCTATATAGCACAATAGACTTTTATTCATTCTATTTTTCTAAAAAAATGCAACCACAAACAACTAGGAGTAACTTAAATAAAATTATGGTACATCTACCAGCTTCTCATGTGTCCAGTCTGGTATTCTGATACTCACTGGAAGTTGCTTGATACTATGAAGTCAAGTACTTTCAGCTTTATAGAAGATTTCTCAACCCTGTCCAGAAATGGGACAGAATAATCCCATAACATTCTGTCTGTAAACTCTCTTCACACCACATTTCAAGCAGGGAGACTGAAAAAGGACAAAGACCTGCTAGGCATTGGGCATGCCTGGATGCAAGGGTGGGACCAAAGGTGCATGCTGCCCAGATCCTTAGTAGTCTGCTAAATCATGAGGCTTTTTGCCAGTCCAGATAAGCCCTGAGATCCAGCTATTAGAACAGATGAGATGGGAAACTTCTTATACAGATGTGAGACAACTTAAAAGCTCAGAGTCTGAATTTCTAGTTACTAATGAGGCTTACTAAAATGATTTCCCTTTGTCAAAAGCAATTTTTAACAGACAAATCTTGAGATTTTCAAAGGCAGATACATACATATATGTATATATATTAAAAGGAGGGCAACATTCTCGTTCTGTGTCTTCAAGTCATTTCTGACTTATGGCGACCCTAATGTGAACCTATCACAGGGCTTGTTGGCAAGTTTCTTCAGAACATTATTTAAGGCAATTTCCTTAGCATTTTAGCAGAACTGCATATTTACCTCTGCATTCAAAAGTGATGTTTTCCCACTTCTGAGATACTGTGCATTGTGAAAAATTGCGTCCTCCAAGATACTGAAACCCTTCTTTGCATTTATAGAATATTGTGCTTCCTAAAGTTGTGGTGTTATCCCAGAAAATGTCTGTGTTTTGAATCCATGGTGGTTTTCCACAATTTATTTCTTAAGGAAAGAGAAAGAAAAAACATGGTCAGCATGGAAACATACATTGCACACCTTGCAGAGAAGCTGCTTGGAGGCTAAGGGCAATGTCACCCAAGCTGATATTCATTCACACAATGGAATTTTCTCTTCCTCTTCCTCTTCTTCTCTTCCTTGCACTGTCCCAAGTCTGCTCTGGAGGGTCTCTTACCTTTCTGAGGGAGATCATTGATATCTAAGGGGCTGCAGGGGGAATCTATTTGCAAGTGGTATCTGCTGGACATAATCCTTTGTTATTTATTCAGTTCCTAAATTTTAAGCAACTGGCAAGACAACCATCTATACTACAACTCCAGGCAAACACAAAAATGTAGAGAAAATACATATATATACCACAAAGGAAGGCAAAACACACATGCCTACAAAAAAAAAAAAAAAAACCAAAAAAAAACCCTGATACACCCATCAAAATACAACCCACACATAAACAGCACACCTCCTCTTTCACAATTTACATTTTTCTTTTTTTGTGAGTGGCTGGGCATGCTTCAAAATGAGCTACTCATCTTATTTAATTTTTTAAGAATACCTTTAGAGCACACAGATGTTCTTGGTAACAAAGATAATGCCACTGTGATGCTTTTGCAGGATATGAGCTAATAGAGTTGTTAATGCCATATTTGGGAACCCAAAGTTATACTGTACATTAACTCAATTCTGCCAAGGCACAGGTGACCCATAAGAAACTTTAGGTATGTATATGGGCTGCTTCATATATGCTATTCTTTACACACGAGAAACTAATATTTATAAATGCATCTGTAACTAAAAGCCAAGGAGCCAGGGTTGGCTGCTTCTTTTCTGTATGCATACCTGTTAAGACACCAGAGGCATAATATTGCAGGAAGCAGCACTATTTCCCCCCATACTACTTAAGTGACTCCTGAAGTTCCTCTGTTGTTATTACAGGAACTCTGTCTGTGATTTCTGATTTTCAAGTATGTTCTCACTTAATATAACATCTACAAGTGATGGTTGTCATGGAAATACCTGTTGTAAAACTTTAAAATGTTATTTTATTTACCTTTGCAGACGATATCAGCTCCCTCCCATTGTCGTCTGGCATTGCAAACTGAAGTCCAGTTTCCACTTTCAAAGACATAACCAGGTTGACAGGTATAAATAACTTTGCTTCCATAAGTTGTTTTGTTGACAGGAGCAGGATATGTATTGGGAAGAGAAGGTGGAATTCCACAATCGACCACTGTAGTCAAGTGGAAACAGAGAAAAAGCAAGACAAAGTAGAGGCCCAACAGATCAGACCAAAGACCTATAGAGTCCAACATTGTATTTTCACAATGGCTAACCAGCTGACTACAGGCTAACAGCCAGAATGCTCTTTCAATAAAAGTAACGAGGAGGAATGCCAAAGTTCAGTTCTCAGGAGGTCCTTCTTCACTGAATTATTTGAGGCTTATGCTAACTCTGCAAATTGTAGCACAACTCCACAATTTGTAGGAATAACATTGCTATTACTTACATGTCTTTACATTTTCACTAATTATGTTTTCTTATGAGAAACACTAGGCATTTCCCAGAAAAAAGTACCAGAGACATAGTTAAATGTTTTATCCCCTTTTATAATTTCCCAAGCATTCAAAATACAAAAGCATTAATGCATTAAAATAAATAATTCCAAACTCTCCAGAAAATAGGGAAAAGAGTTGTTTTGTGGAAATAAACCCAGCCAATTTTTTTTCTGAATCCTATCTGGAAGACAGACTTTCCTGTTTCATCTCTGTTAACAATATATAAAATATTTTTGGTTTTTATAATGCTGTATTGCTGGTTTTATTACTGCTTGTTCTCTTCATATATTAGTTTTCATTGTATCTTATTCTTTATCTAGAATACACAAGTATATGTATACGAGGAAACAAAAGCTGTAAATTTTTAATAAACACCTTTCCAATCAGCATTTTTCTTTCAACTAGTCAAAAATATGTGTGCACTAACAATCAAGGGGAGAAAAGAATCTAGTTTGAACTCATTATCTGTAATATTGTATTTTTTAATTTATTTATTTATTTATTTTGTTAAATGTGGTCATATCAACTATAATTTATGGCAACCCTTTAAATGAAAGGTCTCCAAGTCATCTTGATATCAACAGACCTGAATATAGATAGTTCCTAACTATATTCTGTCTTGGAAAATCAGCAAGTTTCTTTCAGCAGAATTCTATGCATGTCACCAGAGAGCACAGAAAGATGTACTTCTGAATAAATCTTACAATACTACAGTTAACCAACGTTGCCTTTTAACTTACCTTGCTTGGATTTTAATGTTTACTTATTCTTCCTGAGTCTCACTTTAGTCCTCTGTTTTGTTCACAATAAGCAAAGCAAGGAGAAATAACAAACAGCTAGCGAGTAACAATAGGCAGAATAAAGTTCTTCTGTGGTAGTGTTTCTGCTTCTGAATGTCTCTACCCTGTTGCTGAAATTGGCAAGATAGGCTGACTGGTAAGCAAATATGCAAAGGGATCTTATAGCACCACTGAGACTCACTGAGAGAAAGAAGTTGGTAGCATAAGATTTTATAGACTTAGGCCTGCTTCATCAGATGCATCTTTGGTCTAAGCAAAATAATGCAGCTTCACAGTGCACCATTCTGAACCAGTCTGACTCCATTTTGCACCCCACTGAAGCATTAAAATCTACAATGACCATGTACTGATGGACACATCATTCCCACTCACCCCAAACTCACAGAAGGGAATGTCCCACCAGTTCCATGTAATAGCTGCATCAACTTATTTTCAATCACACGGTGGCTACGTTTTATTTTTCCTTCCCAGTATGCGTTACACCTATCAAGCAATAGCCTTTCCTATTTTCCAGGCAACCTAACCACCTACCTTGCAATCTGATTCCGCCCCACATACAATCCCATTCCCCTGCTTTACGCCCCAGAGAGTAAGGGCCTAAGCAGACGACTAAAACAGTCGTCTTGGAGGCCCGGAAGAGGAGGAGCCACCGCATGCGCGGCGGCCCTTCCTCTTCCTGAGGTCGCCCTGAGCGCTTCCGGGCCACCGCACGCCGGACACGTTCAGGGCGACCTCCCTCCACAGCGTCCGGACGTGCTGTGGAGGATAAGTCGCAAAAAGGGCGCCCGCCGCTTTTAGGGCGCTCTTTTTGCGACTTATGAAAGGAGTGCCTTTTTGGCGCTCCTTTCAGGGTCGCCGGGGAGGCGCCGCGGTGAGGCTGCCATAGCCCCGCGGCGCTCCGGACCAGGGCGCTCCAAACGCCCTGGTCTGCATCCCCCCTAACTGAAGGAACTTTAAATGTCTCCCGACAGCCAGCCCAAAGGAGAATGAAAAAATAAAATGTTTCTTGCCTTACTTCTCTTTCCACTCTGAATTCTTAACTGAGGGCCTTTGCAGACTGCCAGAAATAGTGCACATTAAATTGAGGCACTGTCCTGGCTCAGTGCTAGGGAATCATGGGAACTGTAATTTATTGTGGCACCAGAGCTCTCTGACAGAGAAGGCTCAATGTCCCAGAAAAAAATACAATTCCCATGACTCCCTAGCACTGAGCCAGGGCAGTGCCTCAATTTAATGTGCACTATTTCTGGCAGTCTGCACAGGCCCTGAATTCATTATGTTGCTCTTGACACTAGTTCTTTATCTTCTATAAACCAACCATGCAAACCATGAGTTAACTGAGTTACAATCAGTGTTTTTACCCCTTCACTCCCTAATAATGAGTAAGCAAATTTTAAATAAATACACATGGGACAGAGGGAGCAGGACAGGGGTAGAGGACAAGGAGAGAGTTGGGTGGGCAGGTGGGAGGCAACAGGAGGAAGCAGGAAGGAGCTGCTGGATGTTGCTCCTATGACGCCTCGGCCAAAGACCTTCACTCTTACCACACTTGACTCTTTACTAGGCTTTGTCTTGGCCAGAGCCACAGCAAAGCAAGGAAGGCACTCAGCGACATCTTGGCCGAACAGCTTCCACCCTTCCTTGCTTCATCGTGACACTGGCTGAGGCACAGCTTAGCCAAGACAACTTACCACAACTGACTCTCTGCTAGGCTAGGCTTTGCCCTGACCACCATGTCGAAGTGAGGGGAGAAGGAGGATGTATCCTTGGTTAAACAGCTTCTGCCCTCCAAGTCTGAACAAAGAACATGGTGGCGAAGGCAAAGGGCAGGGTGAACCTGCAGTTGCACCTGCTGCATTATTTTCCTTATTCAGTGAGAAAACATGAAGGCTCCAACACAACAATTCCCCAAGCCTCCCTCCAGCTTCTACCATCAATAAAGGAGGCATTCTGCAGCATTATGAATCACAGTCAGGGCAGGCACACATCATCAGCACCAGTCCTCAGAACTACTGTACACTGAATATTAAAAATAAAATGGTGACTACTCACTTGTTGGATGGAGGATGACACCCACCAATCACTCCCTCTCCCCACCACCTACACTTCACCCCTGATGCCACACCAATCCAGCAAAACACATTTTTCAAAAAAACAAGGAAAACCCAGTATTTCCTAGAAACTGCAGAGTAAAAAGTGAGTGTTTCGAAATCACATTAAAGCCTAAAAGAACTGCCTTCACTGTGAAAATGGCTGTATGTTGTGTATTCCTATAGCAGTGTAAATGAAGTGAGGATGAATTATTTTGGTAAGTTGATCCAACCTTAGTTTACAAATGTTTATGCTACCAACCTCTTTCTCTCTTAGTCTCAAAACTGCTACAAGATCCCTTTGCATATTGATCCAGACTAACACAGCTATGGCTGCATCCGCACTGCAGAAATAATCTAGTTTGTCACCACTTTAACAACCATGGGTCCATGCTATGGAATCCTGCAATTTGTAGTTTGTTGTGACACCAGAACATTTTTGACAGATGACAAAACTACAATTCCCAGGGTTCCACAGCACTGAGCCATGATAGTTAAAGTGGTGTCAAACTGGATTATTTCTGTAGTGTGGTTGAAGCTCATCTTTGAATTTTACAAGCAGATCTGTTCACAACAAAGTGTACATTTTTGCCAGTTCAGGTGGAAAGATTCAAAGGACAAGGTTCCTCATAACAACTACGAAGACACCACAAGCAAGAGCCAGGCACCAATATTCTCAAAACAGAACCCAGCACTTGACAACATTTATTCAGAGAGAGTTTGTCATTTCCTTCCTCTAAGGCTGAGGGTTTCCATGACACAAGGCCTAAGCAGACTGCCAGAAATAGTGCACATTAAATTGAGGCACTGCCCTGGCTCAGTGTTAGGGAATCATGGGAACTGTATTTTTTTCTGAGACATTGAGCCTTCTCTGTCAGAGAGCTCTGGTGCCACAATAAATTACAGTTCCCATGATTCCCTAGCACTGAGCCAGGGCAGTGCCTCAATCTCATCTTTCTCCCACAATGGGATTAAAGGCGGGTATTTGAACACTGACCTCCTAGAGTCCTAATCCAGCACTCAAACCATTGCAGCATGCTAACTGTCTCAGTAAAAATTAGTTTAAAAAAACTTTAAAATCAGTGAAAAGTATTTTACCACAATTCTGTGACCCATCAAGCCTGTCATTATCTGCTATCACTAGCAGCAGATCTTCAAGGCATGAAACCCAAGTCCTGCTGCATGTGACACAAATTCACTCTAAGGCTGCTGCCACATTGCAGAATTAATGCAGTTTGACACCACTTTAACTGTCATGGCTCCATCCTATAGAATCACGAGGTTTATAATTTGCTGTGGTGCAAGAGGCCTCTGACATAGAATGCTAAATATCTCACAAACACAACAAGCCCCAAAATTCCATAGCATTCAGTCATGGCAGTTAAAGCAGTGTTAAACTGCATTAATTTTGCAGTGTAGGTGCAACCTTAAATAGCCATGCCAGTGCCTTCACAACCATCAGCCAAAACACAGAAAGCTGGGTCTGCTATTTATTGGACAACTGTGAAAAATACATGGTTTTCTTTACACCTCCATACATAAAAGTGGCTAAAGAGTTTTTTTTCTTCTTCCTTTCTTTCTCCCTTCTCACAAGAAACTCTCACCTTTGCATGAAGCCTTTGATGCAATGGAATGAAATGGCTCAGCTCCATTTTCTATTTGGTATCCTTCCATACAGTAGCACTCAAAGCTTCCCACAGTATTCACACACCGTGCTCCAGGGCCACAGATGTTGGAGGCTTCACATTCATCAATGTCTAGAAAGTGCAATACAATTATTTTGATTCTTTTATTATGATTCATAAAAAAATAAAAAAGCCGAAGGCAAGAGTTTATTACTAATGATAGGCAAGAAAGCTTCAGGTTGGGGATTTACCTCTCTAAAGACTGCATTCACATTGCAGAAATAATCCAGTTTGGCACCGCTTTAACTGCCATAGCTCAGTGCTATGGAATTCTGAGAATTGTAGTTTCTTGTGGCACCAGAGCTCTCTAACAGAGAAGGCTAAATGTCTCACAAATCTACAATTACCAGAATTTCATGGCATTGAGCCATGGTAGTTAAATTGGTGTCAAACTGGATTATTTCCACAGTGTGGATGCAACTTTAAGGCTTACCACTATCAAAGAAAAGAGTGCAGCCTATAAGACACAACACTGCCATTATACACTTGAAGCAGAACAAAGTATTCACTTTGAGATTTCTGTGGTGATACAACTACAGCCCACCATGCTTCAATGGTAAACAACAAGTGAGCTAATCTGATAGTATTCTTTTTATTATTATTATTATTATTATTATTATTATTAATTTTATTGAATCTTTAAAAAACATACAATCATATATTCATTATTACATAACCTACACAACACAAACCACAAAGACACATAACACACACACAAAAAAGAGAAAAAACAACAACCCTCCTCCATTTTACATAAAACACACATCAAAGTACAAAATACATATACCCCACCACCATAATGAAACTAATAAATCTCATTCTTACTTAAGACTTCCTGAACCCATACCAAGTCATCTTTTATCACTATTCCACCCTTCCCTTATTTGTTCAGGTTAGGTATTAAATACTAATTAAGCTTTTCATTAAACATAAATTTTTAATCTTCCAAAATTACTAAACTTAGGGCCTTTGCAGACTGCTAGAAATAGTGCAAATTGAGTCCACTTTAAGGGTTAGGGTTAGGGAATCATGGGAACTGTATTTTATTGTGGCACCAGAGCTCTCTGACAGAGAAGGCTCAATGTCCCAGAAAAAAATACAATTCCCATGATTCCCTAGCACTAACTCTAACCTTTAAAGTGGACTCAATTTGCACTATTTCTGGCAGTCTGAAAAGGTCCTTAGTTTAATACAGGTTCTATGACCCTTCTTTTAAATTTATCTCTTTTCTTCTCCTATCCTCCTTGTCCTTTCAGGTTACACCTTAATAATTTCCTTATCGCCCTTATCTCTAATCTGATAGTATTCTGATGTTGTTCAGTCCAAGTGTTCACTCCTTTCTAAACTCAAACTCTGAAAAACAATGCTTCTGCAAATTTGGTACTGGTTGGTTACACAATGTCTTCAAGACAGCTCCCTGCAACTTGGAGAACAGTTTTTGAAAAATGAAACTTAAAAAATGAATTAATGGAGAATATGGGTGGTTAGAATAATATATTGAAAGGATTTTTAAAAAAAAATATTTTTATAACTGCAATATTTGTAAGGCAGTCAGTCCAACTTGGGCTGGGGGGGTGCTGGTACTTCAGTTTGACATTTTCATTACAAACACCTGGTTCAACCCCCAGCAGAGGGATATGCTATGAATACTTTCTTCTATTATACCTGTCCTTTCCCTGAAAAAGGTACTCATAATTTAAATCTGTTTGTATAAATCTGTTTGTATATGTGTGTGTGTGTGTTTGGTGAATTAATAAAAATTTAAGACATACACCATGTTTATTTTACAAGCTACAAAGGAAACTGTTTTTCAAAAGTTCAGCTGACTAGGGGAAAATCAACTATGTGCAACAGATATGATTTAACTATGATATTTAAGTAAATTCAGAGCTCTACTTGGACATTATTTTTGCTAACAAATAAATTTATTGTAAACCTGCCAACTCGTAACCCACATTTCCACCTACATTATTTAATTTTAAATAAATTCTTTAGGGTTTTTTCCCCAAAAATATTTATGGCACTAAAACCGTTTGCTATATTTAGTATGCATGAAGAGTTGTGCAGATGGGTATATGTCCTTCCTAGGGACAGTCACCTAAAATAAGTTAACTGCAACTTTAATTGGTATTTTATTAATACTGCATCTTTTCCAGTTGTTGATTTGCCTTGCCTTCATTATGTTGCTAATTATTATTATGAAACAATGCTTCTCAAAAACTGAAGTCTTCTGAGATGACATAGGAATGAGAAGTTTCCTGTCCAATATTATGGGAAAATACAGGTTTGATCTTTTCTAGATCTTTGTTTCTAGGTATTTTGCTCTCCAATGTGTCAATTTACACATATATACACCATGCTCAAGCAGAGCAAACTATGTGTATTGATGAGAGAAACAACCCACAAATGAAAACTAAAACTAACTGTAAAATATGCTTTTTTGATTTTGATAGTTGCAGTACTTACCTATACAATTTGTGCCATCATTGGGAATAAATATCTTGTTTTTACTCGAAGCCTGGAAACCCTCAAGACAAACGCAATAAAAGCTTCCATATGTATTATGGCACAAAGTATGGTTACCACAAATCTTCTCTGTCCCAATTTGGCATTCATCTTTATCTAACAAAATATTAAATGTTGCAATACATGAAACATATGACAAAGAGAAGCCAATAATAAAACTCCAAGATTATCCTCCCCCAATATTATTTTCTCATTAAGAAATTTTGCCTGGAATCATGTCAGTAGTTTAAAGCAGAATACCTGGGGGTTATGCCCAGCTTCAGTAATTTTTCAGGCACTGCACAAGGAGGTATTTAGTATTTCCTTGTGCAATACCTTTTTTTATAGCTATGCAATGCAACCAAATGGAACTAGGGAGAAGCTCTACAGTCAATCAGTGGCCAAGGAGGTGGAATACCACCTCAGTAAAGTCTGGCTGCCAGTGCACAGCCAGAAAAGGAGAAGAAGCCCTTACTCTGCAAACTTGCAGAGTAATTAACCTAGTCCCAGTGGAATGTTAAACTCTGCCAGTGTTGAAAAGGATCTTGGCTCTTTATTGCTAGAAATTATTACTGTACAGTGGGCCCTTGCTTTCCACTGGGGTTTGGTTCCAGAACACATACACACACCCCGTGAATACCAAAATCCATGGATACTCATGTTCCATCAAATATCATGGCACAGTAAAATGGTGTCCCTTATATAAAATGCCAAAATCAAGGTTTGCTTTTTGGAATTTATATATTTTTTGAAGCTTTTCAAACCAAACAATTGTATTTCCAACCTCCCAGTAATTGCTGATATACGTCATTCAGAGTTGTATAAGATTTTATCTTTACTCACTTCTTGAAGCAAATCGCATTGAGCCTGCATCTGCACTGCAGAAATGTGGTTTGACACTGCTTTAACTGCCCTGTCTCAGTGCTATGGAATCCTGGGATTTGTAGTTTGTTGTGGCACCAGAGGTCTCTGGCAGAGAAGGCTAAATATCTTACCAAACTACAGATCCCAGAGTGCCATGGCAGTTAAAGTGTTATCAAATTGCATTATTTCTGCAGTTCAAATCCAGCCTAAGTGGCATTGGCCCAATGTATATTGGTATAGGAGTAAACCTCTCCCCATTAAGCACTGGAATGCAGAATACAAATGAAGTAAACAAGGATCTTGTTAATTTCAGATATAAGATATAATATTGAGAATCTACTTGTGCCTAGGATGTCAATTAGTGTTATAATATGTGTAGTATGCTAGGAAAATGATGAGCCCGTGTGACATAGTGGTTTGAGGACTGGACTGTGACTCTGGAGACCAGGGTTTGATTCCTCACATCAGCCATGAAACCTATTGGGTGACCTTGGGCAAGTCACATGTTCTCAGCCTCAGGGGAAGGCAAGAGCAAACCTCCTCTGAACAAATCTTGTCAAAAAAAAACCCCACCTCGGGGTCACCATAAGTTCGTTCACCTCGGGGTCACCATAAGTTGGAAATGACTTGAAGGCACACAACAACAACATGCTAGGAAAGCACTGTCTCTGTTCAAACCACTTCCAACAGAGTGCAGTTTGTGGATACATCCTGATTAAGTTGCTTCTCTTTCCAATCACCTCTTGAAGTATTTTTGTTCAAGGACTGCTGTTTAGAGACCCAAAATAAAATATCCAAGAAAGGCAAAGAGTTCTGCAATTTATTTTTGCATACTCACATTTCTAATGTCCAATTTATGTTCATTTGTCTTCTGGTATAGAGACTTTCTTGTTTGTCCAATGTAGAGTGCTGAAGTGGCATTGTTCATGAAGGATGACATATATCCCTTTAGAGCAGGGGTAGGCAACCTTTCCCCTTTAAGGGCCGAGGGACTTCAGCTCCCAGAATCCCAGGAGCTATTGGCCAACATGGGACTAGTGGCCAACATGGCTGAGGCTTCTGGGAGCTGAAGCCCCTTAAAGGGGAAAGGTTGCCTACCCCTGCTTTAGAGCAGTGATTCCCAAACTTTGGCCTTTCAGCCGTCTTAGGGCCTTTGCAGACTGCCAGAAATAGTGCACATTAAATTGAGGCACTGCCCTGGCTCAGTGCTAGGGAGTCATGGGAATTGTATTTTTTTCTGGGACATTGAGCCTTCTCTGTCAGAGAGCTCTGGTGCCACAATAAATTACAATTCCCATGATTCCCTAGCACTGAGCCAGGGGCCAGGGCAGTGCCTCAATTTAATGTGCACTATTTCTGGCAGTCTGCAAAGGCCCGTAGACTCTCAAAATCCCAGACCATTGGCCAAGATGGTTGAGGCTTCTGGGGTCTAAAGTCCAAAACACCTGGTGGACCAGAGTTTGGGAATCATTGCCTTAGAAGATAAGCAAATGAAAGTCCTCCTGATGTTGAGGATGATATTAATCCCTGATATTATATTGCCCAGGTAGGTATGCAGACAGAGTTGACATCTAACAGATCAACAAATCAATTGCAACCATCTCTCTGTCTTACCACTTTTCTCTCCTGCCTTTTTCCAGATGGTCTCAAAGGATCTTACAATGTAAAATGATTCCCCCAGAATAAATGTTTTAGAAGTCATGAATAAACACTGCTTGTTTAAAAAAAAAAATACTGGCATTACTGATTATTATATTACTTTGCCAAAATAACATTGTCACACCTTTGGTAGCTCAAAAAAGTAAGATGGGTAATATTATTCCTGGTAGCAGGCTATTTTGAACACCTGATAAGCCACTGCAAATGAACATTGCAAATTAAGACTGATTACTATGCAGTTGGTCAAGAAAGTTATCTTAATACGTGAAGAATGATTGAGCAATTCTTTATGAGCAACTGCCAGGCAATGGGAATTCTGGAGCCCCAAGCCAAGCTCCTTTCTTACAGACTAAGAGCACAACAAATGAAAAGGACATCCTCTTCTCAGGCCTGTTCTAAGACTGTCCTTCTGAAATTGCCCAGCAGAGCTAATTAACCGCTGAGGTCTAGAAGGGACTAAGGTGTGCCACAGCTATCCAGCAAACTAACCCTGCACACTAAAGGTAAAGGTAGTCGCTTGATGTGAATGTCTAGTTGTAACCGACTGTAGGGGACAATGCTCATCTCCGTTACTAAGCAGAAGAGCTAGCATTGTCCAAAGACTACTCCGGTGGTCATGTGGCCAGCATGACCACACCAAACACCGTTACCTTCCCACCAAAGTGGTACCTATTTATCTACTTGCATTTGCATGCTTTCGAATTGCTAGGCTGGCAGACTAGTGAGACTAGTGACAGGAGGTCACCCCATCAGGCAGCACTCGGGCCTTGAACTGCCAACCTTCCAATCTTCCAGTCATCAGAACTGGCATCTTAACCAATAAGCCAGGCAGGCAAACTGTCCCCTTTAAGGACCGAGGGACTTCAGCTCCCAGAATCCCAGACTATTGGCCAACATGGCTGAGGCTTCTGGGAGCTGAAGTCAAAATCCCTAAGAGGGCCGAGTTTGCCTGCCTCTGCAAGCCATCGCATCCCACCACTGGTCACATAATCTGGAAGATCCTTCCATTCCCTCCCAGCCCCAACACAGGACTGTCCCCATATCTGAACAACTGTTCACAAGTATGTTTGGCAGCGAGGTTTGGACTACACAAACACACAAGTTTTGGTTCACTCCTGTTCTCTCAGACACGCCTCACATATTGGAGAACATGACATATGGACAATCAGATCTGTGAGTTATTAAACACCTAATAATATCTAAGGCAAGAGGTTATACATTACAGTTTCTAAACAGACACTGTTTGTCACTATTTCAAACATTGCTGTTGTCTGCCTTCAAGTTGTTTCCAATTTATGGTGACCCTTAGGGTCGTCGTAAGTCAGAAACATCTTGAAAGCACACAAGGACAACAAGGCAAACTCCATGGGGTTTTCTTGGCAAGATTTGTTCAGAGATAGGTTTCCTTGGTCTTCCTCTAAGACTGAGACAACATGACTTGCCCAAGGTCACCCAGTGAGTTTCTATGGCCAAGCAGGGATTCAAATCCTTCTCCAGAACTGTGGTCCAACACTCAAACCAAACTTAAATCACATACTGGTTGGCAAATGTTCACCTACCTTGACAGTAGGTTCTTCCATTACCTACAAATCCGTAATTACAGATACAGACGTTTTTCCCATCTTTTTGCTGGCATGTGGCATTAGCATGGCAAGTGGCGCACACATCAGAAAGTGAATCTACAAAGTAGAAATCCTATAAATTAGGATTAGGATATGCACTAGGCAGATAGCATTCTACAAATGTTCATTCTCCAAATGAATCAAATTCAAGACAGTCCATACAGCACCAGAAAGCACTAGACACACTGTGAATTCTGGCACTAACAGTACATATGTACCTACCTCTCAGTCCAGGAAGCATAAAAATAAGACAGATGGAGTGATGCAAATCTCTCCTCCCCAGCTCCAACTCACATGTCTGCATGCGCTCATTTCCACGCAAGTGGTCAATGGTCCCAGACAATATTAACATGCCTTCACAGGGCCAGATCATTACAGGTGGCCAGCCTGTAGTATAGTCAATCACTGTTTATGGTGCATTTGTTCAGAAACAGCTCCAGCTAACCAACTCAGGTATATAATTTGAGCAGAAGTTGCTCATGACTGTTCTAAACTCCGAGGCCTGGAGCTGCCCTGACCTTTCCCTGTTACTTGGCTCTTTCTTGTGGCGCCAGGCATCTGTTCGCATGTGCGTCCCATTGAGCCACCCAGTGCATCCACTGCCACTGTGGGTCACTTTGCTCTAAGGTCAGAACAAGGCACCCAGCAACAATCACATGGCCGAGCAGCTCATTCTGACCTCAGAGCAAGCAACTAGCAGCAGCAGCGGACTCACTGGGCAGCTCAGCAGAATGCATTTTTTTTTTTTAGGCAGTGGTACTTTTTTATTAAAGGGATGCAGCAGCTCAAGTGGTTAAGACGCTGACTCTGTTGATTGCAAGATTGGCAGGTTGGCAGTTCAAGGCCCAGGTGCTGCCTGATGGGGTGAGCTCCTGTCACTAGTGCCAGCTTCTGCCAACCTAGCAGTTTGAAAGCATGCAAATGCAAGTAGATAAATAGGTACCACTTCAGTGGGAAGGTAAACAGCATTCTGTGCAATCATGCTGGCTACATGACCACAGAGGGGTCTCTGACAACACTGGCTCTTCAGCTTAGAAATGGAGATGAGCACTGCCCCCTATGGTCAGACAAGACTTGACAAGCTTTACCTTTACCTTTTACTTTTTATTACATTTTCCATAACATAAAAAGTGGATACATAACAAATGCAATAAAACTCAACCAATCCAACAAACAGTATATTAATTCAATATATAGATCTCCAAATTTCCTTCTTAATACTCTAAAGGATATGCTAATGAATAGTTTCTCATCTTCATTTAGAATACCTTCCCATACATGCCAACATTAATATCCCAACATATATTTAACTTCCTACTTCCACCAAAAGTAGGATGCATTTCGAACAGTTGGTTGGTGTCACAACGGGGGCTCTGAAGATTCAGAATAAAAAGTTTTTAAAATTCATTACAAAGGGGGTATAGTCCAATTCTGGTGCTGAACGTGCCAAATGTTGTCTGGTCTGTTTGCAACAGAACCAAGATTTGGGGCCTGCATCATCCAGACTCCTCACTGAGAGGACACAGGAAGGCCATTTTATTTAAGCTTGCCTCTTAATGCAGAACTTGAGAGGAGCAATTTTCCTGTAGGTAATAAATAAACAGTCACTGCTGCCTGGACACAAGCCTGTGAAAGCCCTCTTGAAGTGAATGGCATCTGCACAAGACCACAAATATTCTTTTAATCTAAACTAATTACAGATCTCCAAATATCAAACAGTAAACAAATATTATCAAATAGGCAAATAAATTAAACATTTGTTTAAACATTACATAAACAATCTAAACATTAGTCCCATTTGTTTCACAAGGAATACACAGAGGAAACCACTACGAGGCTCTGGTCTGAGGTTGCCCAGAACAAACCAAAAAAGAAAGAAAGAAAGAAAGGATTTTGAAATAGGTCTATGGATTGCCATGACAAAACAGAAGAACCAGTACCGGTACTTCTTTTCTGTGAATCTAGTTTGTTTACTGACCGTTTTCACTATCTCATTATAAAATGAGATAAGAATTCTCTGCATCAGATTATTAAAACAATCCTCCGTTTTAAAAACCACAGTTCAGGCTTTCTCACAGAAAGATAAACAGCATCTTCTTTTTAGGTATTTCTCAAGTTTAAGGTTTTGTTGCAAAAAGACTTGCATCACTCCTAGGTTGGAAAGATGAAACATGCTTCATTCATTCCTCCAACAGTCAAAAGACCTCACTGCTTTTGTTATGTGTGAATATGTATTTTATAGACATCAACTTCAAGAAAATATGTTCTTCACAATATGGACAACTTATATTAAATATATGCATGCCTCATGATCATGTTCCACGTACTGTCTCTTCCCTTTTTCTTTTTTCTCATCTTTTTTGTTTCCCTTCTCAAAAATCATACTTTAAAAATCCAATATTTTAGTTTCCCCCCAAAAAAGGCTTATTATTGTTCCTAATTCATATTGCTATATTGATTTGGTTTGTATTTTTCAATAGACTATGTGATTTCCATAGAACAATTACTAATAAGCTGAAATAACACTAATAATAAAAATAAATTCAAAACACTAGTTTGTAATATGTTGTCCCACTATCCCAACAAACTGTTTATACTTTAGCAGCACAAAGAAATACAATTCTATATGACTATTTGACTTAACTTTCAATGGCAAATGTTCAGTTCTATGGGAGAAGGGAAAAAAATGCTTCAATTTAGGACACAAATGAGAGCAACTGAAAACCTCCTTCTCACTCAAGATACTGAGATTATGAAGAGTAAAAGTTCACGTCTCACCTTAGGTCTATATTTTCTGTTACCTTTGTTACAATTATTGGTTTGATATAAAGACCCCCTTGGGTCTCTGTCATAGCCCTAGGCTGGAAGGAGCCTTCATCGCCATTTGCTCAAAGTGAGCACACCACGTAGGCACTCCAAACAGAGTTACATCTGCATTTAAAACCATTTGCGATCAAAAAGCCCAGGCTTAGGAGCTGCAAAGCAGGACATTAACACCTAGAAGATTTATGAGTGCCAGCCAGGATGCGTCCAGTGGAAGATGAGATAACATCAACATCTTATCTCCCCTCTTTTGAAAACTGTCTACTTCAAACTATAGCAATCAGAATCCTTTGATATACAATAGCAACTCTTTGCCTTAGCCTAAGATTAAGGGTATAAATGTTCCCCAAAATCTCAGGCACGTAGGGGTCTGGGTAGATTTCATGATGACATTGTGACATTGTGATCTATGACTAGAGTCCCTAGCTCTATTTGGTGTCCTTTCCCTGTCATAATGGTTGAGTCTATTCCTCTTCATTCATCGTTGGAGCAGCCTCCTTTCAGGTAATTATCACCATCAGAAAGCCTTGTGTGTGCTATCCAAGCTAACTACTTTACTCCTGAGTTCTTGTGTGTGTGCATGTTGCGGTTTTTTGCATGTTTGATCCTCTGTGTATATGTGTGCTTGCTTATTGATTTATTTTTCTCCCTTAATAAAAGTACCATTCTTTTGGACAAATGCTGTCTCTGCAGGAACTGTTCCCTCTATCCCCTTGCATACAATGGGTTCAGGTCCTATTTATTATTTTTGAGCTAATTATAAATTCTCCAAGATCAAGTTCTTATTAGTCCTTCTTCTATATGAATGAATGGCTGCCATTCATCCATGTGGAAGAAAATAAACCGAATGAGATGGCAGGATATGGAAAGAAACTGAACTCTTCATCACAGGGTCCTGCCTAATGAGCCTCAAAGACTATTAGCCAATATAAATAACGCTTGAAAAATAGGCTGGGCTTCGAAACTGGGCAGGAACAAGTGGCTTAGGGAAGGGTAGTGTGGCATAGTGGTTTGAGCCTTCAACTAGGACTCTGGCGACCAGGATTCATGTCCCAGCTCAGCCATTTAAACCCACTTGCTTACCTTGGACAAGTCACACTTTCTCAGCCTCAGGCAATGGCAAACCTCCTCTGAAGAAATTTGCCAAGAAAACTCCATGATAGGGTCACTACATAAGTCAGAAATGACTTGAAGGCACATAACACACAAAACAACAAATAACTTTCATATACAGTTTGAAATGGTGACAGACAATGTATGAATAAATTTCACAGAACACACTGGATATTCTTATTTCATTTAAAATAAAATGCAAGGTTATGCCTACTAAAAAATAGATCCTAGTAATCTGCACTGAATGTGCTCTTAGAAGAGGGCTGGAAAACATATTGGCCTCCAGATGAAGTTGGACTGCAACTTCCAGCAGCCCCAAACAACATAGCCAACTGTAAGGAATGCTGGGAGCTGCAGTCCAGCAGTATCTGGAGGGCCACATTTTTGCCCACTCTTTCGTCACAGTGTCAGACATCCTCTCAAGAGAGTTTGTGAAAATAAAATGGAGAGGGGAGCGGACCATGCCTGTCGCCTTGAGCTCCTTGGAGGAAAGATGAGCTACACATGTCTGTAGGAAGCAAGCGACGGTTCCCAAGTGAGAAAAGGCCTCCCATGGGGAATGTGGACAATACTCATTTGTGTGCATGTGTGTGTGTCACATATTGGGGAAAAGGGAAAAAAAGACCATCAAGAGATACATTTTCAAGGAACACAGACAGCATTATCACCTCCTATTTTTTGGAATAATGAGCTTATAAACAAGTGGCAGTCCAAAAGTTAAAGCTCTCCTTCACATTTCTATGCCACAAAGGGTATCACCTAATGTGTTTCTGGTTCTTAACAAAACAGGTTGTGGGACAAGATCTCTTTGTGTGTGTGTGTGTGTTTTTAACAAATGTGCCAATTCTACAAGAGCAGCATGAAAAGAAAGCATTGCTGCTGAAAAAAAAAATTCAAGAGGAGCAGTATAAATAAAACAGGAGTCATGCTGGAAACTGGGGAGAGGATGCAGAAGAGCGAGTCTGAAATGAAACAAGCAAACAAAGGCAAGTCTGGATACAAAATGTGCTATAAATGGCAAGTTTTCTTGGCCTGTTTCTTCAGAGGGGGTTTGCCATTGCCATCCTCTGAGGCTGAGAAAGTGTGATTTGCCATCCTCTGAGGCTGAGCGAGTGTGACTCAGGGCCTTTGCAGACTGCCAGAAATAGTGCAAATTGAGTCCACTTTTAGGGTTAGTGCTAGGGAATCATAGGAATTCTGAGACATTGAGCCTTCTCTGTCAGAGAGCTCTGGTGCCACAATAAACTACAGTTCCTATGATTCCCTAACACTGAGGGCCTTTGCAGACTGCCAGAAATAGTGCACATTGAGTCAGGGCAGTTAAAGTGGACTCAATTTGCACTATTTCTGGCAGTCTGAAAAGGCCCTCAGTCACCCATTGAGTTTACATATCCGAGCTAGGATTTGAACCTTGGTCTCCAAAGCACTCAGACCCATTTGATTTGATTTATTGCAGCACATAGCTAGCATACACTCAGACCACTACACCAAGCTGGCTCCCTTTGAAACACTATTATACTGTTGAACCAAGGGACCGAGAACACTGGATAAATGTATACCTCAAAGTGATGCAACATTTAACCATTTATTTTTTAATGTTGTCCGCCCTCTCCTTCTCCTCCCATGTTTTCTTGAAACACAGAACAGGCAAAGTTGCGAAAAATGCAAACGCATTATCCTGGAGCCAAAGGGGCACAGAAAAGATGCAATATATGGTCATTTGGTCGTGGCAACTTCCGGTCAGAATTTGTGGTGGGAACTATTTTGGATACACTAATAACAGTGGCTTGTGGTTGTGTCATAGGAGGAATATGGCACAGTGCACAGTGTGTTTTATTAAAACTGGGGAGACCAGGAAGCCATACGCTGAGCCACAAACCTCTCCCAACAGCCGTGAACACACTGTGTAAATGCACCTTCAACCCTATGCATTTATTAGGGTTTTCTTAGGCAAGGGATACTCAAGAGGTAGCTGTGAAACAACATAGCACTTAAAATGGTGTCAAACTGAATTAATTCTGCGGTGTGGATGCAGCCACAGTTTCACTCGGTGCAAGCTGAATGAGTAGCTAGGATGAGAATATACTCAGGAATAGTTGCATTGGCCTTACAGCCAAATAAAACAAAACGCTGGACTGGAGACCAGAGTTTGATTCCCAGCTCGGCCATGGAAACCCTCTGGGTGACCTTGGGCAAGTCACACTCTCTCAGCCTCAGAGAATGGGAATGGCCAACCCCCTCTGAAGAAACTTGGCAGGAAAACTCTGGAATAGGGTTGCCATAAGCAAGTCACACTCTCTCAGCCTCAGAGGATAGGAATGGCCAACCCCCTCTGAAGAAACCTGCCAAGAAAACCCTGGAATAGTTTCGCCTTTGGGTCGCCTTAAGTCGGGAAAGAATAGGAAGGCACAGAGCAACAAGAAGAGACGTTTCGTCTTTTAGAGAGCTCTAGTGCCCCAACAAACTGCACATCCCAGGATTCCACAGCATGACGCCACGGCAGTCAAAGCGGTGTCAAAGCACATTATTCCTGCAGTACAGAAGCCGGACCAGGGAGGTCCAAAACACACTGCGGAAATAACCCAATTTGAGACCGCTTTCAGTGCTAGGGGAATTCAGGAAAGTGCAGTTTTGTTTTGTGAGACATTGAGCCTTCTCTGTCAGAGATAGCTCTGGTGCCACGACAAACTACAAATCCCAGGGTTCCATAGCACTGAGCCAGGGCAGTTAAAGCGGTCTCAGACTGGGTTATTTCTGCAGTGTGGACTGGAGCTAGAAATAGTGCAAATTGAGTCCACTTTAACTGCCCTGGCTGAGTGCTAGGGAATCATGGGAATTGTATTTTTTTCTGAGACATTGAGCCTTCTCTGTCAGAGAGCTCTGGCGCCACAATAAACTACAGTTCCCATGACTCCCTAGCACTGAGTCAGGGCAGTTAAAGTGGATTCAATTTGCACTATTTCTGGCAGTCTGCAAAGGCCCTATGGGCCTTTGCAGACTGCTAGAAATAGTGCAAATTGAGTTCACTTTAAGGGTTAGGGTTAGGCTCAATGTCTCAGGAAAAAAACAATTCCCATGATTCCCTAGCACTAACCCTAACCCTTAAAGTGGGCTCAATTTGCACTATTTCTGGCAGTCTGCAAAGGCCCTATGTTTCTGGAGCTGAACTCTTTTTCTCTCTCCAAGGCCCAGAGGGGCAGGCGGCACTTACCGGGCTCCTTCTCTTCCTCGGAGGAGCGGGAGGAGAGGAGCAGCGCCAGCAGGAGCAGAGGCCAGCCGGGGAGCCTCCTCTCTCCCGCCGGGACCATGGCGCACCTGACTCCCTTCCTTCGCGCCTCTCGACTGAGCCTCAGAGCCGCCTTGGCAGCGCCTTACAACCCTCGCCCGCCCCCTGCCGGCCACTGCGCTGGTACTGCAGGCCCGAGAGAGCGGCCGCCATCCGGTCTGCCTTTTCTCTCGCCACTCGCTTCGGGGTCACCCTCCTCAGGCGCCCTCCTTTTCCAGGGCGTGTCCTCCATTTCAGCCTTCTGTTCAGGAGGGATTGCAAAATGTCCTCCATTCTGAGCATGAATACACACACATAGAATACGCCTGGTCACCCTGCCCCCCCTCTCTCTATATATATAGGGGGAGAGAGAGAGAGAGAGGCAGGGTGACCAGGCGTCATCCTTTTCCAGGGCATGTCCTCCATTTCAGCCTTCTGTTCAGGAGGGATTGCAAAATGTCCTCCATTCTGTTCAGGAGAGATTCCAAAATGTCCTCCACATTCTGAGCATGAAAAGAGAGAGAGACGGGGGCAGGGTGACCAGGCGTCCTCCTTTTCCAGGGCATGCCCTCCATTTCAGCCTTCTGTCCAGGAAGAATTCCAAATTGTCCTCCATTTTGGGTATGAATACACACACACACATATATATATATGGATGTATGTGTATATATATGGGAGGGGCAGGGTGACCAGGCGTCCTCCTTTTCCAGGGCATGCCTTTCCATTTCAACCTTCTGTCCAGACTGGATTCCAAACTGTCCTCCATTCTGAGCTTGAATATATATATATATATATATATATATATATATCCTTTTCCAGGTCATATCCTACATTTCAACCTTCTGTCCAGGAGGAACTTCAAAACGGAAGACATTTTGAAATACCTCCTGCACAGAAGGCTGAAATGTAGGACATGTCCTGGAAAATCTATAGCCATGCTCCACTTTGAGTATGAATGTATATATTTATAGGCAGGGTGACCAAGCGTCCTCCTTTTCCAGAGCATTTCAACCTTGTGTCCAGGAGGAATTCCAAAATGTCCTCCATTTTGAGCATGACTAAGAAGCATGGCTTTACATTGGCTCTTTTACCTGGAGATGCTTTATCCAGGCTGCATCTACACTGTAAAAATAATGCAGCTTGACACCATTTTTAACTGGCATGGCTCCATCCTACAGAATCCTGGGACTTGTCATGTTGTGAGGCACCAGCCAGCTTTGGCAGAGAAGGCTATAAACTTTGTAAAACTACACATCCCAGGATTCCATAGGATGCACCTACAGCACTTAAAGTGGTATCAAACTGCATTATTTCTACAGTGTAGATGCACCCTCACTCAGGGCAGGGCGGGATGAACCTGAAGACATAATTCCCATTTTGGGGTTTTAGTTCTGAACTATTCTTCTGTATTGAATAGCATCCTCTGCTCTTCCCATGCATCTTTCCAAAGTCTCCCATTTGAAAAAGACGTGGCTGCACTGATAAGGACTAGTGTTATCTTTGCAAAACAGTGGTTAGTTGCAGCTAACAACCTGAGAGTCAATACTTATTATCCTTCTATGATTTCGCAGAATGGAGTCATTATTTTTATAAATCCCTTGCTTTTCCTGTTCAAACTGTGAATCACACTTTAAAAAAAAAACACAAACAAGCAACTGAAGGTCCAGAAATAATAGCAATGCTCTTATTTCAATTCTGTTAATCTTTGGCCTCGTTCACACTACACAGTTATAGTATAGTATAGTATAGGACTGCATCCGCACTGCAGAAATAATTCAGTTTGACACGGCTTTAAGTGCTGTGGCTCAATGCTATGGAATTCTGAAGATTATAGTTCTGTGAGACATTTAGCCTTCTTTGTCAGACAGTTCTGGTCTCACAACAAACTACAATGGAACCATGACAGTTAAAACGATGTCAAACTGCATTAATTCTGCAGTGTGGCCACAGACTTAGGTGCATCTACATTGCAGAAATAAATACAGTTTGACACCACTATAACTGCCATGGCACCATCCTACAGAATGTGCTCTAGTGCCACACCAAACTACAATTCCCAGAATTCTACGGCATTGAGCCACAGCCCTTAAAGCCATGTCAAACTGGATTATTTCTGCAGTACAGATGCAGCCTAATACAGTAATCAAATTTCTAGTTGGGCTTTGTCAGGATTATCTGGGCTCTGTCCTCTGACAGATAAATGCTTATCTGTATCTGTATTTTTTTGGGGGGGGGATAGCTTTCATATTAAGAAAAGATGTGGCAAAAGCAGTCAGCAGATACAATGCAAAATCAGACAGAATCATTTCAGTAAGGCTCCATGGTAAACCTATGAATATCACCATAATTCAAGTATATGCACAAACCACAGAGGCAGAACAGGAAGAAACTGATATATTCTATGAAGGAGTACAGGAAGAAATTGACAGCACACCAACACAGGATGCCAAGCTGATCATTGGAGATTAGAACGCAAAAGTTGGAAGCAAAGAAGAATCAAAAACAGTAGGCAGATTTGGATTAGGCAAAAGAAATGAAGCAGGTGAGCATCTGATAGATTTTTGTGAAGCAAATAACCTATTCATTGCAAACATATTCTTCATGCAACCAGAAACAAGGCTATACACATGGACATCACCAGATGGTCAACACAAAAATCAAATAGACTATATAACTGGAAGCAAAAAATAGCAGAACTCTATACTTGTGGTCAAGACTAGATCAGGCACTGACTGTGGCACAGATCAGGAACTACTCATATCAAAAATAAGAGTAAGACTCAAGAAGAAAACAAAACCAGTGATTATACCAAAATATGATCTAAATAATATCTCAACAGAATTTATTGGCAACATAAGAAACAGATTTGCACTAAACATAATTCACCGAGAACCAGAAGAACTACGGTCTGAAGCCAGGGACATAATAAAAGAAGAATAAAAATAGACAGACACTTTTAACAAGCAAAAGGAAAGAGGGGGGAAAAAACATGGATGACAGACACAACACTACAAGCAATAAAGAAAAGAAGAGAAGAAAAACAAAAAGGAGATAGGAACAGACTAAGAATCATGAAGGCAACAGTACAACGGCGTGTGCGGAAAGATTAAAAAAATTACTACAATGACCAATGCAGAGATATAGAAGACAACAACAAAAAGGGAAGAACAAGAGATCTATTTCACAAGATCTGGGAAATCAAAGGAAAATTCAAACCAAAGACCAGGACGCTCTATGACAATAAAAATAATTCAAGACTAGAAAGGAATAAAAAGACGTTGGATGCAATACACAGAAGAATTATACAAAAGAGATGATAAAATGGAACAAAGACGAACCCCAAATTCTAAAAAGTGAGGTGGAAACTGCAATAAGAGAAATAGCGAAAAACAAATCACTAGGAACAGGGGATATTCCAATTGAACTGCTGCAATCCACACTGACAGAGTCACCTCTAGTGCTAACCAACATATGTCAACAGATATGGAAAACAAAACGATGGCCAATAAATTGGAAGTGATCAATATACATTCCCATCCACAAAAAGGGAGACACAAGAGACTGCAGCAACTATAGGACCATAGCACTGATCTCATATTCAAGCAAAATCATGCTCAAAATTCTGCAACATAGACTCCAACCATACTTGGAAAGAGAAATCCTAGAGGTCCAAGTGGGGGTCAGGAAAGGAAGAGGCACCAGGGATCACATTGCAAATATACAATGGTTAATGGAGCGCACCGAGGAATTCCAAAAGAAAATCAGCATGTGCTTTATAGACTACAGCAAAGCTTTTGACTGCATAGATCATAGATTAAAGGCTATGGAATGCCCTTAAAGACATGAGAGCGCCAAGACATCTGATAGTCCTAATGAGGAATCTGTACTCTGGACAAGAGGCTACTGTCAGAACAGAAAACAGAGAAACAGAATGGTTCCCAATTGGCAAAGGGGTCAGACAAGGCTGCATCCTCTCACCCTATCTATTCAACTTGTATGCAGAACATACAGAGGCTTGGAAGAAAAAGGAGTGAAAATAGAAAGAAGAAATATCAACAATCTAAGATATGCCGATGACACCATAGTACTAGCAGAAAACCTCACAGACCTGGAACACCTAGTAAGGAAGATCAAAGAAGAAAATGCAAAGACAGGTTTGATGCTGAGCATAAAGAAAACAAAAATAATGACCACTGAGGATCTTCACAAGTTCAACCTAGATAATGAAGAAATAGAGATAGTAAAAGAATTCCCATACCTGGGATCAAACATTGATAGAAATGGGGACTGCAGTCAGGAAATCAGAAGAAGACTAAGAATTGGGAGGGGGGCTATGAAAGAACTTGGGAGGGGGGCTAAGAAAAGATTCTAAAATACAAAGATATACAACTCAGACAAAAGTCAGACTCATGCAAGCCATTGTATTCCCTATTACCATGTATGGAAGTGAGAGCTGGACAGTTAAGAAAGAAGATAGGAAGAAAATCAATCCATTTGAGATGTGGTGCTGGAGAAGAGTGCTGAGGATCCCATGAACAGCCAAAAAGATAAACAAGTAGGTCCTAAAGCAGATCAAGCTGGAAACCTCTCTGGAAGCCAAGATGACCAAACTGAGGCTGTCATACTTGGGACACATCATAAGAAGAGAGGATTAATTGGAAAAGACAATAATGCTGGGGAAGGTGGAGTAATAGGAAGAGAGGAAGGCCACATGCCTGATGGATGGACTCTATTAAGGAGGTCACAGGTATGAAGGGGTTGTAGGATTTAGGCAGAGCAGTGGAGGACAGAGGGTCTTGGAGATGTCTCATCCATAGGGTCACCATGAGTCGAGATCGATTCGAGGGCAGTTAAAAACAAAATATGTATTTTGACTTCTATTATGAGATTGTAACTGTATGTTGTATTTTGCATGCTCTTTTTTGTTGTTCTTATGCTAGCTTGTGGCAGTAATAAATATTTATCTTTCTATCTCTCTCGCACTCTGATACAATGGCTGCACATCCTACAACATTTTGAGAGTTGTCATTTTTTGTACATGAGAAATGTACTTGTTCCTTCTTCCCCCTCTAGCACGGTAAGATAACAAACAGTAGTTGATAATGAGAGTTGATAATGTAAACAGCACAACACACCTTTTTGCAACACACTGTTGCAATTTGAACAATTAAAGGCAGGGGGGACGGAGAAGATGAAGTTAAAAAAGAAAACTTGAACTGTTGGGAAATCTACTGGTTGATCTCTTGCAACATGAGTAGATTAGTCTGCAGCAATGTGTGATTGCACCAGGAGACGGAGTGCTAAAAATACGGATTAGATTGTTGTTTGCCTTCAAGTCATTTCCAGCTTATGGCGACCCTAAGGCAAACCTATCATGGGGGTTTCTTGGCGAAATTTGTCCAGAGAAAGTTTGCCATTGCCTCCCCAGAGGCTGAAAGAGTGTGACTTGCCCAAGGTCACCCAGTGGATTTCATAGCTGACATGAGGAACTGAAACCTGCTCTTCAGAGTCATAGTCCAACACTCAAACCACAATGCCATGCTGGCTCTCTATGAATTAAATACTAATCTTGATACTATTAGTAGTGAGAGGTGCAGAGAGTTAAATACTGTAGTATTTGTTCCACACTTCATTCTGTTTTGCCAGGTTTTTGCTGCTGCAAATATTACAAGCATTAATGATTAGGAAGTGAGAGCATTTCTCACCACAGAATTTGTTAACACCATATTGAGTCCGTACCCCACTCATGCATTACAGCTGAGTTATATTTCAAATGTGACATTTTAGAAAGAGAAACTCACTGCCTAGTTTAGTGTTCATTGGCTCAGGGCTGTGGTATGACTCTAGACAAATGC
Source organism: Phrynosoma blainvillii (assembly GCA_026167975.1). Taxonomy (NCBI): domain Eukaryota; kingdom Metazoa; phylum Chordata; class Lepidosauria; order Squamata; family Phrynosomatidae; genus Phrynosoma; species Phrynosoma blainvillii. The sequence continues at coordinate 135,396,691 of JANUYF010000002.1, forward strand.
TTTAAATAAATAGTTAAATAAATAAAATAGTCAAGTCTTGGCCTTTCAAAGGGCAACCAGGGTTGCATCTGCACTGCAGAAATAATGCAATTTGACATTGCTTTAACTACCATGAGTCAATGCTATGGATTCCTGGGATTTGTAGTTTGCTGTGGCACCAGAGCTCTCTGTCAGAGAAGGCTAAATACCTTATAAAATGACAAATTCCAGAGCATTGAGCCATAGCAGCAACAGGAGTGTCAAACTGCACTATTTCTGCATTGCAAAGGCAGTCCAGTTTTCACAATTAATTTCTGTTTTCACAATTGGCTTCCTGATGCACTCAGCTCAAGATAGACAGCAGTGCACTGCCATCACCACAAGTAGAGGCATTCATGTGGAAGGGAGATAGCACATCACCTCCAAAATTTCACAAATGAAAACCAAGACATGTGTGGCCGCTGGCCAAGCAACCTCAAAGTGATTAATGAGGAAGAATAGAAAAGCTAGAAGAGGCTGCAGCAATTTGCTTTTGTCTTAGCCTACGGGGAAAGGCAAGATTCTCCTCCCTTGTCTTCTCACATCCTTGCTGAGTTTATTAAGCGCAAACTACTTTTACACTTTGAACTCAGTTTGCAGCAGCCAAAGTAAAATGAGGATGGGAGGGAGGAGAAGGAAGAAACTGGAACATTTTAAGAGCAAATAAAGAAGTGTGACTTCATCAGATTAATTAATGTCCCTGCAAAATTGGGCTTTTGGTGGGTACGATTGGGTGCCAAGCATGCTAAGGACAGGCATGCTTACACAGCATAGCATTTGGTCCAGTCTTCTCTCTTACACAGCATAGCATTTGGTCCAGTCTTCTCTGTTTTAATTTTCTAAATCAGGAGTTTTTTTTCTCCATGCAACTCTGCAAATCTTGCCCCCACCAAAACATCCTGTGCATTGTGAAATGGAAGAGCCTTGGAAGAGCTTTAAGCACTGAGTGCTGCTGAAGATATAAACTGGGCCCTTGTTAATGTGAAATTACATTGCTTAATACAGGAGTAGAATCAGGCAACCCTCAGAGGTTGGACTGCAAGTCCCCGCAGCTTAGCCAGCATAGACGGTGGTGAAGAATGCTAGGAGTTATAGTCCAGCCAAATCATGAAGGTCACACTCCGATCCCCATTGCAAAATTATCTCTTCTACTCTCCAGTATTCATATTATTTGAAAGAGAAACAAAAAAAGGACACTTTTTAAATATATGTATTTGAAGGCCCTCCATAAATATGCAAGATTGTAATGGCTTCAGTAGCAGTTACATGCATCACACAGGTAAACACACACACACACACACACACTGTAGCTTAGCTAAATGGAAGCGAGCTCAGTAAATGTAGATTAGCTTTTCACAATGAAATTTATATTTATTTTTATGTGCCTTGCTGTCAGTTGGCTGCCTGCTGAATATCTGGAAACTGATGGAGGGTCTGCTTTTGTGTGTGCGTCACATGGAGAGCAAATATTGTCTTCCTGGCCTATTTGCAATCAGATTAATTAACAATTGCCTCCTGGTTCTCCTATTAGGCGACCAGGCGAGCATAAGCAATAAAGTGTGCTGGAGCAGATATAACTGAAAAATAGCTGGTCTGGGATTCTCAAGTTCTCATCAAACGCTTCAGTGCTTATTGTGCCGGCTAAGCTTTTTATTTTTTATTTTTATTTTTGCCTGTAATTACATTCACTGAAAAGAAAAGAAAAATGGCACCTTAGCAGCATCTCTGTTCCACAGAGTGGGATTAAAAGGCAACCACAGAAAAAATTAATGCACAACAGCATACAATACCCATAGAGAAAAATGGCAACTGATCCAACCCAACACATCCAACCATCCCATAAGGAATGGAAAGGACATAAATACGTCCACAATGTTTAAAGCTGTGCCCACAATGTTCAAAACTAATCCATCTCTGCCTTAAAATAGACACTCCTAAAGTTAATATCTAATTAGACCATGGTCCAATATAATGTTAAGGAACTGGGTCTGTTTAGCTTGGAAAAGACTGAGAAGTGACATGTAACCATCTTTAAATTTCTGAAGGGATGTGTTGTAAGAAGATGGCGGAAGAATGTTTTCTGCTACTTCAGAGGCAAGGATACAAACCAATGGATTCAAATGATAAAGAAGTTCTATCAAAACATTTGAAATAACTTACTGACAGAGAGAGCTATTGGACTGTGGAATTGAGTGCTTCACTGGGCGATGGGTTGAAGGTCTTTCAACAGAGGTTGGAAGGCCATCTCTCAGGAATGTTTTAGCTATCTATTCTTGCATGACAAGGAATTGAAGTAAATGGTCCTTGGGCAATTTCAGTTAGGATCCTTTCATCCCTTCAATACAGTATTGCTGTATTGCTTCCATCTTCTTATATCTACTGATCATATAATACATACATACATACATACATACATACATAATGTGTTATCTTGTTGATTGTTCAGCATGCTACTCTAGGTTTAAATTTCCCTTTTATTTTTCAGATTTTGTGGAAAAGGTTTCTTCCTTTCTTGTTCTTCCTTTCTTGTTGCTGTCTTCTCTCTCTTTGCACCAGTTATTATACTAGTTCTCTTTGTCCCTACACATACATTACTGAAATAGGGAGAATTCCCTATTGGGAGTTTCCCTTGAGCCTATCCCGTGTTAGATGGAATGGCTGGAGTGTGGTTGTCTTACTTTGTCTGACACTAAGGCCAGTCCTGTTTTAGTTGCTTAACACTTAAAGTGAGGAGAAGTAGTTACATTGTGGTGCAATAATTGCACAGAGGGCTCTGGACAAAAGCTGCAAGGATTTAGCAACAGCATCTTGTTTCAACAAACTGTCCATTAAACAATGTCCCTGTAGATATTGCTTCAGCTTTATTATTTGTGGGAAATCTGTGAACTATCATGTGATGATCACTGCTAAAACTGAGAAGAAACTGGGGGCTCCCATTTCTCTTGTCAGCACTTGTCAAGAGGGGAAATCCTCTAATGCACTGAACATCCACCTGTCAGCCAGGGCAGAAGTAAAAACCAGGGGGGAAATACGTTGCTTTATTGGATGCATCCACCTCTCAGAGCAACAGCTCACCCTTTTAGCATTGGCCACCCACTCACTGGCTCATATCCAGGCAGCAGCAGTCGAGGGAAAAGGAAGACCAGCTCTGCTAACGCCAGCTGACAGGCATAGAGCAATGGCAGGGGCATCTCTGTTGCCTGGCAAGCATCAGCCTAGTCCTGAGCCTGCCTTGCAAAAAGTGTGGGAGAGAAAACGGGAGTGAATATTTCCTGAGCCATTCTGTGGCTGCAAGCAGACTGCGTGTCTGTCATTCCGGAAGTGGCTGAGAAAATAATCTGATCCTTTTTAGTGCAAGAGTAAAGTGGGGTTTTTTTTCTGTTTCAGAGAAAAATCACTTCAAAAATAAATTTAAGCCAAGGGGGTATAGCCTTATTTTGCTATGCTGACAAAGCTCCCTTGAAAAGATACCAGTTCTGGTCTGTCATCTCGTCATGGTCAAATCTGATGCCCGTTCATTCAGACTAGGGCGGCCTCAACCATATGTACTATGGGAATGAGTGCTCCATGTATTCACAGAGTGACCAGATGTCCTCTGTTCCCAGGATATGTCCTACATTTCAACTTTTTGTCCAGGAGGAATTTCAAAATGTCCTCCATTTTGAGCACGACTAAGAAGCATGAGTGCATATTAATGTTTTTAGCATTTATTTTGTAATGCCCTGCATTTTTTCTTGAACATCCTACATTTTTGTGGTGCCTTGTCCTTTGTGCTTGGGACATCTGGTCATCCTGTGTATTCAGCAGTTTGGGCATCGGAGGTTTTTGTCTTTTCATAGCTATGTTCGACCGTTGCAGTTCTAACATGTTTTCTGGTTGCTCTTGTCATTTAGAGATTTTAGGTTATGGTTGGGAAGTCATTGAGTCCTGATCTGGGGACATAGTTTTGTTTATTGGGTAGCGTGCCAGGCTCAAACAGCCATTTTGGATCCATCTTGGATTGGGCAATCTGGTAGCAGTAGAATGACTGGGCAAAAGGTCCCTTCGGTGGCATGGAGGGTGAGGAAGGAGGCTGTTTTGGGGGCTGCCCTAACAGTTTAGCACTCACTAGAGGTCATACAAGGACACAGTGCCTTAGTAGTTAAGATGCCAATTCTGACAATCATAAGGTCGGAAGGATGGCAGTTCGAGGCCCAAGTGTTGCATGATGGAGTGAGCTCCCATCACTAGTCCCAGCTTCTGCCAACCTAGCAGTTGGAAAGCATGCAAATGCAAGTAGATAAATAGGGACCACTTTGGTGGGAAGGTAACAGCGTTCCATGCAGTCATGCTGGCCACATGATCACAGAGTTGTCCTTGGACAATGCTGGCTCTTCTTAGTAATGGAGATGAACACCACCCCCTACAGTCTGTTATGACTAGACATTTATGTCAAGGGGCTTCCTTTACCTGTACCTTTAGAGGTCATGCAACTTGGGGGTTGTATTCTCATGTTGGCCTTCCAGTAGCTGGTCAGCTGGAGAGCAACCAGCTTTTGGGTTCTCCCTGGGAAGTAGGTGTTTTGGCCATGGGAAGCTAGGAGAGACCACCTGCCCCAGCTGTTCCCATGCGAGATTTCTCCTCGCTTTTGCACATCTCTGGGGATAATTGTAAATAGGTGATATGGTGTGGCCCATTTTTCAATTCAAGCTCTTGTGTGTGGTCTCATTATTTCAAGGGATGGTGAGCAAAATTACAGCTTCTATTATTTTTGCAGCTATTTTACACAGTTGCACTATTTAGTTCAACAGCCAGCTTTATGTTTGGCTAGAGGTTTTCACCATATTACAGAGATCACAATTAGCAGGTAATGAGTGCACTTAAGTGAAGAAGAGGCAATGGTTGAAGCTGCTGGTCATGAAGCATTTTCATGATGGAAGGAGGATTGCTCAAACCAGCCTGCCATGGTTTACCAGTCTGACCGGAACAAAGTAGGGCCCTGACAACTTAATTGATCATTAGATTTTCTTGGTTATAAACTGGCCTCCTCTGCACACATTTAACCTAAGAGGTGATGACAATGAGGTAAATGTCAGTTATATCACTGATGAGTACCTGAACCCACACAAGACAAGCAAGTTTGCAAGACCTAAGAAGGGCTGCTGATGACAGCATAACTTACAGGGCTCCCATATAGGGTTGTCATAAGTCAAGGTCAACATGACAGCAGTTAATAACAACAACAAATGTGGATGTTACAAATACACAGAATCAAGGGAAAATCCAAAGGAGTAGAGGAAAGGAGGTTTGTGTGAGAACATTCATAAACTTTTGGCTATATTGCCTCTTCAGTCTTTATCTCTGGCACCACTTCTGTTGTTTGGGTTTGAAGGTAGGTAACAGTGAGAGCCAGCATGTTGTAGTGGTCTGAGCATTGGACTGTGATTCTGAAAACCAGGATTTGAATCCCCACTCAGCCAAGGAACACCACTGGACAAGTCACAGTTTCTCAGTGTCAGAGGATGGCAATGACAACCCCTCTCTGAAGAAACATGCCAAGAAAACCCTGTAATAGTTTCACCTTAGGATAACTTACTGATTTCAGCAAGGCTTTTGACAAGGTCCCCCATGATATTCTTGCAAAGAAGATAGTAAAATGTGGGCTAGACAATGCAACTGTTAGATGGATTAGTAACTGGTTGACTGACCAAACCCAAAGGGTGCTCAGCAATGGCTCCTCTTCATCCTGGAGAGAAGTGACCAGTGGGGTGCCACAGGGTTCTGTCTTGGGCCCAGTGCTATTCAACATCTTTATCAATGACTTGCATGAAAAAACAGGGGGCATGCTTCTCAAATTTGCAGATGACAGCAAATTAGGAAGAATAGCTAATACCCCAGAAGACAGGATGAAAATTCAAAATGACCTTAATAGATTAGAAAGCTGGGCCAAAGCTAACAAAATGAATTCCAACACGGAGAAACATAAGGTATTGCACTTAGGTCAGAAAAATTAAATGCATAGATATAAGATGGGGGACACCTGGCTTAACAAGACTACATTTGAAAGGGATCTAGGATTCCTAGTAGGCCATAGGTTGAACGTGAGTCAACATTGTGATGCAGCAGCTAAAAAGGCCAATGAGATTTTAGGCTGCATCAATAGAAGTATAGTATCTAGATCAAAGGAAGTAATAGTGCCACTCTATTCTGCTTTGGTCAGGCCCCACCTGGAATACTGTGTCCAGTTCTGGGCACCACAATTAAAAAAGGATGTGGAGAAACTGGAGCGTGTCCAAAGGAGGGCAACTAAAATGGTGAAGGGTCTGGAAACCATGCCCTATGAGGAACGACTTAGGGAACTGGATGTGTTTAGCCTGGAGAAGACGGTTAAGCGGTGATATGATAGCCCTGTTTAAATATTTGAAGGGATGTCATATTGAGGAGGGAACAAGCTTGTTTTCTGCTGCTCCAGAGCACAGGACTCAGAACAAGGGATGCAAACTACAGAAAAAGAGATTCCACATAAACATTAGGAGGAACTTCCTGACAGTGAGAACTCTTTCCAGTGGAACACACTCCCTCGGAGTGTAGTGGACTCTTCTTCTTTGGAGGTCTTTAAATAGAGGCTGGATGGCCATCTGTCGGGATGCTTTGATTTTGAGTTCCTGCATGGCAGGGGGTTGGACTGGATGGCCCTTGTGGTCTCTTCCAACTCTAGGATTCTATGATTCTATAACTGTAAGTTAGAAATGACTTGAAGGCACACAACAACAAATACCTTTTATCCTTTGGAAAGAGACAAGGTACATGTTAGCATGTTCTCTCAACTGATCTAAAATATAACACTTTAAAGTCAGTTCTGTATCTATTTAGGGAGACAACACACCTTCAGTTTGGTGCCCAGGGCAGGCTGCAAAATCTTTTCAGCCACCTCTAAATTTAAAGAGAGCATGTTCCAATAAGATTCCTTAGCCTCCTACTATTAACATATCTGTGCCACCTTGTTTTCTGAGGAACTTGGCCTTAGGTTCTCCCTTCCCCATTTTATAGCATGTAAATCTGGTTACACTAAGAGGTAACAAAAGATCCAAAATCACCCAGGAAATTTCACACTTTAATGAGGATCTGAATCTGTTTGGTCCTACACACAAATCGGGAAATATATGCCCAGCAGTGCATAGACAACAACCTCTAGCTTTAAGATGTTCATCATGGTAACTTGGGTGGGAAAGCCTGGAGATAAAGCAGAAGGAACGGTTTACAATGCTGAGAACAGAGATAATGAAGCAAGCACTGGTTATCAGATAAACCTTTAGCTTGCTCATCACTGCTTCCTGTTGATATTTTCCCACATATTCAGTTAGCTAGCCCTTAAAGAAAAAACATCTGCAGAAAATTTGCATGGCTGTGAATGAAAGCTCTTCAAAGGTAACTGCTAAGAGTTTCTTGCAGGTCTCAACAGCACATCAGCCAATATAGAAGCAGAGCATTGGACACTAGTCCACAGCCATTCCTTCCAGCAGGGTGCTGAGCAGGGCCAAAGCTGGACTTTCCTACTACTCTGCTGATATCAGCTGCCTTCGGTCTCTCAATGCCACCTACCTAAACTATCCTAGATAGGCATGATAAAGTATTGAAACTTCTGTTTTTGTCGTTTCTCTTGTCTTGTTTATCATGTCTTTTAGATTGTAAGCCTAAGGGCAAGGATGACCTAACTACTAATAACTAAACCTATCTGGAATGCTTTTTGGCTAAAGAGCATGGTAAAAAAATTGCTTCAAGTAAGTAATCAATACATTTGGAATCCTTTGAAGAGCATTTTAGGGTGGTCTTCAATGACTGCATCCCTTGTTTTAAAAGTATGTCATGGAATCCCCTTCCAAGTATCTCAGGACATCTTTAATTGGCAAAAACTTACTGGAGTATGGTTCATTTGCAAGATTATAAACCAATACATTGTGACACCAGAAAGGGCTGGTTCAGGCCACCCACCAATTTGAGTGACTGCAGAATATAGTGATATTGGTTGGAACAAGGCTGTTCTGCAATTGAGGAGAAATCCAAGAGGAAGATTTCAAATAGGTATGTCTGCCTTAAATTCTTTTGCTGTATTTACATTTCATTTTGTCTGCTTTAACACCAGCCAATCTGTGTGCATTTCCCACAAGAAAAGTATCAGCATAACTAATTTGTACAGTATACAGAAAAGCAAAAAATGCTTTAAAAATGAAAAAAAGCCACTTTGGAATAATGGTCAGCAAAGACATATCTTCACAAATGAAGCAGAAAAAAGGTCAAAATTACCCTGCCTACTATGGGGTTTACATTTTACTGTTGAAAGTTTGATCCTATCTAGAACCTTATCTGAACTGCCAGCAACACCAGCACTGACTGCGAAGTGGAATATTTATCATGGACAACCAACATCAGGAAATGGGCTGTAGGAGGCTCAACCAGTTTCCTGCATGCTATTTTTAGGAATGAATTGTGGAGTTAACACTGAGTGGAACAGTCCTAACAAATAGTGTTTCTTCTCACCAGCACTGTACCAGTTATGGAGCAGCAGCTGCCTTTTGTTGTGTTGCATGGCAATTCATTTCCAATCCTCCAACCCAATCAATATTCCACAGAAGGAACATCATCCCACTGATATGTCTCCACCTACTTTTGTGAGTGTAAGAGCGGCCCATTTGTACACACACACACACTCCACCCTCCCATGCAGAATGGGGAAAGAGGATAGAGACAGTATGTTCAAGTGCCAGTCCCTGATGGGTGAAAATTTAAAACATATACACAGAGAGAACAAAGTAGGACAGAAAAAGAAACAGTTGAGAAGCTGATTTGTTATAGTTTTCTCTAATGCAAAAACGGGGGAAAATTGTAATTAGCAACCCAACCTGAGTAATCCATGTACTGGCCTGGGATCAAGGGATGGAAATTGTGCGGTCCTCCCTGTCGCAGAACTTCAACACCCAGCAATCCTAGCCACCATAATGAGAGTAATACTAGAAGGTATAGTTCAACATCTGGGAGCCACACTATTTCTACTCCTTAAAACAGAATGTGCTGCAACACCTACTCTATTGATGTGAGACTCAGGTACAATATGAATGATAGCAGATATGTGTTCTCAAGAGGACTTGTGCACAAATTTGAACATACTAAACGTTGAGCAACCAGCAAAGGTTGTGTTGATTTAAACTTGTTTTATCAGTCCTTTTGAAGTAATGGGCCAACCTCCTGCCTTTTTGAAAGCAAGCAAGGTTTCTTTTATCATAGGGATGCTGTATGAAAATGATTGTCAAAGACTCCAGACACAATCCAAAGAGAGCAAGTGTAGATGAGCTAATAGAAGAAAGAAACACAAATAAAAAGACAGACATTAGCTTTACAATTAGAAGGGAAAACCCAAAGTAATAGACAAGAACGCAGAAAAATTTGAGAGTACAGATGTCATGACATTTATTAAGAGGCATGCTACAACTAGAGTTGTTAGAAAAAGAGTTAAGTATAGGTACTCAAGTAATAATCAGCAAATACACAAAACTTAAAAGAAATGGAGTATACGGCAGTGTACAGAGGTTCAAATTAACCATGCACTACTCAGTTAGAAAATAGGTTTCTTTAATATTTCAACTTCTTTGCATTTATAACATCAAGTCATCTCAACAACATGGAATCCTTTTCCCCCTCCAATGCCAAAGCTGCTTAACAAATGAAAGCTGGTACTGTTGCTTATCAAAATATACAAGACAATTGATGTTTTTTTTAAATATAAAAACCATTTTATACTTGTTCCCAAAAACCTTTTTTTTTTTTTTGCCAGGTAAAAAATGTTGTTACAAATATTTACAGCATTTTCTTGTGTTAGATGAATATTTTTACAAACTTAATAAGGGATTCATGAACATATGAAAAGTTAGGGAATGTCTGACTCCTGTAAGCATGCACCTTTTTTCTCTGAATACAGTACTAAGTATCCACTAGTTTGCTGCCTTATGCCATTACATTTGGTTCACATTTTTTTAAAAAAATCTAATTTTTCATTAAGTAGTCCATTTACCATCAGCATTCATATAAAAGGCCACTTTACATTGAGTCTTTCAGGAAAAATAGTGAGAGAGAGGGAGAGAGAAAACTGGCAAGATGTCTCAGTGAAACCAGAGCAGACAATCTTTGGTCATTGCAATGAGGTGACAATCTGATGCAACAATTTGCTTGGTAACTATATTTTGAGAGGGTAGGATGAATTGTTTTCAGGAACTGGAGAATGAATTGGGAAAAGAACTAAAGCATGGTTAAGATATGAATCTACGTACATAAGCTGGTTAGGTTTTTCATTATAATCCCAAATACTGCACATAGATCCAAGAATTTAAAGTTCTGCCAAAGCATGCACCCTTCATTTATAAAGGAAGGTCTATGGATACGAGGACCCTTGATATTTTAGTATTGTCAAAAGTAGCAACCACAAGATGTTGAGGAGTTTAACATGGATTCTTGCATGGTGCAGCATGATTCATGTTACAATGGTAGGAAGAAAAAGGTTAATAAACCCAGCTGAAACAGTTAGCAACTGACTGTGCAGTTAGCAACTGACTGTGACTGCAGATATGGACAGTTCATGGGTCATTTGGTATTTTACTATATAAATACATTTTCTTGCAAACAAGAGTATTGAGTCTAAAGACTGAAAGATAGCAAAAAAATTACACATCTACTGAAGGCACATAAACTTTGGTCCCATTTTTTTTCTTTTGTAAAAACCCTGAAATTAAAATTTTAGATGTTTTAAATTTCTTCAAATAATTTCTAATAGTGAAGATTTGTTTTAAAAATTAAGAACAGTCTCAAATACAACATACAGATCTCTTTGCAAAGACAATTAGGATTTTGTTTGCTTCAAGAAAATCTCTGTGCAACTTGAACAGTTTTCAGCACAAAATGTTTAAAACTGGCAGTTTTGTCAAAGTTACCAGTCCACAAAAAAGTCAAGGCAAACAAAAATGGCTTTAGAACAGTTAACTACTCAGTCCCTCCCCCTTGAAAATAGCAGTACATAGCACATTTAACAAGATGAAGACTGACACGGCACTTCTCAAGTTTGCTATTCCCAGAAAACCACATCTAGAGGTCTCATTTAACTGTGCAGCGGGAAGATGGGCTTCTTCTTTGTAAAATTCACACTAATGCTGTATAGCAACAGCTCCACTGTAGTCTCTCAGTATGGGAAAAAACAGGTGCCACACAGACAACTCAAGGCGACATTTGCATATACAGGCACAAAGAGCCCTCAAAATATTCTCCAAACACAGTAAAAGTGCAATTGATGGGAGACGCAAAAGGCAACCCACATTTGGGCAAGGCTTACAATGCATGTTTATACGAAGCGTTGTAATTTTCTGAAGTGGGGCCAATTTTCTGCCTGTAGGGGCCAACAGGGGCTGCCCAGACTGCCAAACAAGAATTAAAACAAAACTGGAATCATCTAGAAACCTACCTCTGGTTTAGAAACATTTTGAAAAATAATACATATACAAGAGAGGCAGGACTGTGATCGATTTAAAAGGTGTCATGTTGTTGCTGTGGGTTTTTAGAAGAGGGAATTCACCTTTTCTTTTTTGCTAGAAAAAGGGCTGTCTGAACAAGTTTGAGGAACTGGGGTCTGTGTGTGTGTGTATGTGTGGGTGATGGGGGGGGGGGGAAGCCTTGGTGCTACATGCAGCTCCAGGGCTGTACTCTGTTCACCCTTTAGCTATGCCTGCATGAAAACACACTCAGCCCTTCCTGAGTTGGATTTTCATTCCAGTCTGTATCCAAAGCTAGCAGCAGTAGATGTTTCAGATGAGTGCTATTATGGTTTAGCCACTACAAGTAGTGACAGGCAAATGCAGGGGAAAACTTGGTCAAAAATGGTGCCAAAGCCATTTTTAAAACTAGATCTTCCACAACACTGAGGAACTTTGGACTTGGTTACATTTGAACCATTTTTTATTCTGTGGTATTGTAAACTGGGAATGTCCCATATTCCTTAATCTGCTTTAAAAGTATCCCCTTATAATGAGTGGAAGCTTTTATTTATTAAACTGTGGATCTTCACTCAAAAAAATGTTCATCCAGTATACTAAAAAGGCACCTTCACTGAAGTTGCACAATATACAAATATTTTTAAATTTGATTAGAAGCCAAAGTATTATCAAGCCCTAATGCACATCACAAATTCAACAGGAGACAAATGCCTGACACACAGGAGTTGGTGACTTGAACAGTATTACAAAGTAATGACAAGGGCCACATAGTTCTAAATCTCAGCCATTTTTATCCTTAATGAGTGAGAAAACAGAAAGGACTAAATTGACAAAATGCATGCTAGGAAAGATCATGTAGTCTAGAAAACTGGTTATTCTTTGCCAAGGTGCTTCACAAGAATACTTTTGCAAGGAATGATGTTACTCAATAACCATACCTTCTAGAGCAGGAGTAGGCAACCTTTCACCTTTCAGGGCTGAGGGACTTCAGCTCCCAGAAGCCTCAGCCATGTTGGCCAATAGTCCCATGTTGGCCAATTGCTCCTGGGATTCTGGGATCTGAAGTCCCTCGGCCCTTAAAGGGGAAAGGTTGCCTACCCCTGTTCTAGAGCACCTTTATTTTACAGGACACTTGCTATAGCTCTAAATGAGTGTTCTGCAGCAAAGGGATGAAAAGACAAGAAAATGGTAAAGTCAACTGTTGTCTTCATACCAGTTCAAGGAACTGCCTTCTATGGTATTGGATGGGAAAGTCAAGCTAACTATTGCCACAAATTAAGTATTATTTTAAATGCAAACAAAGTGTGTACTGCCATTTCTCATATTTGCATCTCATGAAAAAAATAACTTTGCAAAGTAAGAGCAACCCCCAAATGCTGAACACACATGCACTACAACCAAGATGATTTATACATAATAGAATATGATTATGACAAGACCACACATAATATGAATATATTCAAAATGAAAAATTTTTAAAAGTTTCCCAGCGTATTTGTAATTGTATGCCCTACAACTCATGACTGCAGGTCAAACAGAAATGACATTTTCTAGGGACTAAGTGAAGCTATTTTTCATGTTAAGTTGACCATTTATTTCTCTGTTAACACTACAAAGTTGCATTTGTTTTTTTAATTAGTTAAATCAATAAATTAAATGCCTGCAATGTGTATCAATATACACATCAGATATTTCACACAGCACACACACGCGCGCACACACACACACATTCCATTCTTGATATTATACATGCTAATGCTCAGTCTCATAACTTGTTTTTTTCCTGCTTCAGTTACATTCATCAACTCCAATAGCATCCCCCTTTGTAGCAGCATTAAACGCATGGTGACCAAGCTTAAAGGTAACTTGGCAAGTTACAGTGAGGAGGCATATTCATTAGGACTGTAATCCAAGAAGCTATTTCACTGATGTTTAAGTAGGTTGTCTTCTTGAACATGCTTATTTGGAGCCTGGGTCCACTGAAATCAATGGAATGAAGGAGACATATTTCAGATCAAGTGCCATGTTATAAATAGGCACCAGTTGGATCACATTGCTAAACTGAGGAAAGATCTTAGTGCACCAAGCTTTTGTTTATACTGTTATTTTGAAACAGCCGGTGAACTGTGAAAAGGAGGTCAGTTATTACTGGACACTAACATAAATTTTTCTGGTGATATAACAAAATGCACATGCTAATCAGTGTCCAAAGCTGATTTTTACCCAATTATAATTTAAGGAAGCAAGTGTCTCAGTGCCTATCCCTTCATGCTACAATGATGTTACCAAATATTTCCATCTCAACAATGATCAAGATACCTTTGTAAAAGGAACTTTGAACTAGATCTAAAGCTATGGGAATTTTTTTGCCAAGCAGCAACTGGTATTCACAGAACCACTTGCTAAAAAAAATCCCAAGGACAATGAACAACTTGCTAAACATCCCAAGGACAATAAGCATGCTACAAGTTATTACACTCCAATTCATTTCTTAAGTGTTTGCATCCATCTTCAAAACAATTTATAGGAGTAACCACCCTTATTCTTGCATGGAATACCTTATAAAATAATGAAAAATTTCAGTAGACATAACATCTTGAGACACCTCTAAAAACACTGTATTACAATCATAGAAATAACTTGTGTATAACTATATTTCACAAAAAATAGTAAGATTGCATCTCATCTTGCTCTCCAAATAGGAGTGAACATTCAGTACTGAAGTTATGAGATATATGAAGGAAAGTCGGTCTACATTTAGTACAGCAAGCCCAGTACTGTTGGGTGAAAAGGAATCCTGAGGCAAAATATTCTCAAAGAGCCAGTGGCTCAACAGGTTAGATATCATCCAGAAAATGAAGAACATTCTAAAGAGCCCAACAGTGGTATCACTCAACTGCAACTCCCAAAATATTGTGAAGAGGCCTATAAGGATGTGCACTGAGTTATCTTCAGTCCCTACCTCCCCATCCCTGTACCAAAGCACCAAAAATCTGATTTGACTATTACTTATTAAAAACATTTTTGAAATCACCAGTTTAAAAACTAAGACAAAGGGGAAAAACCTCACCAAGCCACAATACAGTTCAAAGATACTTCAGATAAAACTCTAAACTATTGTATCATTATAAGCACATAATAAGGCACATAAGAAATTAAGTAAATACACAGTAATTCTGATTTAAGTATTAGAGATTATAGTGGTACAAAAAACCCTTGAGGTTTAATTTTATATTTTTAAACAAGACCTTACCAAAAATAACCTTTCTAAAAATTTGTCAAACCATATGACAGACCTGAATTTTTTTTTCCTTAAGAGTGTAAACATTTTTTTTCTGAAAGAAATGTACAAAACTTGAAATCAGGACATATCTTTTCCTTTCATTTTCTCCAAAATCTTATTACACATCATTTCATAGTACTAAAAGCTAGTAACCTCTCTCACCATGATTTAATACCTAGTTAAAAGTGTGATCGCTTTTGATCACATTAAGACAATTTATCTGTATCAATTACATAGTATATCTGGACATTATTTTACTTCATGGAGAAAGAAGGCACTGCCTTTATTTCAAAATGTTCAAAACATGTGCTGATTAACATGTTAGTTAATTGGTCAAAGAAATCCCCCCTCCTACAGAAAATAAAATTCTATATAAGTAGTGTTAAAGGCCATCCACTAAGTCTATTTTGAAAATATTCTTCTGATAGTTTAATGGGACACAGAAATGTTGTGTAACATTATTTTGGAATAAACACTAAAAATTATGTTCCTGAAATCATTAGAAAAGGAGGGCTTCTACTGAAAATGTTATTAAATACTATAGAAGAAAATTTTGTGGAAGGCTATTAGCCACTTGAACAGAAAAAGATATGGAAAGACCATCCCTTGATTTGTTACTGTGTATAGAATTACACATGAACCACTCAAGTTTCATTGTTTTAAGGATGCAGCGTTGGTTTTGGCTACTCCAGTCTCTGTCTGAAGATTTTACTGGTAATTGCAAGCTGGGTCTTAAAATGGAAAAGGTCACAGAAATGTCAGATTGTAGATTTGGAGAAGGAAACTCTGAGGTGATGGTTTTCTCCAAGGTCATGATTATGAAGCTCAATAAGAGCCTGGATTGCTTCTTCCACAGAGCCCAACTGGATGAGTGCCATTTTGCGATCTTTCCTAAAAGTGAAAAGTAAACAGTTAAAACCCAGCCTCAGATAGAGTGGTCTTCACTTCCCAAAACTGTAATGAAATTACATGTAAAACACTGTCTGGGTGACTTGTAAAACACAATACTGCTTAAAAAGAACAAATTTGATGTGGTATAGTCCTATAATCTGTAGGTATTTCATCCTGATGTCACCTCAGAAAAGGCACGGTGCTGGGAAACTCAGTTACTAGTTGGATGGCCTCCAAACAAAACAGAGCTCCCTTCCACTTCAACCTGAGAGATGATGTTTGGTTAAAAACCAAGATTTCCTGCTATACTGAAGACTTTCCTGCTATACTACCTCTTTATTTACAGTGAAGGTGTAAGAACAAGAGCATATTTAAGCTGAGCAACTATATTTTGTTGTTACAAAACTAAATATTTTGACTGTATGTTATTTCTTGTCCATAAGTATCAAACTGATGTGTTCCCTGCATAATTTTAGGAAGTTATTGTGGAAACTTACGGAAAGAATTTGAAGGCTTTCACAATACATCCAGTGCCAGCAAAAAGATTCTTTAGATCATCAACTGTGACAGAAGGTCTGTAAAAGACAATTAAATCCCTATGATCAGTTAAATAGCCAGGTTAAATAACAAAGAAAAATAATGAACTGTCTTACGGCATGTTTAAGGCTAACCAATGTATCACTGCATCAGCTTTCATGGACCAAGGTCCATTTCATCAGATGTACTGTGGGCCCTTGGTATCCGCTGGGGTTTGGTTCCAGGACCCCCCATGGATAACAAAAACCATGGATGCTCAAGTACCATTAAATACAATGGAAGTAAAATGGTGTCCCTTATATAAAATGGCAAAATCAAGGTTTGCTTTTTGGAATGTATATAATTTTTGAATATTTTAAAGTCATGGATGCTTGAGTTCATGGATAAAAAAATCCATGGATACAGAGGGCTGACTGTATTATGTGGATACTAGACCATGAAAACTTATTTCACAATCATTTAGAGTGTGATAAAGCTTGTTGATGTTTCTGTGGCAAAACAAAACATTCTCCTCTCTGGAAACAAATCTCTTAATAATACTCTAGCACTCACTACTCTAGACTCAACCATCTTTGTTACAGTTTCATGGATAACCAAAGCTTCTTATATTCTAGTGCAGAGATGAGTAAGTGTCAGGAGTTGGGGGCTCCATTGTGCCCCCATGAAATCTTGGTCAACTGTACTTCCTGCCATGCACAATTTAAAAAATAAAATAAAATAAAATAAACTTTAAATTCAAAATGTCCTCTAGGAATGAGGGGAGCAACTTGCTTTAGGCCTGAAAAAGAACTTCTTTAAAAACCAGGAGGTCACAGAATCATGGAGTTGGAAGGGCCTGAGAGACCTACCTATAACCCACTGCCAGGCAGGAAAACATGACTAAAGCACTCCTGATAAATGTCTACCGAATCTCTGTTTAAATACCTCCAAACAAGAAGCTGTTGTGTGCCTACAAGTTGTTTCCAACTTATGGTGACCTAAGGTGAGCCCTATTACAGGGTTTTCTGGAGCTAAGAGTATGTGACTCGCCCAAGGGGTTTCCAGGGCCGAGTGGGGAATCAAACCCTTGGCTCCACAGTCAGTCTGATGCTCCAACTACACCATTCTGACTCTCAGAGAAACAGTCCACCATATTTGGACACAGTTCATTCCACTGCTGAACAGTTCTCACTGTCAGAAGAGAAAGATGGGGTAGATACTTGAGAACTATCTCATGCTTCAATCCCCACCCCCACCCAACAAATTTCAGGTTCCCATTCCCACTGATCTGTTGATCCTGCTCCTGAATTGACTTGGTTGTGGATGAAGGGACCAACCTGGTGTGTATCACAGAGACCTGGCTGGATGAGCTTGGAGGAGTTGATCTCTCACAGCTTTGTCCACCTGAATATTTTTTAATGTTAATGCTACAACTTATCTAAAAGTCAAATTCAGATAAAGATAAAATTTCAGGAGTCCAGGGGGATTAAGAGCCACACAAAAAAATCTCTGGGGAGCCACATGTGGCTCCAGGGCATAGTTTGCCCACTCTCTACTACAGCTTATAAAGAGATACAACTGTTCTGAGGTACAAACATGAATAATTTCTATCACATCCTATATGAACACTGTTCCTCTCTGTTAGGGCCATGGTTTTAGGGCTGTGGTTTAATTTAATTTTAGCTTATTTTATATCATATGCTCAAAGCTTTAAGTACAGTTGGCCCTTCGTATCCACAAGGGTTCCATTCCAGACACCACCACCACCATCCCATGGATGGCAAATTCTGTAGGACTTCAAGTCCCGTTTGCCTCATTGGCAAGCAACATGTGCGTGACCATGTTGGTGTGGCTGCATGCATGAGACGCCACTGAGAATGGGATAGAGCCATCTGCAGATGCTCCAATCTACAGATGGCAAGCCTGCAGAAAGGAACAGCTGACTGTATCACAGTACAGTTAATTTTAACTGTTCCATACAGAATTTGTTGTTTGCTTGTAGGTTCAATTCAAAATTCACTAGAGGGTTGAGGCTGAGTGTGACTGCCCATGGTCATCCAGTGTGTTTCCATGGCTGACCGGGGATGCAAAGTCTGGTCTCCTTAGGTTCTAATCCTGTGATGGCAAACCTATGCCACGTATACCCTCTGTGGAACACCGCGCCTGTTCCTCCTCTTCCCCCACCTTCCTGTGCCTTTAGATGCCTCCCCGGAGACAGCTGAAGGCCTGGAAAGGTGGGAGTTAAGAGGAAGAACAGGCATCACCATCCCTCATTCCCCCCCCCCCCCAGTCATGCCGGGCCTTCAATTGTCTCCAGAGAGGCAGCTGAAGGCCCAGAAGGGCGAGGGGGGGGGGGAGAGGAGGAACAGGCATGTTCCTCTCCCCTCCTGCCCTCCCGGACCTTTAACTGTCTTGAAGGAAGTCCCATCTCCAGAACTCTCACCCCCAGAAGGTGGAAGTTCCACTTCCTGGAAGTCCCATCCCCCCCAAGAACTCCCACCCCCATCCCCACCCCCGGATAACACCCAGTGTGGGAACGCCTTTGAGTTTGGGCACTTGGGCTCTAAAAGGTTCGCCATCACTGTTCTAGTCCAACACTCAAAACTACTACACCACTCTGGCTTGCTTTATAAGAATATATAGCACATTTTCTGAAAAAATGTCCTGCAACTCAAATGTACCATGATATTTCAAGCATCTCTAGTCCAGTTGCCAATGACAAGAGCTGACCTTACTATAAGCAGCTGTTTTGGCTTAAGCCATATAAAGGGCAGCAAACTGTTAACAGTTGTACAACTGTACTTTTAATTCTGGGAAAAGGGTAATTTCTGTTCTGGATTAGGTAACAAATTATCTCTGGCTGGTCCTCCTCAAATACTTACAGAACATCAACATACTTACGGAATGTTGGAGAGGTGCAAAGTGGCAGATGGTGGGAAGATATTTTGGAAGTTCTTTGAACCAGGCTTCTTAAAGCGATGCAAAGGACTATTACTGTAGTCCTTTGTCAGACCTTGGTCCTCCTGTCCCTCACGAGGAAGTTGTACTGTCTGATGCTTTGAAAGTGTAACACGCAGCATCTTTCCATAAAGTTTTTGTCCATTTAAGTGATTCATGGCTAAAACATTTAAGTCAAGAGGTTATGACCTGGAGAGAAAAGATGTAATCGCTACTCTACTAAATATATGCTTTTAAAATACATGTATCAACTCACCTAGTGAATTGTACATGAATTATGGCTTACCATCATTTTCAACTATATTTTGCATGTTTCAAAAATTACAGATCTTCACTTGATTTTTAGTCAAGTCAAGTTTCCTCATATAATCTATATGAATATCTTTCAAATTAAATGTGGAGAATTAGGAAATCTGCAAACGACATTAAGCACCGCTTAAGAAACAAACACTTTTGGGGGTTGCAAAGGGATTTTGTAGCACCTTTGAGACTAACTGAAAGAAAAAAAAACTGATAGCATGAGCTTTCTTAAACCTGAGCCCATTACCTCAGATGCATGCAAAAACATGAATCTGAGGAAGTAGGCTCAAGTTTATGAAAGTTCATGCTAGCAGCTTCTTTTTTCAGTTAGTCTCAAAGGTGCTTCAAGATAACATTTGCACACTGATTTTCCAAACTAAATTAGCTATGCCTTTGAATTCTACTTTTTTGGGGTTAAAACCCACATTCTGAGGAAGTGGAAGGAGCAGATAAGCTAAATTTGAAACACTTAAACAAGCTAGGTTTTTTTTAATGCCATACAAAAATTAATTGTATATAATAACTGCCACAGAAAACCTTAACAGAAATGAAGAATACAATAACTACAGCATAAAAAGGAGTAAGAGGTAAGGAAGGAATGTAAGAGGATCGAGAAAGGATAGAATGTAAGAGGATCCCAGAGTTGATAACTCTTCAGGTTTCCAGGGAAACTGACTTTTGATAAGCAAATGTATTGGTTTTCCACATTAAAATTAACAGGCCACTGTAACAGAAAAAGGAGGATGTGAGGAAAAGAAAGAAAAAAAAATGTGGCCATACCTTTTAACCTGAACTGGGTTTTATTTTAGCATGATATAAATCCACTTCTTCGGCTGCAGTATTGAGTGGTATTAAGGCCTCAAGTATAAAGCATATTTATATAATTGAGGAAGTGGAACAGAATGTAATATGAGAGGACGAGCCCTTTGAAAATTTAGGGCATGAGACATGATTTGCATCTTTCTGGTTCCTATTACATTCAATCCCCCTCCCACAACTATATAAACAGGCTTTGTACTTCAGGCTCTAATATCACTTTGTACTGCATCTGACAAAATGGGCTTATATGTACAAAAGATCATGCTAAAATAAAAAAATAATTATAAAAATAAAAATCAGTGTTAAAGGTACATTTTTTTCTTTCTCCCTTCCCCTCCTTTTTATGCTGCAAGAGACCAACATGGCTACTTCTTTGAAAATAACTCTACAATAATAGATCCAATAAATTCTATGAATTAGAACAGCTATACTTGTTAATACCTAGTTGGGCTTGTGTTGCATCTGCCATTTGAACTAAGGCATTTTCCTTCTTATTAAACATAATTTTTACACGATGGACATCCCCATAAACACCTGCAAAAGTAAAACATATTTTTAATGCATGCTGTGCAGCAATATTCAGGTTATCATATTTTGTAGAGGAATATCATGCCAGTATTATACTAAGGATATCTTTAAACAATACTTAAACAAAGTATCAAAAAGTTAGGAGGCTGATAAAGGTTTAAAAAACAAAAACAAAAACAAATCCAGTCAGATACTGCAAAGAAGTCCTATGACAGAGACTGGAATGTTAGAATTACCATGACATGTCATTCTAGTAAGTGAGGAATACAGCATACACAAAAGGGTTAATGCAAGACACAAATGTTATCAACTGATCTTATCCTGATCTTATCCCAGTCAAAAGATCAAATCGTCAATTACAGGACTTGACTCAACTCCTCAACTTAGTTCTATAAAAAGTTTTAATAAAAATGGCATTAGGTATACAACATACTTAACACAGAACTAAATAGGAACATCACACAGAATAGGAATTAATACATTCAGGAGTCTCTAACTAACAGGAATACAAATTGCAAGAAACAACCAGAACAATGCCAGCCAGTTGAAGATTTTTGTTGCACTCCATGCTGACCAGGACAACCCTTGACAATAAATCTACCTTTCTGCTCTCAATCAGAAAAGAGTGGATGGAGAATAGATAAACATTATCTTCCAAAATAGTATTCCAATTTGGGCAGGACCAGTATCTACACCACCTGGTGAAGTACCCATCTCCCCAAGAAGTCTTCTGCATAAGTATAATCACTTTTGGAAAGGTTAACGAAGGTAGAAGGGCTGACCCAAGAGGCTGCTCTTTAGATGTCCTCCAGGACTATATTAGTCTGCAAATCATGCAAATGCCATTTGCAACTCAATGTGCTGTGACTTCCAGAGGAAGAAGTAACTTGGAATACAAGGCAATCTAATACAAGGCAATCTAATACATTGTCTCGCTCCTCTACTAATGGTACTCCTATAGAATTTTCTGCACAAAACAGGTCAGCCTACTTTCTAATATTTTTATTTCTACAGATATAGCTACAAGATTCCCTGCCCAGGGTGTAGGACTGACGTCTGGCAGATTAATGTCTGTGTCCCATGGAATGCAAAATTTATCTTGGTTATGAAGGCAAGACCTGCCCTAAGGACAACCATATCCTGGTAAATTACACTGTCCTGATGGACAGACAGTGCTCTAATCCTCCCCCCCCCCCTTGAGATGATTTCAGAAACACCAGAAATACTACTGACCTGATCTGAAGAGCTCAAACTAGGATCTAATAAGGGCTATAATGCAACAGCTAAATTCCATGTGGAAAACCTCTGTAACACTGGAGGAGAGAAGATCTAGCTCCCTGAAAGCAAAGTTTCATCTGCAGACACTGAGAGGGGGAAATCTGATCTCTATGCCTCCAATACAATGACCAAGACTGTTGATGTGTTTTGGTTACTATCTCCTTTTCAAAACTATATTGCAGAATTATAACACAGTGGCCATAGCAATTACAGATTTGTCACACTGTAATTTCATCACCACTGTGAGACAAACTTTGTAATCTGTATGTAGATTGTCATTGAAATACTATTATGGTGCAATAACTTTTTCTGAGAAGCCCAATGCTAGGCATTGCCTCTATTCAATCACCATATAGTGAGTTAAGAACCATTCTGGGTTAGGATGAAAATATGAACATGTGAAAGGAACCATTCCATTGTTTCTTCACATAAGATGTATAGTCAGGAATGTGGCTCCAGGAGAACCTGTAATCTGAGAGCTCTGATATGACAGAAAGTCTACATCAAGGAAAAGACTGGTATACAACAACCCCTATGATTACTGGATTGACACTGCACCCATTTCTTGCAAGTTCAGACACTATAATCATGAAAATAAATTTTTTTACCATCATGTTCTTTTCATTTGCAAACAGGTTTAGCAAAGGTGTCTACATCTGATAATCTATCAGAAAACCTGTTTGGAAAGACTACATTTTTTGCAGGATGGTATTTGTTTTCAACTAATTGTCCTGTACATTGTGAGTGCATATGACATACTCCACCACTAGTAATGAAAAGTTATGTTCTACCCATGATGAGGAGTTTGGACACCTGCAGATATATGTGGACCTGTACCACAGTACACGACTGTCCTGAATCAAACCGAGAAGTGCATGGATATACTGATCCAAGCTCCAGCCTGGCTGCAATAATTCCCCCTTGGACCACAGGTCTTGGGTTACTGCGCCTGCAAATGAGCACCAGAACCTGTTAAGCTTGCATCAATATTCACCAGTATTTGGGGTGGCTCCTGGAGATGAATCCCTGCTGATATGTAAGCAAATTTCACCTACCATACTAGTTGAAATGAGACCTCCATTGATGTGTTTTGTAAGCAATCAAAACTGGGTATTTCAGAAGTGATTTGGTATGGAATCTCACCCAGGTGTTTGAATTTTCTGCTGTAATCACTGGGCCAGACTTATGAAATATTAATATTCTGGTCATTAGCACAAGTATGAATGCCTGAAGTTTCATCTATCTTTCTAGAATAAAAGATTCTCTGTTTCTGTGTCTGTAACTGTGCTCCTATGCTGCATTTAGTGGGATGGTAGAAAATGTCAAGTTATGCATGGGATATAGAGTGATGGAAATGTACAATGCATGAAGTTTGTATGCAGCAGAATTGCTGGAGGCAGATGAAAAAGCCAAAAAGAAATCATTCTTTTAACCCTCTCTGAGTCACAGTTAAATTCTGTGAGAGAATGTTCTTCAGCCAAAGATTTTTGGGAAACTGAAGGGAATTCATCAATCCTGCAAAGCTTTATCAAAAATGTTGTGGACAAAGGACTTTACAGTTCTTGGAAGAAAATAAAAAATCCCTAGTGAGGGAGACTTTTGCACAGTGGTCCATGCTAATGTGCCACTGGGGGGCTGCAGCAGATTTGCTGGATGCCAGGAGTTCCTGAAGCTATGCTGACATGGAACATGATGAGCCAAGCAGATTGCTTGAGGAAGGTCAGATACGCCGGCTTGAGGTGCCTAAGACAGCACCTCACACATCTATACATTTCGGAGGGGAATGTCAAGTTATGCATGGGATATAGAGTGATGGAAATGTACAAGATGTATAGAGTTTTCCATGAGAAAGTTTTAAGTGGTAAACAAAATTCAACAACAGGTGGGCAAGAAGTTATAACAATTACAGTTTTAGCTGAGAAAGAGATAGTCAGTACATCAACATCTGAGCTCATGAGAAAAGCAGTCACATGAGGGGATGATAAACAGCAAGAGGCTGGGTTAAGACACATCATACAGGCATTATTCAATCAACATAAGGTTAACACCCAGAAGGTGGAGTATGGGAAGGGCTAAGGGAATCCTTTGTTTAAGCTTGTTTATATTCAAGCACTGTGTGTGCGTGTGTTCAGCAGTGGTTTTAACCATGGAGTTAGGTTTTGGCTTTTAGTTTTTGAGTATGCTTATACTGCTTTTACAATGTAATTCCTGGATCTGGAAACACAGATC
Organism: Phrynosoma blainvillii; assembly: GCA_026167975.1. Taxonomy (NCBI): domain Eukaryota; kingdom Metazoa; phylum Chordata; class Lepidosauria; order Squamata; family Phrynosomatidae; genus Phrynosoma; species Phrynosoma blainvillii. Next base: position 135,421,021 of record JANUYF010000002.1, read on the forward strand.
TGTTCCTTCTTCTTAACTTTCAACTACAACAAGTTGGGATCCTATGCTTTTGGATCTGCTAAAGATGTAACCTCTCATGGCTAAACTAGATAGGTTCATCACAATGGATTTTACTTAGTTACCGTATTTTTCACCATATAAGACGCACTTTTTCTTCCCCAAAACGTGCGTGGTGCGAACGGCCGAGGCCGCAGCTAAAAGGAGGCCTCCTTCCAGCCGCGGCCTCGGTTGCTGAGTGGGCTGGTGCTGGGATCGGAACAATCCCAGCGCCAGCCCTTTGAACTGAAGCCGCGGGTGGAAGGAGGCCTCCTTCCACCTGCGGCCTCGGTTGCTCAATGGGCTGGTGCTGGGATCGGAGCGATCCCAGCACCAGCCCTTTGAACTGAAGCCGCGGGTGGAAGGAGGCCTCTTTCCACCCACGGCCTCGGTTGTTCAATGGGCTGGTGCTGGGATCGGAGCGATCCCAGCACCAGCCCTTTGAACTGAAGCCGCGGCCTCCTTCCACCCGCGGCCTCAGTTGTTCAATGTGCTGGTGCTGGGATCGGAGCGATCCCAGCACCAGCCCTTTGAACTGAAGCCGCGGGTGGAAAGAGGCCTCCTTCCACCCGCGGCCTCGGTTGTTCAATGGGCTGGTGCTGGGATCGGAGCGATCCCAGCACCAGCGCTTTGAACTGAAGCCGCGGGTGGAAGGAGGCCTCCTTCCACCCGCGGCCTCGGTTGCTCAATGGGCTGGTGCTGGGATCGGAGCGATCCCAGCACCAGTCCTTTGAACTGAAGCCGCGGGTGGAAGGAGGCCTCCTTCCACCCGCGGCCTCGGTTGCTCAATGGGCTGGTGCTGGGATCGGAGCGATCCCAGCACCAGCCCTTTGAACTGAAGCCAGGGGTGGAAGGAGGCCTCCTTCCACCCGCGGCCTCGGTTGCTCAATGGCCTGGTGCTGGGATCGGAGCGATCCCAGCACCAGCCCTTTGAACTGAAGCTGCGGGTGGAAGGAGGCCTCCTTCCACCCGCGGCCTCAGTTGTTGACTGGGCTGATGCTGGGATCGGCTTCAGTTGTTCAATGGTCTGGTGCTGGGATTGGAGAAGTGCTCCGATCGCAGGAGCAGCCCATTGAACAACCGGCCGTTGCTAAAGGGAGGAATCTTTTTTCCCTGGATTTTCCTCCTTAAAAATTGGGTGCGTCTTATATGCCGGAGCGTCTTGTATGGCGAAAAATACGGGTATCTTATTTTTCTTTTATATACATTAATAAACTATACTTTTTGGACTTTACAATGTGTCTTCTTGACTGAGGAAGACAGGATCCTAAAGAAGAGAAGCTGAGCTAGTTGATGGTAAGAGATACAAAGTGGTTGTGGATCACAGCAGCCAGCTTGTCCTGCAGATTCTGCTGGGTGTCTAAGAGCATCACTGCAACACCCATCATTCACACACTGACAGAAAAAGCTTCTTGTGGTTCAGGAAAATAAGGCTCTCAGGGCTCACTATCATACATATCAGATGTGAAGGCTTCTGCCTCAGATGGAGAATGGACTAGCAGGTCACCTATGTAAGGGTAGATGTACCCCCCTCTTCCAGCCAGTGATTTCAGTTGCACAACCAGGACTACTAAAATCTTGGTGAAAATTCCTCAAGAAGGTCTAACATCGCACAGAAAAGTTCAAGATTAAATAGAAAAGCTGTAAAGAGGCAGGCAATTAACAGCTTCTTCACTTCCTCCCTTTGAACCCTGATGGATTTTTCCTGTGTATGGAGATTCTTAAATCCCCTTCATCTTCCAGGGATAGGTGTCCTTCAGTCCTAAGGACAGGCAAAGGGAAAGTGAGCTGCCTCTTGAATCATCAGTCACCTCCTGCATTCTGAACATGTGAATACTCACATACAGGCAGAAGCAGGCATGGAAATGAAACCCATCTCCCCTCCCAATTTGGACTTCTGGTCCTTACTCCTCTCTGATAAGAGTTCGCCCACTGCAGGTTTTCTACTGGTAACCTCACGTCTGGATTACTGTAACGCGCTCTACATGGGGCTACCCTTGTGCTTAACCCGGAAACTGCAACTAGTACAATGTTTTTACCTGTTGGATTTTTAATCCGTTGTATGCTGCCCCGATTGCCGAGCAGAGGGGCGGGTTATAAATAAAATTTATTTCTATTATTATTATTATTATTATTATTATTATTATTGCAATTGTTGGATGAATAAGTTTTGTCAGTAGAAAAGGAGCAGCTCCTAAATTGGAGAGATTCACTCCCATCTTCTTTTCCAAGTCCTGCGGATCTTCATTTTAAAAAGCAGGCCACTGTGGAGGCCACCAACATCCTGCTTTATAAAGACAGAACCAGATGAGAGTTTTACCCATCACCTTTCAAGCCAGATACGGGGCAGGAAAACTAACAGAGCCACAAATTACTTGGACCAAAAGTGAGAAAGCATTGGGTTCAAAGATGCATCACAACCATCTGAGGCTTTGGCTTCTTCCTTGTGTCCATTCTGCCCCCTTATCTGATGGCCAGAAAGCATCATAACATAGCTGAGGTGTATTTTTTTCGTCTGAAGGCCAAATCCAGGGGGAGGGGACTTTTTCTAACTTTCCTGAATGCCCTTACCTCCCTTGCTGCTCCCTTGCTGTCAGAAAACTGGACGCTGAATTGCACCAAGGGGAATAACTGTGGGGAAACTGGAGGGAGAGGTGGGATGGCCTGCATATGTGCCATTCCATCCCTACCAGCCCTCCAACAGACTCTGTAGCAAAGCTGATAGGTTATTTGAAAACCTGAGTCCAACAAAATCTGCCCAATTAATCTCTCTACTTGCTCCTTTGTAATTTCTATTGATAACACCAGCATCCACTTTGAGCTGTGCAATTAAGCCAGGCTTAGTCAGTGATCAAGTATTTGGTTGCTGGGAGAAAACCAATCTGGTGTAGGGTAGTTGGGCCTGACCATATGATTTCACTTGATCACACAGGTGAGGATAGGGCAGGGTGGTGAGAGTGGGAGGAGAAATGGTAAATAGTGTGCAGAGTGAGGAGGACAGGAAGGAGAGAATCAGTGTGGGCATGCAGGCAAGACATTGGTGGTAGGAGCAAAGGAAAGACAGTGGAAGGGACTCTGGAAGTTGCCGTCAGGGTGGTGATCTCAGCAAGTCTGGATGCCTAATTAGACAAGGAACAGAAAGAGATAATAGATAGCTGAAGAGTGTAGTCTTCTTCAACTGGTGAGAAGAAAACATCACTTTCTTATATGAATACTTTTGTTTTGCTCCCAATGACATCAAGGAACAAAAAAGGGACCTGGATTTTCCTGGAAGGAAGAGCCAAAACATTGAGAGGTTGCTCCTTTCACTAGAATGTCTAAGATAAATTGATTACCTTTGTCCCTAATTTCTAAGGATAGCAGCTTCATTTATATACCGCTTCATATCGTGCTATGGGATGTCTAAGCGGTTTACAACTGTAAGCTCATTGCCCCCAACAGTTGGGTACTCATTTTAGCGACCTCGGAAGGACACAGGCCTGAGTCTAGCCTGAGCCATGGCTAGTATTGAACTCGCAACCTTGTGGTCTATTAGCGAGTGGCTGCAGTACAGGCATTTAACCACTGCGCCACCAGGGCTCTTGTGATAGGAATTAACCCTTTTCTGCATGCTCTGCTCTTTACTGACCAAGAAAAATGATGTTATGCAACTACAAAACCTATTTGAGATGCATGTATCCTGCATATGATGTCCAATGTTTGCATTAAAAGCATCTGAGAATGACATAAATATCAGGGAATCTTCCAAGTAGCAAATGAAAATCTGCACGTCACTCATATCCACCTTGGATCCCATCCCAGGAGATTTATATAAATTCAATAAGTAAATAAAAAAATATTTAACTGGGGGACAGATTGATAGTTTTCTATGCTAGAGTCTTACAATTAATAACCACATGCAGAAGACTTCACATGAGTTTTGTGTAAAAGGTATGAGTGTCAAAGGGAATTTGCAGACTGCTAGAAATAGTACAAATTGAGTCGACTTTAACTGCCCTGGCTCAGTGCTAGGGAATCATGGGAATTGTATTTTTTTTCCTCAGACATTGAACCTTCTCTGTCAGAGAGCTCTGGTGCCACAATAAACTATAGTTCCCATGATTCCCCAGCACTGAGTCAGGACAGTTAAAGTGGATTCAATTTGCACTATTTGTGGCAGTCTGCAAAGGACCTTAGTCTTTCTATTAAGTGTTGAATTAAATATTTTTTCCTCAAATATGATTTTGGTTTTATTTTGCATACAAACTAACTTACCAAACAGGATAAAGAGTCCATCTGGTGTGATTGCCTGCATAAAATCACAGGAGGTTATTTTTAATAAGCTGTATTAATATTAAAAAGAAGAAAAACCCCTACCTGAATTATCTTGAGGTTGGCAGGGAATCCTAAAGATACCCATAGCCCTAGCAGGTATATTGAAACAACTTGCATGTGTCTCACGCCATATTTTCTCTATACTAACACAATAAGTAATTTCAAATATATTTTTCATTGATAATATTGGCTGCTATCCAATCTCAATGTACATTTTGCTAAATGTCATACACTTAATTGGAAGCTATGCTTAAGCTATAACTTGCATTTCATATATGATCCTTACATCAGGATTGAGATTGCTAACAAGCAGAACAGAATTTCCAGGCATTCCAGTAACTCCTGGGATAGCCATTCGCCCAGTCATGGTAGAGGTGGTGATTGCAAGAGGCCCAAGTGCACTGGGAACAGCTGGGACTGACAAACCTGAAAAAGTCAACAGTTTCATAGAAATATTTTAGAAAATGCATATAGACTTCAACTTTTAACTCTGACTCTGAATAGAGCATGGAGCATTTTAAAATAAATAATACTTTAGAAATAAGAAAAGACTTATTTTATTATAATTATAATTATTATTAGACTTATTAACCATGTAATTAATCCTTTGTAAGCCTCTCTGATAGCCTTTTGGCTGAAGAGCGGAGTATAAATACATAATAATAATAATAATAATAATAATAATAATCATCATCATCATCATCCTCACTGAGTTCAGGAACACATATTATTCTTTTCAGCCTACCTTGGCATGATAAAGAAAACAGAAACACTCTTGTGAACCTGAAAATATCACCTCTCCATACTTCAGTACACTGAAGGCCTAAGCAGACTGCCAGAAATAGTGCACATTAAATTGAGGCACTGCCCTGGCTCAGTGCTAGGGAATCATGGGAACTGTATTTTTTTCTGGGACATTGAGCCTTCTCTGTCAGAGAGCTCTGGTGCCACAATAAATTACAGTTCCCATGATTCCCTAGCACTGAGCCAGGGCAGTGCCTCAATTTAATGTGCACTATTTCTGGCAGTCTGCTTAGGCCCTGAGTTACACCAGGCTTTGGATTTCACAGCAATAAAACCAAGGGCAGGAAGCTAGTGGAGTTTCAAGGTATTTGGCATTAACTCTCATCAGCCCTAGCCACCAAAGCCAATGGTGAATGATGATGGGCATGGCAGTCCAAAATCTGGTGTGTGGTAAATGTTTGCACAAATCAATGTCTCTACAGTTCATCTTAAATGGTTAAAAAACATTATATGTCCTAAAATAAACGAATGACCCAATATTCTCAGTTCTCTAACCAGGGACAAGAAAGGTGCAGAAGAGTCAGAAACTACTTAATTAAAAGTGTGCTAGATTTTACTCAACTTTTTCCTTCCAAAATCAGTAAGTTCAATAATAGTTATTTTAAAAAGTTAGACAAACCACTAACAATACAAAATTAGGTTTTAATCACACTAAAAAGGACTTGCCTGCAGCTTGGGGAAAACCAATGGCTGGGGCAAAGCCAGCAGCCCCTGCATATGGTGAAGAGATGATACCTGGTGTGCCTGAAAAGGGGAACAAATTAATTTAGATAGCAAGATATTAATTCCTAGAGAAAGTGATAGATTGATACATCCTCAATGCCTCTAATCATACAAGTGTGACTGTCTATTTTGTTCCAATTTTAAGCATCATGTAGACAATCATGGAGTTGATACTAGTGTACAGTTTGCATAACCTCTTTCACCATGTCAGTATGGGTTTCATAAATACGCAGAAATCTTAGGGCATCATTTTTTTGGATTATTCCAAAGAAAGTGCAGGAACCAGCACGTATAAAATGCACTCTTATTATTGTTTCCTAACTTTCAGTGAAAGGTGGCAAATGTCTTCTTTCCATTATAAATCAGTTTTAACTTGTAAACAAATTGAAATACAGAGAAGAGAAAAACCTAATGGTTATTTTCACCTAAGACATTCTCTGTGGACTAATTATGGACAAACATCTGATGAGAACCATAACCTTAAATGTTAAGTAGGAAAATAGTTCTAAAATATTACTAAATGTATGATTGAATTGCAGTACTTCTGAAATTAGCAGCAAACTGAACATCAACAGCTGCAACCCATTCTCCCATCTGAATGAACTTCTCACACCTCTTATCTTTAGTCACAATATGGTAGTTACACAAATACTGCAGAACACTAAATATTTTACATTTATAATGCATGTATTGGTACCATGACTAGTATTGGCAATATAGGTATTATCATTTATTCACAGTTCTGATTTCCACTGTAATTCATTATATAAGCAGCCAGCAACAAAGAGCTTTTTCAGTATGATAAGGCCTGCATGAATACTGATACCAAATGCATACAATTCACACCATTTTCACCTAGAATAGAAACTGTTCTAGCATACAACATGCAAACACTCCTTTGCTACATTTCACTAAGTTGGGCATCCTAATTAAATAATTAACCCAGTAGATACTGGAATCCAGGCATGAGGACTTGATGCAAAAAAAGAATAAGCCTGCTCCGATTTTACACTCTCCTCATAAGAACCAGCTGCCATCTATTTGCTACTCCAAATTTTTTAAACCTGAGGTTGAGTTCTTACTGCAGCTGTTTTGTGTATTCAGTGTACTACTATAAACGTAACAATGAAAGAGAAAAGTCATAAAATATGGATTGCAACTTTGGAAAGCAGGAATTTCTGGGTTTAGAAGGCACCCTTGTCTACAAAAAGAGAAATGCAGTTTTGTGAATTCTGCCTGATATAACTTCTTGCAATAAACCACTAATTTGACATGACCAGATACACAAGTCTGTCACAGAAAATACTGTATGTTGCAGCCCACAGACTGGATGAAAATCCAAAAATGGTCAGAAAACAGTGGTTCCATTTATACTTAAGCAAAGTAAATCTTTCACAATAAATCTTCAAACTCAGATTATTTTAAGATTTCTAAGGTCCAAAGCACACTGCAGAAATAATCCAGTTTGAGACTGCTTTAATTGCCTTGGCTCAATGCTAGGGAATTTCGGGAACTATAGTTTTGTGAGATCTTTAGCCTGCTCTGTCAGAGTTCTGGTGCCACAATAAACTACAGTTCCCAGGATTCCCTAGCTCCGAACCAAGGCAGTTAAAGCAGTCTCAACCCAGATTATTTCTGCAGTGAGTTTTGGACCTAAGATGTTATTCTTTTTGTTTGTCTTGTGAACTCTCTTAAACATAATTAAAGGTAAAAGCTAATCCATCAACATATTAAATCCAAAACTATAGCCAGTTTCAAATCTACCTCTGAGAAAGGTAACAGTTTGCGGCTCATTATCAGGCATTTATGGAGGGAGATGGTTTTGTTGGTTGTTTCAGCAGGCTTGTGGGGCAAATTTTGTAACTAAGGTCATTTTCATAGTACGGGAGAGGGTTCCTGATCATCTGAATGGGTAAATTGAACCAGAACATTTTAGTTTTTCTGCACCACATTCTATGCCATTGCTTCTTGAATTATCTGATGTGATGGATCAACAAGGTTTTGCTTCCTCGTGTGCAAGGGACTGGTGTTTTATTTGTGCCTGTTGACTACAACTATTTCCATGTCTCCTAAAAAGTTACCAGAGACTGACTCTCAATGGCTTGTAGATTGGCATCACTCCACAGACCACCACTTTCAGTAATACCATTCTAGATGACAATAAGCTATTTGATGGCAGCACCACCTTGTACAAGATGCCACATTATTAATTATTTATTAATTAATTTATGATGATGATGGTCATCATCATTCCACTTTCACCCCAAAATTGGGACTCAAAGCAGCTCACAATTTAAAAGAATAATACTATAAAATCATACAAAAATGAACCTTAAAACAGAATTAAATGTTTTTACAATATTAAGACAGTTCACACTCTTGTTAAAAAAATACAAAAATACAATTTAAAAGATAAAAAGCTATTAAAACAGTTCAATTAAAATGATACAGCCCATTCTTTAAAAACAGGTGGATCCATAACAACCTGCCTACATTCTGAGAACCATATCAGAAGGCCTTATTTTTGTGTAAATCTATAATATCCACTTGACTGATGAGTACAAAGCATAGGTACCTCTTAGTAACGCCCCCCTGGTTGTAAGCCCTAAAGGTCCCATCATTACAGACCAACCAACAGAACCTAGTAGCTCACTTTTTTATCTTGTTCTACAACTTTTACTGACCATGGGTTTTGAACTATTACTGATAGCTTCTTCTTATACTTTTTCATGGTTTTGAAATGTTACTGTACATTGCCTTATCCCTAAAATTGTCCTAGTAAAAGAAAAGCCAGAACTAGATAATGCTGCTCATGACAACAGAGATGAACAATATAACAGGAACTTGTTAGAGACTGACCTCATTCTTTGCTCATGACTGTTGTTAACTACTGTCAAGTCAAGTTTCACTTATGGTAACTCTATAAATCAGAGACCTCCAAGAAACCCTATCATCAACAGCCCTGCTCAGGTCTTGCAGGCTCAGGGCTGTGGCTTTCTTCACTGAATCTATCCATATGGAATGCAGTCTTCTTCTTTTCCTCTTCCTTCCTTCTTACGTTATCAAGCATTATTGTCATTTTTAGGGAGTCATGTAGTCTCACAATATGTCTGAAGTACAACAATCTCAGTTTAGTCATCTTTGCTTCTAGAGAGAGTTCAGGCTTGATTTAACCTAGGACTCATTTATTTGTTTTTTTAGCATTCCATATTATCTGCAGAACTCTTTGTATGATAGTTGATTTCCTAAGTCATAGCTTTTATGCTTTTGCTTAAACATTAGCTCTACTTTTAATTTTTTAAAATTTCAAACCAGCTATCAACGGCAATATTTATTTGCTAATGAGTATTTTCAAAGTCATTTGTCCAAAGTGTTGGGTGTAAAACCTATAACTTAATTCATCATTTTGAAAATATTAAACAGCCTAACGCTAAAAGACAAAAGCTATTTGTTACACCCTCTTCTTATAAAGAAATCACTCTTACCAAAAGCAGTAGCCATAGTAGGATCAAGGGAAGGCTGCCCATCACCTGAAGGCAGATCCAGGCGTGTAAAATCTCTGCTTTTATCATTATTGTATTTTACATTAAGGCTTGTTAGTTTGGAGAAATCAATGCGAAGAGTGCAACAAGCATTGTAGATGTTTTGACCATCAAGAGCCTGTAGGAAGACAGAAAAGTTTATTAAATTTATTCTGTTGTTCAACCAAGTTTTATGATTATCTAAAAGCCAACTGTTGTATCAATCCTGAACATCAAGTAGATAGCTAGCTCACATCTTTAGTTATTCATTTTCTAAGCCTTCCACCTAATATAGACTGTAATTTTAAGGAACTATATCAGTCATAATCTATTAGTAGTACATTCTTTGAGTGTTGAGAGAGGAAGTATATACTTCCAAATATATTTTGTGCTCTGCACTGGCCATGGTTATAATACTAATTTAATGTTGTTCCTATTATTAAGAGTATTTACTTGTATTCAAGGTGACCAGATGTCTTCCTTTTCCAGGACATGTCCTACATTTCAGCCTTCTGTCCAGGAAGAATCCCAAAATGTCCTCCATTTTGAGCATGACTAAGAGGCATGAACTTATATTTATATGAGTATTTTTAGCTTTTATTTGGTCATGTCCTATATTTTTCTTGAATACCTTACATTTCACAGTGCTTTGCCCCCCTTTGCAGTTAGGACATCGGATCACCTTGCTTGTAGTAGTGGAGGTGTAACAATTAAAAGTGTGCATGTTCCTGTGTTTCCACTGTAGGTCTATCTAAACAGTTAAAACCTATCTGAAACTTGGCATGGATAAGGAGACTGTAAAAGTGTGCGGTTCGGGAATTATTTTTTTATTTATTTCAGTAAATTACATCTGCCTCCAACCTGCAGTACCAACTTCAACCATAAGATGGAAATGTGTAACTTTGTCTAGTGACAATGAGAAACATAGGTTCAAGTCATTCATTTCTCTACAGGGCCTAAAGCAGCTCCATGTCATAATTTCCTCTGTAGGATCCTCAGACTCTTCAGAAAGTTGAGAGAGAATACGGAAGTAATGCTGCCCAGTAAGGGGTGGTAGTGGTGAGCAAGGACAAAAGACTGAATGAGTACTGCTGTGAAGGGAAAGAAAAAAGGGGGTGAGAACAGCAGGGAAAAAAAAGGGGGAGGGAGAGGGGGAGAGAGAGAAAATATTGGGGTGGGAGGTAGGTTCGGGAGTTTCTAAGCCTTGAGAAGTTTTACTACAGATTCCTTACCATCTACTTACCATTCTGGCATAATGTGCATTCAATGGATCAGCATATTGAAGCAAGGCCTGAAACTGATTGTTCTTTGTGAAAGTGATGATCTTCAAAACTGTCCCAAACTTGGAGAAGATCTAAGCCAAAATATATAGTCAATTCATACCACAATGCCTGCTAGGAAAGTTGAAGATAAAAACTGCCTAGATATGCTAAATAATCAGTGCTAACTTTCTAAACTGGGGGTATTTTGCTAAGAATATTACATGTGCATACTGCATCAAAATCATTAAGTAAAAATGTTCTCTTAATGAAAACCTACCTGTATTTTAACTACTAAGCAGTTAGACTGTCCAGTTATGTTACTAACAGTAAGAAAAATGGAACAAATTTCACTTAATCATTAAGTCTTTATTATAAGTAATAGATGTTTAATTCTGTTCATTCAGGATCTTTTAATCATTTTGATACCACTGGCAGTGTAATCCTTCTGGACTGCCTGACTAGCACATTGTTACTGTAGCTCAAATCCTACCTAGTAGTCAGTATCAAGAGGTGGCGCCAGAGCACATCCACCCTGTCCCGTGGATTTTGGCCTTCCATCTTGTTGTCTACACTATAGAGCAGGGGTAGGCAACCTTTCCCCTTTAAGGGCTGAGGGACTTCAGCTCCCAGAAGCCTCAGCCATGTTAGCCAATAGTCTCATGTTGGCCAATAGCTCCTGGGATTCTGAGAGCTGAAGTCCCTCGGCCCTTAAAGGGGAAAGGTTGCCTACCCCTGCTATAGAGCATCTACATGAAATTACTGGGAAAAAACAATCCTGAGGGCTGAGATACAGCATCACAAATATATGGACAACACACAGCTGTACCTATGTTTTTACCTACTAATTCCAAACATGCTCTGGGACTCCTGTATAGGTGCCTGGAAATAGTTTCAAGATGGATAAGGTCAAATCAAGAGGAAGCTTAATCCAGATGAGACATATATTTTAGATGGGAAAATCTGCTGATCTGGATAGAGATTCAACCAGTATTGAACAGGAATACACTTCCCTTTGGAGCTTGGAGCTCCCTCTATAGGACTCATTGCTGCCTATATGGAAGCACAAGTAGCACCAGTAGCCAGACCTGCAGTTTACCAACTGGTATATGAACTACCACCGTGACTAGGGAAAGTCACATGGGCTTCAACTATGCATGTGGTGTCATCAGGAGCCTGCCCCCAATGCTTGCGCCCCTGCCCACTGCTTGCCCCTCATTGCTTCATCACTGGCCCAGCTCCATCCCCAGGGAGGAAGCCAGGCCGGTGACAAATCCATGAGGGGCATACTTGCCCCTCTGCACTGCCTCGTCTCCATCTCCAGGGAAGAAACTGGGTTAGCAAAAAAGCCACGAGGGGCAGACTCACTTCTCCATTGCAGCAGGAGGAGGATCCCACCAGGGTGTAACCCCTCCTATGAAGTGTCACCTTGTGTGGTCTGCACCCGCCCAATGACAACACTGGTTCTAGTTATATCTAAACTAGAGTACTATAATTTGGAGCAGCTTTCTAGGATGGAGTGTAATGTGGAGTAGGAAGACAACGTAGAAATTTCAGCTGACAAGAGAAATGTGGTTTAAATTCTTGTTGAGGCTAGACGAGTATTTCTTAAGCTATCTAACGTAAGGGAATGGCATTCTTTTTCTCCTAATGTGCAGGGATAGCCATATTTGTGCCCATTGGTTACAACTGTATGTTTCTTCCTTTCTTGAAAACTCTCTCACAATCAGCAACTGACAGCTCATGGATTGGCACAGGTCCAGGGACTACCACTTGGAGTAGTACTGGGTTAGACTATAAAATTATATTATGCCAATTCTTTATCAGCTGCACTGGATGTAAACATTTTGTCAAACCCAATTCAAAGTAGCCCAGCAAACTGGCCAACTACTAAGACCAATAATGTTCATGAGCACTAAAGTTAGGGTTTTCTCAGCTCTTATGCTTTGGAATTACCCTGTGAGAGTAATGGGGTTGCTTCTAAGAGGATTTTTAAAACCCGTATTTTCTCAGTTACTTCAATAGTTTAATGGTACTTGCTAGTGGTGAATATTTTACAATTACATTTTACTGAATCAAAATTTGTTCAAAATTGTTTTAATTAATAAAATTTTGTTTAATTATATTATATAAATAAAAAACATTTACATAAAAATAATGAATACAACACTGATAGCACATTTACACACATTCATAAATAAACTGTACTAAACTACTGTATATACTTGACTATAAGTCAAGAAATTTATGCCTCAAAAGTGACCCTAAAATCCTGGGTTGACTTATCTACAGGTCAATACTCGAATACTGCTTAGAAAGGTCCTAAAACAAACATGCCTGATGCCCCACTCTTGGTGCCTAAGGCACATGTTTTGTGTGTGTGGGCGTGAGTGTGAGTGTGTGAGAGAGGTTCCCAGTCTGATTTGCAAGCATTTTCTTCCCATGGAAAAAACTTCCCATTTAACACCACTTGCTTCTCTCCTCAGTCCGTTTTGCAAGCCTTCAGTTCCCATAGAAGAAATTCCCCATTTAACAGTACTTGCTTCCCTTCTCAATCAATGTTAAAACCTCTCCTCCAGCACCTGGGAATTGGTGTTAGGTGGTCAGAAGATATCCAGAGAAGAAGAAGGAGAGACATGAGTGGTATTTTCCCCTTTCCATCCTTTGTTGTAGCCCCCTAAATTTTACCCTTAACTTATCCACAAGTCATATCAAAATCTATGATTTTGACCCTGAAAACCTTCCCTTGACTTGTACACGAGTATATGCGGTAGGTTAAATGTACACTAACAATATGACCAAACAGAATTTATTAATTCCCCTTAAATCTTTCCATGTACTCAATTTTCTGCAAGTTTACTGTTTTACTTGACTTGCACCTTTGTGTATAACTGACTACTTCAGAGGCAGTGTATATTATCATCACCATCATCAACATCTATGTCCCACCTTTCTCCTAATGATGGGACTCAAGGTAGCTATCAACATTTAACAACAATGCAAATTTTAAAAAAAAGGATGGTGGAGGAAAGCCTGTATCTTGAATACATAGATTTGATCCACTAACCGAATCATTGCAACTGTCAACAAGCATTTGTTTATCTCTTTGGTTTACATCCTGCCTTTCTTCTGGTATGGGACTCAAACCGAGCTCTCTATAGCAAATAATTTTCACTAGAAGCTACCCTCTTTTCAAGGAGTAGTCCACTTATTATTATTGTTGTTGTTGCTGTTGTTTATTTCTAAAGCGCTGTCAATATACACAGCGCTATACAAAGAGAAAATCAACATAAAATAGAATAAAAACCTGCCAGAGGCGTACAATCCAATACGAACAATAGGTAAAACAATAAAAGTAAATTACAACAAAAAACAACACAACAATCAATTAACAATATCCACTGTCTACCCAAATGACAGAAAAGCATATGTAAATGTATATCAAACAGTTTCTGGGAATAAGCAAGATCATTCCTAATTTAGGATCTTGGGAAGAAAGTATAAGAAATAAGGGTTTGGTACCTTATTTGATATCTTGACCCAAACACAATGTGAGGGGGAGGAAAAATATTTTTTTTGCTTGAGTTTCCTTACCTGATATAGCACTTCTAGAGTTACAGGATAGAAGAGATTTTCAACTATAATTCGAAGAACAGAACTCTGACCAGGAGCCAATCCACCCTCAGTTGCTGGAGCACCTGTAAGGGCTAAGCCTCCAGACTGAACAGCATTTACTGCTTGCAATGCAGCTTGAGCTCTCTAAGAGAAGCGAAAGAACAAAATGGCAGAATAGAAACTTATGTATTGTGTACATCACTGTAACATATATAGCATACAAATTACACTCTTACCTGAATCCTACAGAAATCAATACAACTTTAAAGTTTTACACTTCCTTTTAATACTTCAAGCAGGTACTAGTGAGGGTTACAATTTTTCATTCACCTGCATTTCTGTTTAGTAGAAATAAGCATTTTAATAGGTTCCCAAAATTTTGGAGAAATTCTGCAGCTAATTTTTGTTTTAAGCCCCTATCATTACCAGTACTTTCTTTTAGTAACAGACAAATGGATCATGTTCATTCAGATTACTTCTAAAACTTCAAGGCAACACCAATGGTTCCATCTGACCCAACTGGCAAGAACCAGGGAAGATGACAGGGGACATGAACATGGTCTGTGTAGAAATCTTGTTAATCTATCACTTACTAAACACATTGACCTATTTCCCCTTTTCCATACTAACCTACAAATTCCATCTTGGGAGTGCAAAAGGCCCAGAAGCATTACTTCACAAAGCTCAGAGGAAGCCAATACCAGCTGTACACAGAGCTCAATATTTCTTTGAAGATTAAGCTAATGTCAGACTGCTCACAACTTCTATGTTCATTTGAACAGATGGGAACAGTATGATCTTTGGTTATGGATACAACTTTAAACAAGGTTTTAGTACAGGCATTCAGGTTCTATGTAAATAGAGCAAGATGGCTTTGAGCAATTTTTTAAATTATACTGCTCTGTAGCCCCTGGAAATACAAAGCCTCTTTGGTATAACATGTGTGCTGACTACTCTACTATTCCCCAAGTCACAACAGCAATTTTATCTCACTTTAGAACCTGATCTAAAGTGGGGATGGGCAACTGTGTGGGGCTCAGGGGCCAATTTCTCCTTGGATTCATGCATTTTTGTCTGCAGTCTGCTCAAAATGGCAGCAGGAGTAATACTATGTCACTTTCTGTTACCTCTTTGAGGAGGAGTGCAGAGAAAAATGGGGGGCAGTACAGGATTCTGGGATGCTTGTGGGGGTAAGCATTTTCAGGGGCTTTCTTAATGATTATGGGGTAAAAATGCCCAAAATGATGAATATTTTTAAAGGAGGGTTGGGTAGTGTTTAACCTCACCATTTGAAAGCAGAGAGAGCTTATAGACAGCACAAAATTATTTTCATTACTAAGAAGTTGGACATTTAGTGTCAATATTGTATTTTTTATTTTTTAAATCTTTATTGAAACCTCTACTAAATGTGTAATATCTGATCTATTCAACCCTCAACTTTTCCTAAAAAGGGATGGGCAAATGGTAGAACCATCAGCGAATACTGCCGCTTGCCAGTTTATGTAACCATATTTTTTTTCAAAGATCTGTGAAAAGTATGCTTATTAATGATCTAATTCATTAAGGTATCTGTATTTGAAAGCATCCTTTCCAACCAGACACTCTCAATGGTGTTTTGGACAACAACTTGAAAATGAGATGTTAAATGAACAATCTTTTTTACATGTTAATTGTTTTTAAAAATGTCACCTTTCCCCTCAAAAGTAGTATACTTACAGCCTGATTGGGTAGATTGTCAGTCTTAAGTTCTCTATGATTGGAATACTGAATATAAACAGGCTGACTGCGGAGGTGTGGAGTAACAGGAGTGTAGTAGTTCACCATAGTAACAGCAGCTTCTTCTGAAGCCATTTCTAGGAAAGCCTACAATTAACACAAAGATAAGAATGTTTTGTAAATAAAGTCATGTTTGTTTTTTTAAAAACCCTTTAAAACCATGGTGTAATTTATTATATTTTTTGTCAGTTCAACCCTTTACATAAATACAATTTATTTATTTTTTCATTTCCTAATACTCATATTTTATTATGCACAAAGTATTTCATATTTGTATTGTATGAACACAGAATAATTATGCAACACATGGAACCCCTGCAGAAGACAGGATTATGCTATGCCTTCTTTTCAGATGCTGATGTGTTATCTTACAACAGTGATTCCTAAAGTGGGAAGTACCACCCCCGGGGTGGTGAGAGAAAAGGGGGTAAACAGGGGGCTGTGAAGAACTTCAAAATATTGGTACACATGAAAGACAAGTACCATGGTGAAGATGAGGACTGCATAAAACTTTTGTTTTCAGGGTCCCTTAAACCTACTGCACAGCCTTATTTATCTCAAAGACTGGCATGGGTGAGAGGCTTCTCTGTTGCTGCTCAACCAGCTGCTTGGTTAACAACCAAGGTGACTGGGTGCAAAGGGAGCAACAACTGAGATTGGTTGTTCTGAATTTGTAGTAAAACAGTAGACCTAATATCAAGAAATATTTACTGGGGGGTGGGAGTGGTATCTAGGTTTGATGCCCAAGAGGAAAGGGGATGGAACCCAATAAAGTTTGGACATCACTGCCTTAGAGCATGGTGACCCAAGGACCAGTGCCAGTCCACAAGCCACTGGCTGCTAATCCCTGGCAAATTTCCACGAGAATCACAGAATCATAAGAGATAGGAGAGACCACAAGGACCATCCAGTCCAACCCCCTGCCATGCAGGAACAGAATATCAAAGCACCCCTGGCAGATGGCCATCCAGCTTCTGTTTAAGAACCTCAAAGGAAGGAGAGTCCACCACACTCTGAGGGAGTGTGTTCCACTGTCAAACATCTCTTACTGTCCGGAGGTTCCTCCTAATGTTGAGGTGGAATCTCTTTTCCTATAGTTTGAATCCACTGCTCTGGGTCCTATTCTCTGGAGCAGGAGAAAACAAACTTGCTCCACCCTCAACATGACATCTCTTCAAATATTTAAACATGGCTATCATATCATCTCTTAACCTTCTCTTCCCCAGGTTAAACATACACAGCTCCCTAAGTCTCTCCTCATAGGGCATGGTTTCCAGATCCTTCACCATTTTGGTTGACCTCCTTTAGACATGCTCCAGTTTCTCAACATCCCTTTTGAATTGTGGTGCCCAGAACTGGACACAATATTCCAGGTGAGGCCTTACCAAAGCAGAATAGAGTGGCACTATTCTCAGGCTAGGTTTAAGGGTATAAAAGACCCCATAAATCTCAGGCACTCTTTTTAGCTGCCGCATCACACTGTTGACTCATGTATAACTTGTGGTCTACTAGGACTCCTAGATCCCTTTCACGTGGAGTCTTGTTACATGGAGTCTTGCTATATATATGCATTTCATTTTTTTCTGCTTTGCAGTACCTTACATTTATCTGTGCTGAAATTCATTTTGTTAGTTTTAGCCCAGCTTTCTAATCTATTAAGGCCATTTTGAATTCTGATCCTCTCCTCTGGGGTATTAGTCACTCCTCCTAATTTGGTGTCATCTGCAAATTTGATAAGCATGCCCTCAATTCTTTCATCCAAGTCATTGATAAAGATGTTGAATAGCACTGGGCCCAAGACAGAACCCTGTGCACCCCTCTATCACTTCTCTCCAGGATGAAGAGGTGCCATTATCAAGCACCCTCTGGGTTTGGCTGGTCAACCAATTACAAATCCACCCAACAGTTGCATCGTTTAGCCCACATTTTACTATATTCATGGGAGACCTTGTCAAAGGACTAACTGAAATCAAGATGTTATATCCACAGCATTCCCTTCATCTACTAAGCTGATAATTTTATCAAAAAAAGTGAGATCCGATTAGCCTGGCATGAATTGTTTTTCAGAAACCAATGTTGACTTTTTCTGATTGTGGCATTCATTCTAAATGTTTGCTTACTGTCTGTTTAATGAGCTGCTCTGGAATCTTTCCTGGTATTGATGTCAGACTAACTAGGCGATAATTGTTGGGATCCTCTTTTTTCCCTTTTTTGAATATGGGGAATTTGCCCTCCTCCCATCTGCTGGGACTTCTCCTGTTCTCCAGGAATTCTCAAAGATTATTGCCATGGCTCTGAGATTACATTTGCCAGTTCTTTTAATATCCTTGAATGAAGTTCATCTGGTCCTGGAGACTTAAATTCATTTAGATTAGCCAGATATTCCTGTACTACCTCTTTGCTTATTCTGTGCTGCATTTCCCCTATTGTGTCCTCTGTTCCATTTTCCTCAGGTTGAACACCCTTTTCCTTTTCTGAGAAGACTGAGACAAAGGAGGTCTTGAGTAATTCTGCTTAGCATTTTGCCATCTTCTCCATGCAATGGCCCTACCATTTTCTTCTTCTTTCTTTTGCTATGGACATACCCTCAAAAGCCCTTTTTATTGTTTTTAACTTCTCTAGCAAGCACATTCTATGCTTTAGCCTTTCTGACTTTCCCCAAATGGAACAAATAGGAACAAACATGGTGCCAGTCCTTGGTATTCTAGAAAATATAATTGCTGGTTCCACCACATCAGATAACTTGGAAAGCATCACCTTACAAAATGAGGTAAATGTACATATATGATAGGGCCTAAATACCCTAAAGGCACCAGATTCTGTCTGATTTTGGAAGCCAGGCAGGGTCAGCCCTGGTTAGTAGCAGGTGTTTCAAAAAGGAATGGTGCAAAACAAGAGTAAGAACAGCTACTGCACCATTCTTTCTGAATGGCTCTATATTTGGATAGGAGACTGCCAATGAATGCCAGGTGCAGTGTAGGCTATATTTCAAAGAAAAGAACTGGAAGAACCACCTCTGAGTATTCCTTGCCTAAAAAAAGCCTACAATTAAGGGGGTCGCCATAAGTAAACAGGCAACTTGAAGAGACACAGATGTGTGATCCAGACCAGTTTGCAGATTTCTCTTTAACTGCTCCTCCAAATCTTACAACAATATTAAATATTAAACCGAGAAAAGGACATTAAGGAAACTAATGTAAGGTTTTTTTAAACAACAACACACTAAAACAATTTTATATGCCTAGAATTTAGATTCCAAGCAGTAAATTATAGGAGGAGTGGGAGAAAGTAGATTAGGATCTACTGGTACATTTTTGATAATTTGCTATAAATTCCATTCTTTCCTTCATTTTGTGCAATGGAAGAAGAGATCAAAGGTTTTCACTTTGATATTAAGCCAGTCACAGTTGCCTACGATACCTCCCCATTTGAGGGCTGGGTAAGGATTGGAAACTAATCCAATTTTGGCTCAGAAATGACAGATTGGATTTACCATGACAATTCATTCAGAGATGGCCAGAGGACCAATCCACTACTACTGGATTTTCCTTGTGACAACTGGGCCTGCAGGAGTTCTACATTCTTTTTCAGTTACCTTCCATTGAACTCCTGCCCTCCTCAGACAGTTTTATTTATCCTGCATACTGATTGGTTGCATTCTTGCCTCCTCAGCAAAACGCCTTTAAAATTAGTTAGACTGATCATCTGGGAAGTCTTTACAAAGGTCTTGATACCTCTATTTTTATCAATCATCTCTTTGGTTTCCCTGTCTATCTAACTAATTTTAAAGGTGTTTTGCTGACCTGGTTGTCATTAGGAAAACCGAGTAGTAGTGGATTACTCCTCCGGCCATCTTGTGAATGAAATGAATTAACTTCCTGGTTTCAAGGGAAGTTATCTGACTTCATTTCAAACCCACAGAAACCATGGAGGTAGGGAGAACCCATCTAACAACTTCACCAAGTATGAGACAAATTCATCCTGTACTAAATAAATTAATTTTTCTTGGAATGTGGAGCAAAACATGTACACACCTGGCTTTTCCCCTTCAACATCAAGAGATTGGTTACTCTGCCAAAAGGTAGACCTAGAGAAATTACTTCTGCTTCAGTGACATCATTTGGAATCTTACGAAGATGAAGGACTCGTGAAGGTAAGCAGGGTGATCTGTCTCCTTTAAATTTCTTGTTGTCATTCCCATTAGCTAAAATGTAAAGAAATAGTTTAGCAAAAATACATCCTTTAGCACTGAGTGGACTGCAAAATGTCAACTGCATGCAAAAAGCAATACTAAGCTATTTCATTTGTTTATTATGGGGTTTGTTGAATTATCTCCAGCTCTAGTGTATTCAAAAAGCCATGGAATTTATAACAGGATGGAAACTAAGGGGGGTTGCAGATTGCCAGAAATAGTGCAAATTGAGTCCACTTTTAGGGTTAGGGTTAGTGCTAGGGAATCATGGGGATTGTTTTTTTACTGAGACATTGAGCCTTCTCTGTCAGAGAGCTCTGGTGCCACAATAAAATACAGTTCCCATGATTCCCTAGCACTGAGCCAGGGCAGTGCCCCAATTTAATGTGCACTATTTCTGGCAGTCTGCTTAGGCCTTAAGTTAACCTGTTATGGTTGATTCCAATTCAAGCATCTAGGAGTTTTTCTTTTGACTTGCAACTCATTCACAGGAAATCAAAGTTATTGAGTTAATAGCAACCCGTAGGGATGTGACAGCTGAACCAGCTACTACTTGTATTTTCCCCCCACAGAGAAGTCTGCAAGCATAAGAATCAACAACTGACTTCTTGGAGAGTCACCTATTAAGAGTAACAAAAAGCCATTAACTTTAGAAAAAACCCACAATATATCAAGCAAGACAGAGCAGGCAGATATCAGCAGTCCAGGGAAGTTTAAGAATGAAAGAGGATGAACAAGGGCAAAACAGAAGTGCTACAGCTGGTTTTAATGATGAGCCTTTTGCTAGTCTATACGCTAAAAGCATGATGGTGCAGACATTCAAGGGAGCTATTTAGAACATTAGCTAGAATATTATAACTCATTAAAAATATCCTTTGGCTTTGCCAAAAATAGAAGGAAGGTTCAACCAATGCACACTTCAGATGTCTTAGCTAGCACATGCATTACAGCCATAAGTTGCTTTGGGAGGAAGAGGATGAGTACATTCGCTTGGGAGTGGGTGCCCTGCCAAGTGCTCACCCCTAACCCAAGTCAGGAAGTCCCCAATGGTGCTGCCAGCTCACCTGGCACAGGAAATCAACAGCAAAGCTGCCTGGGGAAAGATACCAGGCTGATTAGGAACCGCAAGTCACTGTAGAAGTCACTACTGCAAAAGGGTAAAGGTGCCCAAAAAAACAGTAAGACCCTTTTTTGGTCATTTTTCCATTCACTGAAAAAATTTGTTTAATGTGAGTTTACATAATTTCATCTAATCCCCAGAAACATGCATTAAATATATTTTAATACTCACATGTTGCTTATAGGTTCACTTACTGAGATTTGATTAATCAGACTGAACTCTAGAGCTATTATCAATCCTATCTTTATCTCAGGATTTCAAAACTCTTTTTTCAAATACCTATAGCACACTGAAAGGCTGACTGAAGGCCGTTTTACTTTTCTGAATGTTACATTTTAGGGGCATGAAGGGGTATAAATAGACATAACAACAACAACAAACAAACACACAAATCAGTATTATAGGTAAATGGAGATGGCTCTCAATGAACACTGTTTTTGTCTTATCAAAATTCAAGTATATCTGATATTTTTATGGCTGCTCTCCAGATAGTTCCAAGATCTTTCAGAGCATTTGTTTTGGATCTAAATAGCCTAAATAATTTGGTGGAATCTATTAATGGGAGGATTTGTGCATATGTAATACTGCCCATTCTTCTTACTCTTGTTATAGCAGATCACTCCATGGGCTTGAGTTCCTTCTCACTTTCTTTTTCTTCCCATCATGAAGCTTTTTTTTTGCAAACAGTTTGTCACCAATTATGCTTAGCGAAAAACCTGGTGCTGATGCAGCACCTACCATAATTATCCTAGAAATTGCAGCCAGGAGTGGCAGGGAGGGAAATGCTCACATGAGAGGAGAAAAGAGGAGCATGTGAACCAATCTAATCTTAACTAGGAGAATGAGCACTGTAATGCTTCTGAGGTCCCCACTTCTTGCTTCTGCTGAGCATAATGGGACCACCAGATAGCACCTACCTATCTGCCACCACCCATTAATTTCAATTCTCCCTTTTGTAGCAACTCACTGAGATACTGCTGGGATTCCACTGGCACATGTCCCATCCTTGATGCTGCAGAGACATTTCTTTCCCTCCCCCAACCCTGGTGAAGGGACACCAAGCAAAGGCAGGTGAAAGAGGAGCATGAGAGAAGGAAGTACTTTTAAATGAAAGTTTTATTCTGAGTAAGAAATTTCAATAGCAAAAGAGTTATCTCTTTACATGAAGGGTCATATTTTCTTCAGGCACAAGATTAAAAGTTACAAATTGCAGACAGATTAGATCCTTTCAGCCAAGCCAAGAAAAACAATAAAAGCCTCTGACCTGACTAGCTAATACATTCTCTCTGGGATTTATAGTCCTTGATGTTCATGGGGTAGCAAGGAGTCTTTTGAAGGTTCACACTCCTGCCCAACTCACCATCTTGTTGGGCAATGGCTCTCTCATCTACTCTGTGATACTGAGCATCACTGAAATGTAATTTAACCTCCTCACATCATTTAACCATTTTTTTACCTGGGAGGAAGGCAGACTGGGCTTAGATAATGGTAGGGCCCGTTATCACAAGCACTATCACATCTACAAAGCTTTAAAGTGGATTACATGCTAGACAAAGAATGCTGACATATTATGGGTGGGAAACTCATCTATTTCCTATAGTTCCTGGGTTGGGAGGGAAAGGTTTTTTTATTTTGTTTTGTTTAAACCAGGGTATTTTGTCCATTCATGTGTAGAATTATGCCAATATAGGACTAAATCAGAAAATTGAGTAGCAAAATGCAGTTTAGATGCTATGGCCACTAGCTTAAATATTAACTATTATTTTTAAAAAGTGCTCTTCTAAAGCAAATTGTTTTAGTTTAGTTTATGTTAATTGAAGGATTTGTTTCTGAATGATATTTCTTGCACTATAAAATAAAGTGATTTAAAAGAAGCAACTTACACTAGATAATGGTCTAACAATGAACAATTGCCAATAAGCTGTTAAAGTTAAAATGTTTAAATTCAAATAGTCATTGTTGCTCCAGTAAGAGGTTTGGAAAATAGTAATGACAGCCAGTCTTTTAAAAAATGTATCATTAGCTTTAAACCAACCTGGTTTAAAACATGGTTTACAGCCAACCCTATATAGTCCACTTCTGTTAACTGATTCCCAAAGAATACTCCTCCACAGCTGTTGGAAATCCAATAGTTGGCCCTCCGTTTTCGCAGGGGATCCGTTCTGGACCTCCCCCCTGAAAAGAGACTCGCCAATATTCAAGCCCCATAGGTTTGAATGGGGTGCACTCCCGCGGGTGCATACCCCATTGATTTCAATGGAGGTCACCCCTCTGTGAATATGCAAAACCGTGGACTTCAAGTCCGCGATAATGGAGGGGCAACTGTAGTCAGAAAAAGTTTTCAGGCTGATTAGATGGGGGGGTGTCTGTGTCTGATTACATTAATATACTATGTAAGTGCCATAGAAATAAATCATCAGATGTAACTAGTCCACAAGGCACTCTTTTTTATCATGTAAGATATGCAGGTGGCTATCTGAAATATGCTGCAAAATGTGTTCTTAATCATACCTGTAGCAGGAGTAGAATTGCTCATGGTAAGAGGCCCGTAAGCGATATCAGAAGGAAGAAGCTCATCAGATCCACGCTGGGGGGGAGGGGGGGGAAGAAACATTGAAATGTAAATATATCTCCATTGGACACCTAAGAATATTTATTTTAATATTGTTTTGTCAACGAGTCCCAAGATTTGCATGAAGCACAAAAGAATCATTCTATCTCACTTGAAAATCTCATTTTATTAAATTATACAATGCACTACAAAAAGATTAAATAAATAAAAATTAATTGTAACACCATTTGATATCTAATGCTTCAGGAACAAATCTTAAATAAAAAGGTTCTACATAAGATCATTTTCCTATATATTAATTGGTTATAAATAAACTGCCATTATTACACACTGCCACTTAAACTGGTCATCTAAAGTTACTTTTTCTTTTTATCACCACTGGTGGCTATGCAAGTCACCATGCTGTTTAAGAGTTTCCTTTTATATCTTCATGTATTCTCTCTGAGAAGCCATATACACTTTTTAATATAACCACTGACAGTCTGCATGATGTAAAACCATTAACACAACTTTGTGGGACCACTCACTCTACTAAGAGCACATTGTATTGAAAATTACCCGTATTTTCCGGCGTATAAGACTGGGTGTATAAGACAACCCCCAACTTTTCCAGTTAAAATATAGAGTTTGGGATATACTCACCGTTTAAGACGACCCCTCTTCCAACGGGGGAAAATGAGAAAGTGTTGGGGGGAAGGACTGCCAATATACTAGGTGATGCATTCTGGGCTATGTACAATTTGCGGCCAAGTAAGTGACCCTGGGCATCTCACACACTCTCAGCCTCAAAGGATGGTAATGGCAACCCCCATTTCAAGAAATATGCCAAGAAAACCCCATGATAAGATTGCCTTAGGGTTGCCTTAAGTCAGAAAGGACTTGAAGACACACAAGAACAACAAAAAAGTCTGCAGTTGTTTCATAGGTAGTACATGGGATTAGGAGACAACATGGTGTATTGGTTTGAGTGTTGGACTACCACTCTGGAGACCTGGGTTTGATTCCCCACTCTGCCATGAAACCCACTGGATGAACTTGGACAAGTCACACACTCTCAGCCTCAGGGGAAAGCAATGGCAAACCTCCTCTGAACCAGTCTTGCCAAGAAAACCCCAGGATAGGGGTTCACCTCTTATCTGCTGCTGCTTCCTCCTCCTGCCTCACGCCACCCCTTCCTCCCCCTCCTCCTCCTCTAACCTGACTTCCTCTCTTCTTCCTCCTCCCGTCTCGTGCTGCACCACCCCTTCTTCCTCCTCCTCCACCCGACGTATAAGACGACCCCCGACTTTGGAGAAGATTTTCCTGAGTTTAAAAGTAGTCTTATACGCCAGAAAATACTGTAACTTTCTTGGTAATTAACAACCTACTTCTTTCACCAGCACTTTTAAACAAGAGAGAAGCCAAAAAAAGGGGGAAGGGTAATCATGGGGCAAAGAACTTGACAAAAATACAATGTTTTCTCCAAATATACTGAGGGGTGGCACAAACCAGTCACATCCACTTGGCTAGCAGCCTCTCCCTGCATTCAAACCTAGTGTACCAGATGATATAAACATGCCAGTGGCAGTAGAGGTGTCTGGTAACAGTGGCAGAGCTTTTTGGCAAAAATAATCAGAGCTGCCCCATCTTGCTAAGGAAACCATATGATAGAGTCACCTTAGGGTCATGATTAGTTGTAAATAACTTGAAGTCACACAACAACTACTACAACGAAGGAAGTGACTTTGTTTTAAACCCATCACCACATACAATTCCTCTCTTTAATATGGCTGAAAACAAATTCATAAATTGTAATCTGACAGGTTTAGAAACGCAGTACAACATCAAGGGGAGGGTATGTAGAGAGATCTTGTAGCACTTTTGAGACTAACTGAAAGAAATGGGCAGCATGAGCTTTGGTAGACTTCAGTCTACTTCCTCAGATGTATTTCGAGGTGAGGAGATCAGCACAATGGCATGGGGCAGGATGTTATCAGTACGCTGATGACAACCAAATATATTTCTCTATGTCTTGGTCAGCAGCCACAACGACAGATGGTATTTCTCCCCTCAATCAATGCCTTGGAGCTTCAATGCCTCAGAGTGGTAATGGACTGGATGAGGAAAAACCGACTCAAACTGAATCCAGAGAAAACAGAGGTGCTCGCAGTAGGGCCCCCTAAACCAAGTATTGGGATACAATCCCCAGTCCTAGATAGGGTCACACTCTCCCCGAAGGACTGTGTTCGCAGTTTGGGGGTGCTCCTAGACCCGTCGCTTCACATGATTGATCAGGTGAATGCGACAGTCAGGAGCGCCTGTTATCAGCTTCGGCAGATACACCAACTACCTGGAAACAAGGGACCTAGAAACTGTGGTACATGCACTGGTAACCTCACGGCTCGATTTCTGTAATGCACTCTACATGGGACTACCCTTATACCTAGTTCGGAAACTACAATTGGTACAAAATATGGCAGCCAGGTTGATTACTGGGAAATCCAGAAAGGATCATATTACACCGATCCTGAAATCCCTTCACTGGCTGCCTATTAGTTTCTGAGCACAGTATAAGGTGTTGGTGTTGACCTTTAAAGCCCTACATGGCCTAGGTCCAACCTATCTAAGGGATCGCCTCCTTCCATACAATCCACCCCGCACCCTCAGATCTTCTGGGAGGAACCTACTCCAACCAAGAAAAACGAGATTAGTGGGAGCCTCCTAGAGGTCTTTTTCTATCGTCGCTCCCAGACTGTGGAACACCTTGCCAGAAGAGATCCATCAAATTACCAGTCTGGATAATTTCAAAAAAGTCATCAAGACAGATCTCTTCCAGCAGGCTTTCCCTGAATATAATATATTCTACAAATCTCTATCTCTCCCTCTTTTTTTACATGTTCACATTCACTGGTATTAGAATGCCAGATATTTTAACTATTTTAGTTGTATTTCTAATTTAATCCTTTTTAAGGTTTTTTTTTTAATGTATTCTATTATGTTCCGTTTGATGTGGGGACTGTTTCATCTTGTTAATATTCGAAGCTGCCTTGATTGCCCCGGCAAAAGGTGGGGTATAAAAATAAACTTTATTATTATTATTTATTAAGATCCAATGGTGTCTTTCCATGTCTAAATATCTACAGTACCTCCATATTCAGCAGAATAAGTACCGTTGAATGCTGGCTTAATTTGCTCTACAAAACCTGCTGTTGTATCTACTCACAATGACAAAACTTGCTATGTTCAATATTTCTAAGACAACATGATCAATAGTCTGAGAACAGCAGGGAGCAGAAGACAAGTAGTTGAAACTCAGCATGACTGTTCCCACTCTCAATTTAAGATGACATGCTGCAAGGTAGGGTGGCCTGAGAGAATATTACTCTTGTTTTTGTGTTTTTGATATAAAAAGCAAACCATTCCTGCCTGCTGTCTGCACACCAACTCCTCCCACAAACACTTCAACATTTCACAGCTCATTCTTGTGTTCCACCGTACACAGTATAGTGTGATGCAACATTTGTGTTACACAAATTCTTGATCCAGTAGGCAATATATGAAATAAGACAGCAAATGGGCCAAGTTTAAGAAATTATTGTAGTGAACTGGGATCACATCAAGCATGCTCTACTTGGAGGATGTTGGTGAACTTGAAAAACCAGACTTTAGCCTGTTTAAGATTAAAGGAACAGACAGATGCTTTAAGTTCAGGATCAAGAGCAAAGAAATGACAGGAATAACAGGAGAATTCTCTACTAACAGACAAAACTGAATATTTACAACAATGAAATTCAAAACAGATATGGATATTCAATTAGTTAAAATAAGGACCTCAATCAGTTGGCAGGCATTCAACCAGAGCTGGGCAAGGTCACTCTGAAGACTCATGTTTCTGTACTCTAGGGTCAATCCTGGATGTCCAGATTTCAACAACTAAAAGTTGTAGTAGTAAAGGTACCACACAAACTGCACTTACTCTTGGCGGTCTGATCACCAATGGTCATAGCGACATGTCTTACACGGTCACATTTGAATGGGGGTTTGGAAACTCCAGATGACACAAAGTGAAACTAGACTGTTGCCCAATTACAGGGAACACTTGTTATGACAATTTCAATGGCTTCCATTCTGTTTCCATGCAAAATTCAAAGCAATGGTTATGATCAATAATGCCTTGTATGATGGGTTCCAGCTGTATGAAGCAATATACTGTTCTATTAAGGCCTGACTGACCAGTTTTGAGATATTCAGGGGAGGCCTTCCTCTTGGTCCTATACATGCTGAGGAACATCTAGCAGTGAAGGAAGAATGGGATTTTCTTGTGGACACTGCCTGGCTCTGGATCTCCCCCTTGTATGTGTGTGTCTTCATGTTTCTGACTTATGGTAACCCTAAGGGTTTTCTTGGCAAACCCATGGGATTTCCTGACAAGATTTGTTCAAAGGGTGCCCTTCGCGGAGGCTGAGAGAATGTGGCTTGCCCAAGATCACTCAGTGGGTTTCATGGATGAGAGGGGAATTGGAATTCTGATCTCCAGGGTCACAGTCCAACGTTCAAACCACCCTACTAAGAGAGATTAGAGCAGAGGTAGGCAACCTTTTTGAGCCAGGGGCCGGGTTGCTGTCCCTCAGACAATTGGGGGGCCGAAGCGCCAATAAATAAATAAATAAATAAATAAATATAAATAAAAATAAAAAATAAAAAAATAGAAAATAAATTTTAAAAATATGCATGCACACTCTCTCAGCCCCAGAAAAGCCATGGCAAACCCCCTGTGGAGATTTTTGCCAAGAAAACCCCAAGAACAAGTAATAACAACAATAATAAATATTATCATGGCAGGCGGCGGCGGCACAGCCTGGGGCCGGTCCAAAGGCCTCGGGGGGCCGCATCCGGCCCCTGGGCCTTAGGTTGCCTACCCCTGGATTAGAGGGTCTTCCTTTCTATGATCTTTCTGCCCAAAGGCAGACACTTCTATTCAGGTGGCCCTTTGCAAATGACATTGCTTGCTGTCTAAGGGGCTTTTAATTCATAAGTGCTCTTTAATTGGTGCTTTTAAACAGTGCTTTTTATCTTTATGCTTTTGTTCATGTTTTAACTGTATTTGTTCTATTTACTCATAAGCTGCCTTTGTGAAAAGGCAGATAAAAATAATAATCTAAATCCCCACTTTTCCTGATACATGACCCAAGATGGCTACAAGACATAAATAAGTTGCCAAAGTTACTTTAAAATGCAGAGTGAATTGATGGGGCTATGAACTCAAAAAGATACATACTTCTTTGTAACAAGATATTGAGATTTGTTGTCATGACATGCTAATTTTGGAAGGACGCAAGTTGCATTTGATAAGGGTGTATTTTTGAGATGAATTACAAAGTTGCATATACAGTCATCCCTCCACATTTGAGCTTTGACTTTTGCAGCTTTGATTATTCATGTCTTTCTATAGGACAAAGTGACCAAATTCCAGCTAAACCAGCTCATCTTGCCTCCCTGCCTGAGGGTTTCACTGGCTCCCTTCCTCTTAGTCACAGCAGCAAATAATAGTTAAAACCTGCATTATGGTGCACGGAGAGATCAAACTCCAGGTATTATTACCAGCCTAATTCTCTACATCAGAGAACCAGAGTTGTACAGCAGTTTGTGCATTGGACTACAACTTTGAAAAACAGGGTTCAAATCCCCACTCAACCATGGAAACCCATCAGGTGACCTTGGACAAGTCATAGCCTAAGAAGAAGAAAGCAAAGACAAATCTCCTTTGAAAAAAACTTGCCAAGAAAACTCTATGATAGGTTCACCTTAGGGTTGCCAGACATCAGAAACAATTTAAAAGCGCACAATTAATTCTCTGCATCATAACAGTACCTATTCCAAGCATCACTTACTTGCCTGCTCTCTCCTCTTCAACTACTTTTCCTATAGCCTGCAACACACTCTCCTATAGATCACCTGCTTGCACCTCTAGCACCAATGTGGTTGATCAGTCAGTCACTCCTCTGCAATGTCACTTTGTTGTATTTTACAGTACTAGTACTTATACAATGTAAGTATACTTTTCTTAGTTGCTTACAAAATGGGGATCCTATTATTAATCTGTACGAAAGTGTCATGTTCTACCAGAATAGCTGCAAGTTCTGTGCTACTAAAAAAGAAGTTACAATTAGGAGAAAACTGGATCTGCCTTTAATTGAAACTAATGAAATATTTGTAATATGAATGGGTGTGTGGCCTGTAGGTCACAAAGCCATCCTTGTAATTTCTAGGCTCCTCTGGTCTTGAGACCCTTTTCTTCCCAAAAAGTTTTTAAAAGTCCATTTTAAAGACCAGCTCTTTTGCTTTAAAGCAAGATATAGGTCCCTCCACACTTTGTCCCCCCCCCCCCCCCCCGGTTTCACAATTGGCCATTTCCCGTTCTGATATTTCCCCCATTTTCAGATTGGTCATGTAGTGGGTTCTGGCAGAAGCCCCCAGACTGGTGTACAAGACGCTCTGTTTAATTGCCTCTAATACAGGAAATATTCATGCATAGATCGGGTAAGTCTGATGTTCTGAGACAATGATACAAACATTCATCCTGAAGTAACCAGAGAAGACAAGGTGAGTCTCCAGTGAAGTCAACAGAAAGCTCCATGAATGAGACTATCAAAACATTTTTGTTCATTTTAGCAGGATAGATTGAAATAAGCAAAAAGAAATGGTAATTTTAAGGCTTTAAACACGGACCAAGCCTGTGCTTTCCTGGCCCATCTGCTCAGGGCTCAATTGAGCACAAAGATGTCATCTGAGGGAGAGACACTAGGCCGAACACCATCGGGCCTAAAATAAGAAGAGCCCTCCCTCCATTACCATCTGATGTCATCTGAGGGAGAGACACTAAGCCCAGCACCACCCAGTCTAAAATAAGAAGAACTCTTATTTCTTAAAGGATGGGTGGGATTCGGGATGTTATATTTTGTTTAATGGAAATTGTAATATTGTAAGCCACCCCGATTGCTCTGCAGAGGGGTGGGATATAAATAAAAAGTATTATTATTATTATTATTAATTTAAATTCAATTTCCCACTGATAATTCTTCATGTTCCTAAGTGTAAATCTCACAACTGAACCATTTTAACTTACAATCAAATTATTTATACTTTTTTTTTACAAGTCTTGATATTTTTGTACATTTCACATGATTGTCATGACATATAGAAGGAAATGTCTTTTAAAATATTCCTTAAGCACCTATCATAATCTGTGAGGCTCTGTAGAAAACATGAAATTTTCCATTGGACAATACTGTCTTTTCTTGTCAACTTTGCATCAGATATATCATGTGTTTCAATGTTGAGGCTTTGCTATATCATTCCAAAGAATATCTCTACATATTGAACCATATTTTCTCTGAATAGATGACAACTCAGGTTGGTCAAAACACATTGGAATGCTCCAAGACAGGGGTAGGCAACCTTTCCCCTTTAAGGGCCGAGGGACTTCAGCTCCCAGAATCCCAGGAGCTATTGGCCAACATGGGACTATTGGCCAACATGGCTGAGGCTTCTGGGAGCTGAAGTCCCTCGGCCCTTAAAGGGGAAAGGTTGCCTACCCCTGCTCCAAGACCTACAGGAAACAAAGTTCCACTGCAACAGTGGAAGTATATTTGTGCAGCTTTGGATTTAATCCTGTATTTTCACCATCTTAAGAAAAGAACACAAATTTGTAAGCATTCCTTAGTGAATACTTTACAAGCTTTATAGACAATATCATTTTTATACTATTCCTTTACAAATTTACACTTTTTCTATATAAAAAAACTCCAAATATCTATGGAAGTTATTTCACTCACATAAGTTTAAAACATTTGAAATACAGATTGCTTTTCATTATTCCTAAAAAGACCTTTCCTCCAGGCAAGAGAGAATCAGGACAACCAGCAAGGCATCCACTATCATTGCCTCTCTAAAAATCATGAATTCGTCCCTCTGGAAATGTTTATACAGTGGGCTGTTGTTATCTGCTGGGGTTTGGTTCCAGGACCCCTTGTGGACACCAAAATCTATGGATGCTCAAGTCCCATTGCATACAGTGGTGTAGTAAAATGGTGTCCCGTATAAAAAATGGCAAAATCAAGGCTTGCTTTTTGGAACTGTTTTGTGTGAATATTTTCAAGCAGTGGATGGTTGGATCCATGGATATGAAAAGCTGACTGTAGTGCCTTACAATCTCAACAACAACAACAAACAACTAATGTTGAAAGAGATGAACTCTGATTGGGTTTCTTTGTTAGTTGCCCAGTCTTGCTGAAACTGTCCTGGTTGCCTGTTTTCTTCAAGGAGATTATCTCCACACTACACTTTCATAATGCTGCTATTCCACTTTTACTGCTCTGTCTGCCTCCTGTTGCATTCTGGGGTTTGTAGTTCAGTGAGGCCTAAGCGCTCTCTTGGCTGAGAATTCTAAATGCCCCTCTCCCAGCTGCAAATCCCAGAATGCAACAAGAGACAGCCAGAGCAGTTAAAGTGGAACAGCAGTACTATAAGATTGTAGTGCGATAATCTCCCGTGAAACATCAATTCAATTCTTTTCTTTCTGTAGAAGCTTCATGAAGTTTTACAAGATAAATAACTACGCAAAAACACCACCATTCCAGAAGTCCCAAGCAGAGAACAGATTTGCTGTTGAGATAAGATTCAAAATTCCTATATTCTGTAGTCTTTTAAGTCCTAATGATAACTTGTTATGAGTGAAGTAACTTGATATTTGCAAACAGCTTCCAATATCACTTACATAGATTCCTGGTCTGCCAGTATAAACAAAGCAGGTGTGGTGCCAAAGTCAGAGATGTGGGTTTCAATGTGGAAACTCACACAAAAGTCCTGTTCAGAATCTGACCAAATCATTCTTAGCCTAAATCACATAGCAATATTGTGAATATATAACATTGTTCTGAACACCTTACAAGAAAGGCAAAATACAAATCTAAATGAAGATTCATTTAGAAGCCTTAAAATAGCAAGAGAACTCTACAGTTTTTACATTCTGTGGTTAAGTATTCTGAGACTTCTTTTAGATTTTCTAAAAAAGTGTGAGTTCTTGCAATATAGCCCCATGGGTTTTGATTCATGTCTCCGCCATTCATTAATATGTTTAAAAAGAATTCTTAGATTTGCACTAGGGCTTTTCCAAAAGCTTTTTTTTTAAAAATGGGAACACGATTTACTGAGATGATCCCTTGGTTTGAAAAGGAAAGTTTGCTATCCTCTCTTTTTAAAAATGTTTTCTTACAATTAGAATGCTATAGTGCAAAATTGTCATTGCACTGCAGTTATAAGGGGGAGGGATAAAAAAAGAGGAGAAAGGGAGATTTTTCTTTTGTTTCCTTGTCTTCCTTGGAATTAAAAGGAAACCCATTCAAAATGGGAATAAAATATTGCAGCTGGTGCTGGGAAATGCCAGAAAATAGTATTGGACAACAAAAACTTCATTCCGTACCATTTTACCACATACATCCAACTATAGCAACAAATGCTGTAGATTCCCAACACATTTGCCCCATCTGGAAGAACTGTACCAGGCCTATACAAAGAATACGTTTCATAATGCAAATTACCCAAAGGAGACAGCAACAAGCTTCACTAACAACAAAACCATCCCATTTCTCTACTGGTTCAACAAGTTGAGCAGCAATCTCCCTAGAAACAGGGCTGTTAGTTTAACAGAGAGAAAGAGCAGCTGTTTCAGTCTTCCTTTTGCTCTGGCAGGGTTAGCAGACAGCTAGTTCCATTGTCTAATGTATCAATTATTGAAGCTCATTGCTAGATCAGTATCAAGATACTCTGGGGCCAACGAAAAGCACACAAGAGTATAATTAAAGAGCCAGTGAGAAAGGATGTCTATGACTGAAGGAAAGGATTCAGCCTCTATACAGAATCAAGTGGAATAATAATATCAAGATAGTTGAAGCTGTCGAGTCTTTACTAAAAACATTAATCAATAAGCTTAAACTTTCTTCAGAATTCGCTTTTCAGAATTCTCTTAAGTCAAGCCTCTCAGCTCAACACTTTGAAATGCTGCTTATGAATGAAAAATAAGAATGTTATTAATGTGGTATGGTCACATATTTTGTATTCCTTTCCCATATCTGCATTTCTTTCATGTTTCCATTAGCACAGTAGACTTCTGCTAGTCTACCTGAACTCTCTTGACCCAAATAATGCAAACAAAAATGTACAGGTCTCAAATATTTCAGCAGGCAAAGCCATGAGAATCTGTAACTGTAGAATGTCCAAATCAATGAGAGGTTACATAAATCCTGGTATTTGTATAAAACAATTCAACATAAACCTAGTATTACTTTCAGCATTTAAAAAAAAATACATTCATACTAAGGCTCACTGTGTATATTTCAAATGATTAAATGAAATTTACTTTGTGTTACAATAGGCCAAGTAATGAAGTGTAATGATAACTTGTAGCACTTATTAGAAATAAAAAAAATACATTTTGAGAGTTTGCCAGTGGGAGGTGGGGTGGGGAACACAGCAGATCCAAATAGCCCACCCCCTCCCCCCAAAAAAAATTAAAAATGCCTTTAACTCGAAAGCCTTAGCAGTGAATATACAGTTATCCCTCCAGATTCGTGGGGATCCGTTCTGGACCCCCCCCCCCCCCCGAATTTGAAATTTTGCAAATATTCACATCCTGAATATTTCACCCCTCCTTCCCCCTGGGAAGGCCACACTAGCCAGAAAAATGGTTGTGCCGGCTGCCGCAAGACCAGCATTGCCAGGAGAAGGCTGCACTGACCTGGAGAAGGCCGTGCTGGCTGCCCCCCCCCCCAGGATTTAAGGTAGGCCCCCTCCCAGCCCCTAAGGCAAAGGTAAGCCTGGGGGTAATAAAGAGGGCAGGGAGGGAGGGAAGGAAGGAAGGAAAGAAGGGGAGGGAGGCTTGACATTTGCGAGTAATCGAAACCAAGAATGGCAAGTCCGTGGATATTGTCATCTAGTCATCATTCAATTCAAACTAAAGATTATAACCTAAACTTCAAACAAAGTGCCAGACTGAAACAAGCAGAATGTGAAATCTAAATCCAGTGGCAACACCAATTCCTATAATAGAGCAAATGCTCATAAGGCGACACCCTGAGAGAAACTGCTTTTTCCAAACAGGATATTTGTTATTATACAGGCATACCTCCTTTAACAACTGAAAAAGAAGCTCCTTTTTGCAAAGCCTTTTTATGCCTCCACAGGTCCTCTTTCCCCCCTTATCCTCTGTCTAGCTGGAGGTTTGTTTTCTTTAGCAAGCATCAGCAGGGAGGATAGTGAAGGAGGGTGGGATAAACAGACCTCTGGTATCAGGTTGCAGCACTATGCCTGCAGTAAACAACGCAGTAAAGTTTGACCTGGGAAAGAATGGGAGTACTCTATCCAATCCCACTGCATCAGTGTGTGCCTACCTACAATGGGCAAAATAAACAGCAACCCTTACTGACTACAAATGAATGGGAAAACAGAGAAAAGCAGAAAGCAGATATGTCTGCCTCACCACCTACACCCAGCATAGAAACATACATGTACAGTTGGCCCTCCGTTTTCACGGGGGATCCGTTCTAGACCCCCCCCCCCGTGAAAATGGAGACTCACCAATATTCCAGCCCTATAGCAAAAGTGCGAACTTCAAGTCCACAAGAACTGTATAAAAGAATTGACACCTCAGTAGAAATACTAAGAAAAGTGGAGTCTGGTCAAAGACAAAAAGACACAAGAACATCCCTGGATCTATTTTGGAAGAAGCCTTCAAGTGGTTTCTAGAAAGTTTTAAATGCTTTTGTAAGCTTCTAATTTCACATGTGTGTACTGTTTGGATAAAATTTGTTGAACTACACTTCTGTTTAGTGATGTAGGAGCCTATCCTTATTCTTTCCATGTTATTTCCACCTCTGGTATCAAATTTTCTGTTAAAAGTAATGCTCAGGTACACATATACTTCATTAACTGAGGTATATTTGTTCATGAACTTTCAATTTACAATTGTATTAAGGTTTTGATCTGTAACAATACAAGGATAAACATCCACAACTAGAAATCTCCTTTTGGCAGTTAAGTCAGTCATAACTAGGAAACTAGACTGATCATCCACAGGTATGGAAATTACAATGCTACTCCAAAATGACAACTGCATTACAAATCAGTATAAGCACGTATTATCCAATGGGACTAAGTACAAGACTCAGGATTACATCTTGCATCAGATAAATCATAGAAAAGCTACTGGAGGAGTAAATGAGAAGTGCATTTTCTTACAAGTGTATTTTCTTCATTTTATAATGGGAGATCACACGCAAGAAAAATCCTGGTTGGCAATGACAGATAACTATTACTTACTATTAAAAAAACAGAGAAACATTCTGCTGGTAGGAGAAAGGCATTGAGCAAGCTTGACTGTCAAGTGCATTATATCTGTATGAAGTTCAGGAACATGCAGGAAAAAGCATGATGTATGCAAACATTGACGTGTTGTACAAATCATGGTATATGGATATAGAACTAATGATCTAACTAAAATTGCAGAAAGATGCTTCCAATGTATGCTGGAGACTTATTTATCATTCTACTGAAAGAATACTGCTCTTAAATTAAAATGATGGATTATGACACAAATGGGTAGACTTTAGATTTGCAGGATCTACTTTTCACTAAAACCCAGAGGACTACCATGTGGTGTAAAATAACTGCTTGCGAAAATAGATTTGCAGAGCAAGATGCCACTTCTAAACACAGATATTTTTCAATGCCAGAATCTTAACTTGCACACAAATTATGTTGTATATACAATTATGTTCCCATTTCCTCCAAAGTTTTCTTGCCTAATTTAGGAGAAATAAAGGTGTTTTGCTGCCGATCCTGTTTTAAATCCACTGAGAGCTGAAAACACTTACTAATCTACTGCAGGGTCATTCACACCATGTAAATAAACTGGTTTGGAACTGGTTTTATTTCCGTGACGTTCACACTCGCCCCAATCCCAATTGATGCAGTTTGCAGGGAGGTGGCCAAACCAGTGCATTTGGCACCGGACCCCTTAGCAGTTCTTTTTAAAAGAGCTGCAACGATCCACACCTTTGGTAGTGTGAGTATGCTACTAAATCAATTTGGATCGCACCGCATCGTTCCCAGAAATGGAGGCACCTCCATTTTAAATTGATACGGTGGAAAAGGTGAACAGCAGCAGGGTTAAAATGGCATGGAGAGATTCAATCGCGTTAAATGTAGTGGGAACACCAAACTGATTCTAAATCAGTTCTGGATCGGCACAGAGATGCAAATCTCTTCATTCAAAAAGTAAGTGTGAATGACTCCTGCATATCATTTGGAGATCCACCAGTAAATTCTAATCTACTTTTTGTCTATCCCTGCACCGAAACTCCTTGGAAGCTATTATGCACTGCTCAAAGATTAATAATGAGAGCTGGACAAGATTCCTAGAAAGAATCATTATCTAAAAAATTGTGGATAAGTAAAATGGCTCTTATTCTTCTCCAAACTATGTTCATCCTCACTTCAGCAACAGCCATTTGAAAACTTCTAAAGTGTGCTCAAGTTTTCCTCATCTCTTAAATCTGGAAAGATCTTAAACAGGCCTCCAACTAATGCTCTTCTCCATTTTTTCCTGCTGCACAGCATGATGCAGA
The DNA here is from genome assembly GCA_026167975.1 of Phrynosoma blainvillii. Classification (NCBI taxonomy): domain Eukaryota; kingdom Metazoa; phylum Chordata; class Lepidosauria; order Squamata; family Phrynosomatidae; genus Phrynosoma; species Phrynosoma blainvillii. The sequence goes on from JANUYF010000002.1 coordinate 135,458,614, forward strand.
ACATGCTCACATGACATTTTTTCAGTGATATACAGGGAAGAAAGAATGTAAGCTTTCATGTTTGGAAGAAAGTTTGAATGTAAAATTTCCAATATGAGAAATTTAAGCCCTGCTGTGCCATCATTATTGACTGCTTTCAAAGTGAAGGCAGGTAGATCAAATCAGCAGCAACCAGCTTTTTTTTGGGTGGTGGGCAGAAAGTCACTGGAAAGATTTTCTGAGCATGTCACTGGGCCTCCCTCTATCTGTCTGCTCTGACTACAAGCAGGGGAACTATTGATATTTTTTGTGTGGGAACAGGCTCCTGACCTAAAAGATAATGCTGGCCAATTTCCTATCTCATAAAATGGATGAGTCAAATTCACAAGAAAAAGAAATACATATACCAAAGCTGTACTGTCATTCAGATGTTACAAGCTGGACTAATTAGACATAACAGTTTGCTTTCGTTTTTTTAAAGCATGAACTTTCCAGCTGTAAAAATTATATAGCAGAACATACACTTCATTTATTTGAATCCTTGTATCACTCAAAAATCAGGTTTCCAATTCTGTGTGAATACACCCCATTTTACTATGACTGCAACTCAGATAACTGAAAATATATTGCCTGAATGCTAGAAGAATTTATCAGAGGTATCCTTCAATTAATGGTTCAGCTTTAAAAATGTGAATCTAACCAACTCTCTATGTAGCTACTTTTGAATTAATATCTTGCCAGACTCACTCCAGTCTTTTTGGTTTCCCAAATTTAGCCCCCCCCCCTTTTTTTTTGGCATTTTGTACTTCTTGGTTATTTTCAATAGCTTGCACAAAAAGTTTAAATATTTTGTCTACTCCCACCATGCAAAGCCACATTCTTTTGAATGCCTGTAATTCTGTTCACTTCTGTTTTATCAAAGAGTAAGCCCCATTTTGCCTGGTGAGACTTATTTCTTCATTGAGCTGTACAGGATTATTTTAGCTGAGATGGACAATAAATAATGTAACGATGAGATACTGAGGGCCTTTACAGACTGCCAGAAATAGTGCAACTTGATGCCACTTTAACTGTCCTGGCTCAGGGCTAAGGAATCATGGGAACTGTAGTATATTGTGGCACTAGAGCTGTCTGACAGAGAAGGCTCAATGTCCCAGAAAAAAATACAATTCCCAAGCACTGAGCCAGGACAGTTAAAGTGGCCTCAAGCTGCACTATTTCTGCAGTCTGTAAAGGTCCTATGTTTCACTGACATTGTACCTCTGGGTTATATTAACCACAATTTACCTGGAAATTTTTATAGTGAGTCTAGGGATTTGGCAACCGCCGTATTTGGACTAGAACTCCTGTTGGCAAGGGCCAAAAGAAGCTGCCCCTCTTGAAGTGTGTACATTGCTTACCCCAGCTCTATACCTTTCAATGTAAGTTTAATAACATTTCTCATCACTGATGGGAAACACAGTATCAATTAGATCATTACTTACAAAGTACTATTTACTTTCCAAGATGTATGACTACTCAATTTTCTATTCTTAAAATTCTGAAGAGCACAGGTCTACTAGAGATATTCAACAATACTGAAATTAAAGCACTGCTGCGACAGTTTAATCATTAGGCCTTTGAGGAGTGATTTCAAATTTTGGTTTTATTTATATGGCTCAAACTGGGATAGGGCCCAACTTTTCAGAAGTTATTTTTTAAAAAATGGATTCTCAGACCCAGAGTTTGGTCATTAAGATCTTTAATGACATAATGTTGAATTGGAAGGAATACAACTGTGAACCTATATGAACTAAAGATCCACAGAGGGGAAAAATAAGATTGAAACAGAGCAACGCCACAAGAAAAAAGGATGCATATAAACAATGTGTTATCCAAAATAATAAAAATGAGGGTAACAAATGCATATGAAAGGACAGAAAGAGATGCCTACCTTTAAACCGACTGCTATAAGATCTGTAATAACACTGTGTGAAAAAAATGGGAGAAAATGGAAAAGTTAGAAAAGTAGTTATTGCATAGGTAGTGGTAAATAAAGCTAATGGAAGAAAAAAAATATCAGAAGGATGAAATGAGTTATGGGAGTGTTTTACAAAATAAATGGGACAGTTCAGTAACACACAGTAATGAAAAAGAGAAGTTTCATTAGAACAAGTAGCACAGAAATCCATACAAAACTCAATGAAGGGTTTTGGCACATCTCACATAAAGAAGCACAGGCAAGGCAGCCTTTTCCTTCACCAGACAAACCACATTTGGACTCTATTTCTACTGCTTTGGGAGCAAAAAATCATCTATGGTCACATAAATAGAATGAGAAGCAGTGAGTTACTTCCACAGCAAATTATTTATGTCATCTAAGAAAATGTAAACACATGACCATGCAACCCTCACTTTGTCCTAAGTTCAATGAAGTTGTAAAAAAGGCCATTTCTCCCATATTTTTCCACGAACTGCCCATTTACTAGCTGCCATTGCCATAGAATAATAATACAACCCCACGAGAATACAGTACACAGAGAAGTCATTGGAAAATGTTCTCATCAAATCAAGAGCAGGACCATGACCTCCTTTGAGGTAGAATATACATATATAAAAAATTGACCTCCCAACCTCACCCACAGAAACACATTTCAGGAAGACTACATCAAACTAACATGGCAGTATAACTGAAGGAACTGACATAATAAAAGTATGATTGCTTCTGAAAGAGTTAAATGTAATCTAATTCAAAGCAAATATAGTAACTAAGAAATGCTTTTGCCTTTCTTACACCAAAGTGTATTTCAGACTAAAGATATGCTCACTGAAAATGAAAAGAACAATTTTGCCTATCAATGTGCCTCAAATAATCAAGAAGCTATATATAATGTACCTAATACATCAGTATTTGCATGGAACCTGAGAAACGTGTTTATTGTGTCTTATTTAAAAATCAACATACACTATATTCTGGATTTCCTCCAAACATGACATTACTGTATATCATATCTTTATAATCAGTCAGCTACAAATTAAAGGCAATGAGATCTTGCTTCTAATGAGTACAAAACAGCAACTGAGACCTTGTAAGCAGGACTTTGGGAGACAAGAAAAAATACCAAGAACCAGGGAGAAAGCTTCCAGTCTTTGCTTGTTGCACCATACTGCAATTCAAGAAAATTATGTTCCTAGATCCAATAACATCCAAACAATGATACCTTTATTGGGCCAACCAAAATGCACAATTACATGTTGCAAGCTTTCAAACTGTGTGATTGTGCATTTTGGTTGGCCCTATAAAGGTATCATTGTTCAGATGTTATTGGATTTGTTATATGACCAACATGGCTACCCCAGATATGTTCCTAGATTTCATCTTTCTTCTATTCAACAATTCAAGACCATCCCTTTTTGCTGGTACTTGCCCTGGCAAGCAAATAAGGACACCACATTCTTAATCTAAACAGATATCACAAATATAATTACGGTATTATTTAATTTTACATTTGAGGAAATGTCAGTCAAAGGACCAAAATATGGGCTAAGCATAACAGGATATACTCTATGGTTCTATGCATGTAAACTATGTATGTGAAAATAGCAGGAGAACATGTTTGCCACAATAACGGTTCTTCTATGATTCTTGGGCTGATTCTTTCAGTTCTTAGTTAAAGAAAGTATGCAGTACATTGAAATATAACGGAGTTGCTGCAATAACAGTGATACAACAGTTATCAATTGGCATTAAGTCTATTAAAGTTATGTACCCTTGGTAGATTTTTAAAGGATTCATAATGAGCAGAGGCAGAGCTTTCTCTTTCCCATGGCCACATCATCCCTTCAGTATTCAATTTCATATCTACTTGTGTTTAGGGAGTCATCATGGTGTATGGTTTGAGCGGTGGACCAAGACACTGGAAGAACAGGGTTTGAATCCTCATTCAGCCACCGATACTCCTTGGGCAAGTCACTCTCTCTCAACCTCTGAGGAAGCCAAGAGCAAACCTGCTCTGAACAAATTGTGCAAAACCCCCAAAACAAAACCCTATGATAAGTTCACTTTAGGGTCACCATATATCAGAAATTACTTGAAAGCACACAAAAAGTATGTATTTATATGTCTTGCTTGTATGTATCATATAATTAATAAAAAAGAATGGGATGTGGTAGACTGTGAAATGCAAAAAAAAAAAAAAAAAAGAGTATGTATTTTAAGAGCTGCTTGTTTTATCAATTGTGTAGATAAAACAAATGGCAAAACTAAAACACAAAATGATAATATGAAACTTCAACTATCTGTTTACAAAATCCACAAGTTAGCCAAGATCTCTGAAGTCTGTGTCAGAACACCCCTCAAAATGAAGCAGATGCAGGTTTAAAACTACCAAGATCATTGCACTGCAACACTACTACATTTGTTAGGCAAGATATTTTAATGAAGTGGAGCATCTGTTCCAAAAACACAGTGTTCATTGCCTGCGCAAAATAGTACCAGATGTGGTTCTAGGGATAATGCACAAGATATTTTCTCTTTTAGCCTCTTTCACCAAAGCAATATAATGGAAAAGGATTGACATTCTAGATGATGAAGAAAATACAGGCATACCTCATTTAACAAAGCTCCTTTTTACAAAGGCTTTTTATGTCCACCCAGCTGCCCTTTTCCTCTTTATCTTTTGACTAGCTCAAAGTTTTTTAGCGACATCAGCATTAGTAGGATGGTGAAGTACAGCTGGAGAAACACAGATACAGAAGCATATCTGCGATAAACAAAGCTTGAGCTAGGAAAGTGCAGAATTTTACTCTAGATCAGTGATTCCCAAACTTCAGTCTTCCTTGTGTTTTGAGCTTCAGCTCCCAGAATTCCTGACTGCTGGTCAGCCTGGCTGGGGCTTCTGGAATTGGAAGTTCAAAACACCTGGAGGATCAAATGTTGGGAACTGCTGCAGTCTAGATGATCTATTGTAGTCATGTATGTTTGCCCACAACAAACTAAACAGCATCTGCCTCCAAAAGCTCTTAGAGAAGTGATTCTCAAACTGTGGGGCACGACCTCGGAGTGTGGTGGAGTCTCCTTCCTTGGAGGTCTTTAAGCAGAGGCTGGATGGCCATCTGTCGGGGGTGCTTTAATTGGGAGTTCCTGCATGGCAGGGGGTTGGACTGGATGGCCCTTGTGGTCTCTTCCAACTCTATAATTCTATGATTCTATGACCCGGGGCGGGGGGGGGGATGATAATTTCTGAAAGCACAAGAAAAGTACGACGGGGGGGCATGGTAGTTCCTGAAGTGAGGTCACAAGAAAAGTCAGCCTGCAAGTACAGCAAATGTGAAAAAGAAGAGCAATAGAGGCCTTTGCAGACTGCCAGAAATAGTGCAAATTGAGTCCACTTTAAGGGTTAGGGAATCATGGGAACTGTATTTTATTGTGGCACCAGAGCTCTCTGACAGAGAAGGCTCAATGTCTCAGAAAAAAACAAACAAAACAATTCCCATGACTCCCTAGCACTAACCCTAACCCTTAAAGTGGACTCAATTTGCACTATTTCTGGCAATCTGCAAAGGCCCCAAGTCTCTCTCTGTGTGTATTGTTGAGGACTGACTGGTCTCTGCCATGCAAAGCATCCTTTTTAATGCTTTTGCTGCTCAGCTTCTCCTGCCCCTTAATGAACATGAGGTGTGCAGAAGCCAGCCTGCCCAACAAAGGTGAGAAGGAAAGAGGAAGAGGCTGCTGAAAAGGCACTACTGCTGCCTCTGCAAGCCTCAAGCCAGCAGAAGTTTGCTGAGTTGCTTTTTGATGATTTGCTCTCTCTCCAACCCCGTGGCCAGAGCTGGGGCAACTGCTCTGCATCATTTTCCAGGGAACCCATGCTGCAGGGGGTGAGGAGGCGGCAAGGGAGCACAACATTGAGAAGCAAACATCTCCTGGTTTGAGGCATGCAGAGATGGGGTCCTGTGGCCCTAACCCATGCAAATGTTTAGAGTCAACTGTATTACATTGAATGGGGGGCACATGTCTCAATGCAGAGTTAAAGGGGGTCACAGGATTTACAAGTTTTGGAATCACTGCTTTACACAGTATGTAAGAACAGTAAAACAGAGAGAAAGAGGGAGATCATCAGATCAGTCTGCTTCACCAGTTAACCACAGCATACTGGAAAAATATATAAATTTGGCCACCAAAACGGAAATCAAAAGAAAAGTGGAGGATGGTGAAACAAAAAGCTATCCTTGGATACATTTTGAAAAAGATCTTTTGATAATCTTTCAAATGTTCAGAATGCTTTTGTTTAGTTATGCAAAAGTTACCTGATCTTGATGTGTCATGAACTATGTGAGTATTGTTAATTCTGAATAAAAAGTTCACTGAAATAAGCTCTTTGTTTCAGTGTGAGACCCTCTCTATATTCTTTCTACACTATTTCTGATCTCAAATTTTCTGTTAATGTAGTAATGCCCAGGAACACAGCTACTTTGCTAAATGATGTATAGCTGCATACAGAAACTAAGGACCAATGCAAAAAGTCACCCTTAGAGACACCACGGTGGCTCTTTTGCGTCTACACGCTGCACCAACAGGGCGCCCTGACACCATGCAGCCGGCTGCATGCCATGACATCAGCATTGGAGCGGCTGGTGTGCAGTTTCCCTGCCCCAACTCCACTCCCAGACCAGCCCTTTTGGCTGGTCTGCATCGGTCCTAACTTATGATATGAAAAGTACATGAAGTCAGGCTTAACACTGCATGGTTAAGAACTTCATGCTATGGTTAGCAATACACACATGTATAACTTACAATTACTATAGTTTGCTTCAAAACTAGAGACAAAAGTTTGCTTATGAAATGAGTGCTTCAGCAAATGCTCTGAATTGCCAGAGACTGGTCAGGACTATCTATACCAGGGGTATACATATATGCGCTCTCTGGTCCTCTGGGAGGAATTTGCTGCCTCAAAAATCTAGGCTTGCGGCGACCTCCCAGAGGGCTTTTTCTGTTGTCACCCCCAAACTCTGGAACGGCCTGCCGCACGAGATCTGTCAGCTGACATCACTGGACAGCTTTAAAAAAGCTGTCAAGACGGATCTCTTTCGGCAGGCCTTGCCAGACTAATCACCCCGGCCTTGGGTTCCTTGACTCCTGAGTTCCTCTCGTGGCCCCATCAGTTGTTGATGGATGAGGAACGCAGTAGAGGTTGATTAGGGGGTGGGTTGGCTTTTCTTTTTGGAGATATGTTATACGGGTTTTATTGTAAGCCGCTTGGATTGTCTGGCAATAAGCGGGATACAAATAAACTATTATTATTATCATCATCATCATCATCATCATCATCATCAGGCAACCTAAGGCCCGGAAGGGGGGCAGATGCAGCCCCCCGAGGACTCTGGACCGGCCCCAGGCTGGTCCTTCCGCCCCCCCGCCCCCCGCCATGATGATATTGATTATTGTTGTTATTACTTGTTCTTGGGGGTTTCTTGGCAAAATCTCCAGAGGGGATTTGCCATGGCTTTTCTCGGGCTGAGAGAGTGTGCATGCATATTTTTTTTATTTTTTTATTTTTTTTTTAATTTTTTAAAATTTATTGTTATTCATTCATTCATTTATTTATTTTTGGTGCTTCGGCCCCCCCAATTGCCTGAGGGACAGCAACCCAGCCCCCAGCTCAAAAAGGTTGCCTACCCCTGATCTATACCAAGTCACTATTACAAGATGGATACCAGGAGGATATCACTATTCAATTTGTTCAACTACAGAAATACAGTCACATGTTCCAAACATTCATTAGAAGCATTCAGATTCTTTCAAGTACTGCTTGAAAATTGCTCATTTAGATCTATTTCACTACACCCACTGCCAGGAAGCCAATGGGTACAGTAGCATTAAGTCACCACCACTGACCCAATAGGAACTATTTCTCTTGATAGTGTATTTAGGATTACAACAAGTACATGAACTCCGACCTAGCCCATGGTTCAGAAGCATCCTGCACCCGTATCTCCTCAGCTCTTAATCATTACTTCAAGTCGTTCCCAAACTGTCTTGTTCCAAAGCTATTAACTACAGTTCCCTTTCTGAATGTAATGAGAGACTATGAATAAGGGCAGCTTCCCAGTGCACTGGGAAGAATCGAAGTAGCAGAGGCTGGGTGCAGATGCACAAAACTCAGATGTTGCTTGTTTATTCAACTTGGTTAACAACTGTTCAAATGCATAAATTTTTGTCTAATTTAGAATGATCAATACAGACCTTCATTATAGGTCTTTCAACATAGCCACAGGAAAAAATAAAAATGCAGAGAAACACTGTAGTGTATTACCCCTCCTTTTGCATTTACCAAGCTACTAGTCTCAATGATTTCTAAGTATGCCTAAGTCTGGATCCAGCCCAACGTATCATTGAGTAATGAGGCTCAAGACTACTTACTAGGTTTCATAATTATATGAAAACTAAAATAATATATGCTAAGCAAGTTATAATTGAGGCATTTTATATTAAAGTTGCAATGGAAGTCTAGGGTCTGGTAAAAAAAAAAATTCTTACATATAAGTTCCCCAATAACACATGCATGCACCATTTTCGTTGTTCCCTGGAAAAAATGCCGAAGAGTTTCTCTAATTTTCTCCAAAATTTTCAGAGATTTTATCTCCTCTGCCTATGGGCTCCTTGTATTTTCTGTCCATACTAGAGAGCAATTAGCCCAATAACCATAAAATCAAACAAAATGTCCATATCTGGGTAGAAGGTAGAGAAAAGTAATCCATTTAACAAGCCAAAATTAATGTTAGTCTGAAAACTGTTTAGGTTTCCCCCCACAATCATTCATGGAGGTGTTTTCTGTTAATCCAAGCACTTCCCAAATCATGGAAGGGAAAAAAGATATTTATCATAATTTTTTCTCTAGGACCGCTGCTGATGTTAAGCACAAAGAGTAGCCAAAGGTTTGCTTGATCTTTAAAAAAACCAAAACTTTTTCTATAGACCTTGTGTTGCTCACAGGGTACAATACACTCTCTGCTGCTTTCCTCCTTCTCTGCTTTCTGAATGGCTTTGAATGATGCAATGTGAAACTGCAATGCTTCTCCAAGCCATTCTGGGAAGAGTATCCATGAGGAACCAAGGCCCACTTCCCGGAGAAGCTTGGGACAGCCCATACATCCTGAGAAACTTGGTATAAGAATGAAACTGTTACCTTGAGTGCCTTTGTAAGGGAAAGCAAAATTGCAATACAATCAGTATTATACTCCCTCTGCTTAGACATTTTAACTTATTACCTAACGCATCATGCTATGCTATTCATTCATTTCCCTATATTTTATTATATCAATGTCAATCAATTTAAAAAAAAATAAGTTTTGGTATGCAAATTCAAGTAATACACATCTTTGGAACTACGGTCAGTCCTCTATATCCATGGGCTTTTTTATCCATGGATTCAACCTGTTGGTGTGTGGATGATGAGTGTTGTAGTGATGCCTTTTGGCACCCAGCAGAGTCTGCAGGACAAGCTGGCTGCTGTGATCCACAGCCACTGTGTAGATTTGCCATCAACTGGCTCAGCTTCTCTTCTCCAGGCAATCCTGTCTTCCTCAGTCAAGAAGACACATTGTAAAGTCTAAAAGCATAGCTTTATTAATGCATATAAAAGTAAAAATAAGATAACTAAGTAAAATCCATTGTGATGAACTTGTCCAGTTCAGCCATACAAGATTACATCTTTAACAATCCCAAAAGCATTAGGATCCAACTTGTTGCAGCATCCAGCCACACACCCTCACACGTTCACATCTTGAACAATAAAACAATTCTTAGACAAAGGATTTTCTAAGCCCATCCCATACTCCACCTTCTAGGTGTTAACTTTATGTTAATTGGATAATGACAGTATGATGTATGTTAACCCAGCCTCTTGTTGTCCATTATCCACCACGTGAGTAACTTTCCCAAGCCTAACGATGTTTAATATTTGATATCTTTTTGTTATCCATAACAAAGTCTGGTTCCATTAGTTTTACCTCTGGGAAAGTACATTGTTGATGTCTCTGTTACCACCTGGCGTTGATTCACCCTGTTTCTCTAAATATTGTTTGTGCCTTGCTCAAAAACTGTTCCCAAGTGGAAAATTACAAACACACACACATCTTTACATTTCACCTTTGACTATATATCCCATTCATATCCTAACACAACCATCCATGGCTTGAAATATTAAAAAATAATCTAAATTCCAAAAGTAAATCTTGTTTTTGCCATTTTATATAAGGGACATCATTTTCTTGTGCCACTGTATTTAATGGGACTTGAGCATCCACAGATTTTGGTATCCACAGGGGGTCCTGGAATCAAACCCAGTGGATACCAAGAGCCCACTGTATAAAGATTTTAATCATTTCACACTGCATGAAATCATCAAATACAAACTAGGAGATTCAATTTTCATTAAAGCCAAAGAATGTAGACTCCCACAGCATTCTCTTGGTTCATCTTCCACTTCTTATATAAACAGACCAACTTGAATATATGTATACATACTGTATTTCATTACTTTTATTTCAGGAAAAACTAGGGGGAACAGGAAAAAGAAAAGGGTCAACAGATCACAACATTGCCATTCGCAGATGGTAAGCCCACACTGTCCCCAATGGCAGTGCATGCATGCAGCCACGCCGCCACTGGGGACCATGGGACAAGTCCTCCCCCTCCTTCCTTAGCTCCTCCTTCCCTCTGCGAGGCTTCCCTGGGCTTAGCTTTGGGGGCGGAGGCTGCAGCCCATCAGCTACAGGGAGTCAATGCCAGCGCAGGGGGTTGGGCTTGGGTCTCAGAGCCTCCACCCCAACTCCCTGAGGCCGACGGGGCTGCAGCCTCCTCCCGCCAGTTATTCACACAGCAAGAATACCATCCAATATCAGGCACCGCTCTATGACACAATGAAAGGTAGGCACATCCCCATTTGATCCGTGGCACAAACATTAACAGTGATGTTTCAACTGCAGCAGCTTTAGTGCCATTAAGAAAAAAGTATCCAGCTTTGTAAGCGCAGTAACATTATTGTACAACACATCTGAGCTTCAGTAAGACCTCTTCACATATTTTAATCCAAGCATAAAGCATGTTCCTTTATTCTATATATGAGCTCAAGATCTACCTCCCATGTTGCCTTTGTGAAAACAAAAATTAAGTGCAGCAAATCTTTAGTATTTAGCATGAATCTCCTTTCTCCAAATGTTAGAATACATTTTATGGCCTTTAGTTTTAACAAAACCAATTTTCAAAGTGTGCAAACCTATCATTTTAAAAAATACTCTAAAATTCAATCTCCTCTACAGTTTGCAACTAGTAAACAATACTATAAATGGACTTATAGCCATTCTATTGGTCACTATTTGATTAGAAATGAAAATATGTATGGAAAGCAAACTAGCCATCATAGCTAAGAAAATATTCCTATCATTCAGAGCATCACAAATAATCACAATTCACTGATAAATATGCTGTTATTTCCAGATGAGAAATAAACACATAAATTGTATCAACAAACATGGTAATCAAAGAATCATATTTGGAAGAGACTCCAAGAGCCATCCAGTCCAACCCCCTGCCATGCAGAACTCACAATCAAAGCAACCCCGACAGATGGCCATCCAGCCTCTGTTTAAAGACCTCCAAAGGAGACTCCACCACACTCCAAGGGAGTGTGTTCCACTGTCTAACACAGGGGTAGGCGAACTGTCTCCTTCAAGGGCCGAGGGACTTCAGCTCCCAGAAGCCTCAGCCATGTTGGCCAATAGTCTGAGACGTTGGCCAACAGTCTGGGATTCTGGGAGCTGAAGTCCCTCGGCCCTTAAAGGGGACAGTTTGCCTACCCCTGGTCTAACAGCTCTTACTGTCAGGAAGTTCTTCCTAATGTTGAGGTAGAATCTCTTTTCCTGTAGCTTGAATCCATTGCTCTGGGTCCTATTCTCTGAAGCAGCAGGAAATAAGCTTGCTCCATCTTCAATATGACATCCCTTCAAATAATTAAATGGGGCTATCATATCATCTCTTAACTGTCTCTTCTCCAGGCTAAACATACTCAGCTCCCTAAGTCTCTCCTCAGAGGGCTTTACGAAAGACTGTTCACCATTGGTTGCCTCCTTTGGACACGCTCCAACCGCTCAATATCTCCTTTGAACTGTAATGCCCAGAACATGAACATGTGGACCTTCATCTATAGCAATAGCACGTTCATTTATATACCACTTCATACCAGACTAATCAGTCTCTAAGCAGTTTACAATTGTAAGCTAATTGCCCCAACAAGCTGGGTACTCATTTTAGCCACCTTGGAAGGATGCCAGGCTGAGTCAACCCTGAGCCTCTGGCTAGGATTGAACTCACAACCTTGTGGTTTGTGAGTGAATGGCTGCAGTACTGGCATTTAACCACTGTGCCACCAGGGCTCCTATCTATAAATATAAACACTGATATTTTTGTCTGTCAAATTATTTTGTAGACCATTTTATTACTGAATTTTATAGATTCTGGGGTAAATTACTTATGTGTACTTAAATTATTTCTAATCACCTGTCCACATGATTCTATCAGCATATACTATATAATTTCTCAACTATTATATATATAAAACAAATACTTCAACATTTCTCAATTTTTCAATCATACAAATTAGAGCAGGGGTTGGCAACCTACGGCCTGAGGGCCAGATGTGGCCCATGGAGGCCTTGGGACCAGCCTGTGGCCGGTCCTGCCGCCTCCACACGCGTGCCGCTACCGCATGTGCACAACGGTGGGCGCCATTTTGGCACGGCCATGCGCGCATGGTGCAGAGTGCCACTTCAGACTGCCAGCGCCGTTGGGCCTTCCAAAATGGTGCCCCCACGCGCACATGCATGTGCACAACGGTGGCCGTCATGTGCATGCGCGCGCACACACCGGCCCCCGGCGCCATTTCCTCCCCTCCCGGCCCTTGGCAAAAAAAAGTTGCCGACCCCTGAATTAGAGCTATGTAGACCTATTGCATCACAAGGCAAACTCCAAAACAGAATACACCAACTGAACATAAAAGAATTTACAGATGTCTATTAACAAGTTCTCATTAATTCAATAGAATTACTCCATCTTGGACTAACTGCTGTAGTCAGGTTATAGCCCATTATAAAAGAATCGTAATCATTCTATCTTTATGGATTCTAGTAAGAGTATTTGTTGTTGTGCCTTCACGTCATTTTTGACTTATGGAGAACCTAAGGCAAACCTATCACAGGATTTACTTGACAAGATTTGTTCAGAGTGGATTTGCCTTCATATGAAGCTATGACTTGCCCAAGATGACTTGCCCATGATTTGCCTTCATATGAAGCTATGACTTGCCCAAGATCACCAGTGGGTTTCCATGGCCAAGCAGGGATTCGAACCCTGTTCCACTACACCACTCTGGCTGGCTAGAATATACTTAAAATAAATTGATAAATTGAAACTAGTGGAACTAAGCACAGATCCCTGAACCAAAATTTTCTGTAGTAAGACTGTGCATCCATTTTTTTTGACACCAGCACCTTTGAACATATTGCCTACACACTTTTAGTATTTTGTCTGAATTAGCCTTTGAACAAAACTGCAAGACTAGTTCCTATATATTTGCCCATTAGACCTAAGGGGATTATACTGGTGAGAGAGCAGAAGGTAAATATTAAGCGTGGCATAATACTATTTAAATTGCAATTATATGTACATTTATTTGGGGCAAGCTGCAATTATATCACACTAAGATGCATAAAACTGGATGACAAATGTAATGATGGGTGTTATGTTAACTCAGATGTGTTTTTAGCTGCCCATCCCTAACGTATTCTCTTTCACCTGGCTGTGTTTTACCAAATCCAGTCTACCGTGAACCATTTTGACGACTCCTCTCTCAAGACTGTCACCTCAGCAGCCATTCCTACGATCAATTACATTAACTTTAAGAATACCTGACTTTGCTTGCTTCCCCTACTGGAACTCATTCCTTTTTTTTCTCCATTCATACAGAATCTACTAGGTTGTGTGCCTTTTTAAAATCTCTGAACAAAGTTTAGCAATTTTAGGTGCTTTATAAATTACAATAATCCCTTAACATAAAAAGACACTGGGAGGAATGTAGTAGAAGCGTTATTTTAAAAGGGGGAAATTTCATATTATACTTTACCTCAGAAGTACAGACTGAAGGTGGAAACATGCTTTAAAGAGCTACTTGGGGGAGGGAATGGGAACTTTTGAGAGAAATTATGGGCCCTGTAGATTCAGCCTTTGAATTTAGTTCATCTGAACATGATGCCTGAGGAGGTCACTATAACTCCACTCTACAAACACAGCTACAACTGAGCATATTTTGCTTAAGCCTCCTTTCCTCCATTCATGGCTAAGCAGATATTCAAACTCACAAATCAGACTTCTGGGACTGAGAGTGTGACCTACAATTTGGTACTATACACATGCAAAAAAAGAAAAATGTAATTCAGTGAAATAATTTGCACACCATATTTAATCTCATTTATATTGAAAATTACTCTCTAAACTATTTTACTTTTATCTGAATTTTATATGTGAGCACCTTAAGCAAAACTGGTAGGACGAACTTTATGGCTAAAGGGGCACCTGAACTCTGCCTTCCTTCCCAGTCTTCCCAGTAACTGTATAATAAACTATAAATTACATCAAGATGTACAACATATCCCAACAAATCAGAACCCTACTGCATTCAAAGAGCTGTTGGAATCCTGAGAACTTCTGCTTCCTTTGCTTGTAATGTGTTATAAATTTATAGAAGAAAACTCCAAAGGCAGAAAAATAAAAATACCAGAAATATAGTTAGTTATATTAACATTTTGCTTTTCATAGTTTAAGAGACAGCATACTCAGCCAGCAAAGATGGGCGCTACATTACACAAGGTACATGGGTTTTCTTGGAAATAATACGTAGCAGACACTCTAAGCATGTTGTAAATGGTATATCTGCAATACACACAAAACCAATGAATTTCTCACATGGACTGCTGCGTTCAACCACTCATGGTCTAATATGAAGCATTCTATTTCTACAACGGCTTGCTAAAGATGACTTCTGTATGTAGAATGAAGCTTAGATTAACCCAATAGTTCTGGTTTTCTTCTGATAAAAGGAGCACAGAGTTGCAGCCTTACAATTTAGTGTTGCAATCTGGTACCTAAATTTCTTGGGAGCAAACCTCACTGAATCAGCAGATTGAATAGGATTGTAAATTATAAATTAAACTGAGATATTTATTTGCTTAAAATCAAAGGTCACCAGAAATTTAATTAAATTCTTATTTCAAGAAACAGGATGTACGCTTCTGATTCAAAGGATTCTTTGAACTATCAGAGTTAAATGTTGCCTATTCTAGTTTTGTTTCTACATGATACTGAAACAATTATTTTAGAAGATATAAACTTGCATTTTAATTATTATACAATACTTGGATTAGAATAATAATACATTAAATCAATTAAGAAATCCAAGTTATCTTAAACAATATCAACTTCATGTCACATTTTTGGATCACAATCTTTCAGGTTTAACTGAATTATGCAATATTTTACATGAAAATTTTATCTAGCAACAAATTATACTAAAAGTCCAGTCAGTGGTATGTATAAGCCTCATGCCTACTCACTGTACTTACACTTAAGTCTGAAATCATATTTATTACAGAGAAAACAAACTGTCACCTTTGTCACTAGATAAATCCAGCCAAAACTTCATCCATGCTCTGGACAAATATTTTGGCTTGGCATAATGGCATCATAAAAATAAAAGCATAACTCTGATAGAGCCTAAAATTGACAGCTTATCAAAAATAATGCCACTTAGAACATCTGAATTATTTTTACTCAGTTTTAGTGAATGTGAATTACTAACTGCTGAATTACTCTGGGGGAGAGGAAATTCTCCAATTTATGACACCAAGCTGTCAAGACAGCCTCATAAGAGGCATTTTTCAGTGGACGATTTAAATATCCAAAGACCCAAGGCTGCTACAGAGAAACCCAGGGTCTGGTTTCACAGTGATGGAAGAGAAACCTTTCAATTAATTAGTTAATGGACTTCATCAGTTTCAAGTCAAGATTACAGCCTGTAAGCTTCTCCAATTGTTGCTTACGATGATGCCCTGTACGAGAGGGGAGGCTGCTACTCCCTTAAAGCAGGGGGGAAAGCGACACCACTTTTAGAAAAAACACAAACACACCACCACCACCACCACCACCCCTCCGAGCTGGGCGATGGTTTCAGAAGTATTTTCCTTTAGAGGCAGGCGTCTGCAACCTTTTTAACTTCAGGCGGCGCTCTCTGGTTTTGCTGAAAAGCCATGGTGATGCGCTCCCAGAACAACAATACCCACGTCCACACCCACACAGACACAACTCCGGGTGGGAGTGGGAGTCTCCCAACCTCCAGGTCACCCTCCGCCCCACAAGGAGGAAGGGATCTCTACTGGCCTGGCCCCCTTTCTTCCCCACACCCCCCCCCCGGCTCTGCTTGGTTTGGGCTCCTTTCACAACAAAACGTATTTCCCTTTCCTCCGCACGCCTTGGTCTCCATCTCCTCCTCTCCTGTCTGTCCTCCCGGAAATCAGTACGCTTTCTTACTCCCCTCCTCCTCCTCCTCCTCCTCCGCCAGAGGATCAACTCCCTGCAAAACACTAAACTCATAGAGCAGCGGCAGCAGCAGCCGCCACACCTGGCAAGTGGCAGCGGCAGCCACACCGGTTTGGGGGCCGAGAGGAGAGGAGAGCAAGGGAAGGGAAGGGAAGGGAAGGGAGGGAGGCACCGTGCGTCCGGCTCTTTTCCACGCAGCCCGCCTCTTGCCGTGTCGCAACCCAAGGAGGAAGAAGGGGAAACAGGGCGGGGAGGAAGAGAAACAGGCCGCTTTTTCGGGTGCCCTCCTCCCCACTTTTCCCTCCCCCCTCCTTCCCTTCCTTTCTTTTCTCTCCTCCTTTCCTTCCTCCCTTCTTCGTTTCCTCTCTTCCTTCCTTCCTCCTTCCCTTCCTCCTTTCCTCTTTTCCTTCTCCTTTCTTTCCCCCTTCCTCTCTTCCTTCCTCCTTTTCTTTTCCTTCCCTCCCTTCTTCTCTTCCTTCCTTTTCTTCCTCCCTCCTTTCCTCTCTTCCTTCTCCTTTTCTTTTCCTTCCTGTCTTCTTTTCCTCCTTCGTCCTTTCTTTTCCTTCCTTCCTCCCTTCCTTTCTTTCCTCTCTTCCTTTCCTTCCTGTTCCTTCCTCCTTTCTTTCCTCTTCCTTTCCTTTCTTTTCTCTCTTCCTTTCCTTCCTTCCTCCTTTCTTTTCTCTTCCTTTCCTTCCTGTTCCTTCCTCCTTTCTTTCCTCTCTTCCTTTCCTTCCTGTTCCTTCCTCCTTTCTATCCTTCCTTCCTTCCTCTTCCTTCCTCTCTCCTTTCTTTCCTCTCTTCCTTTTTTTCCTCTCTTGCTCCCCCCTTTCTTTTCTCTCTTCCTTTCCTTCCTCCTTCCTTTCCTCTCTTCCTTTCCTTTCTTCCTTCCTCTCTTCCTCCCTCCCTCCCTCCTTTCTTTCTTTCTCTCTCCAAGACACAAAGGGCAGCGGAGGGAAGGACCGGCCACAGCCTGGAGGGCGGCGTGGCTCTCGCCCCAAAGCAGCGCCCGAGCCCCAGCGAGCGCAGGGAAGTCCTCTTCCTTGGCCTAGGCCCCACCTGAGGAGAGGGGAGAAGGCTCCTCGCCCCGAGACCCTCCCTCCCCCGCTTTTCTGGGAAGGAGGCCACGGGAGGCTGCCTCTGCTCTCCTCCCTCTGCCCAGGAAGCAGCAGCACTTCCTCCTGTAAACTCCGCATGACCCCCCCCCCACACACACACACTCCGGAAAAGAGGGAGAGGAAGAGGGAAAGAAGAAGGGGGCTATGCCTGTGGTGTGTGTGTGTGTGTGTGGGGAGGTGTTTTTGTTTTGTTAAAGGAACCTGGACCCGAAAGTGGGTGGGGAGTCTATGGGGAGGCCTCCCCCTAAGCTCCCCCAACTCTCAGTCCTGGCCAAGCCCTCTCGACTAGCCAGCCGCCTCTCCTCTCCTGACTCGACCCCAGCCTTACCTCTGCCAGCAGCCCTAAGGGGAGGGAGTCTATAGGGGGAGAGGGAGTCTATAGGGGGGCAGGCAACAGCCACCCCACCCCCACCCCCCACATTTCACCCCTTGCAGAAACCCTCGGATTGTAGCCCCTCCTTGCCCCCCCCCACATCTCACCCACGCCAGTTTTAAGACTCTATGGGGGTGGGGGGGGGAGAGAGGAGGCTCCCCTTGGCCCCTCAACTCAAACTCCCGTCACCTCACCCATCCTCAGCGCCCCCCCCCCAAAGACCTGGTGGCTCCACAAAGCGCCGGGCCGAGCGCCTCAAGGGGGGCGCCATGAGGCGAGAAGGAAGGAAGGAAGGAAGGAGCGACTGAGGGAGACGCCTCGTCCCTTCCCTTCCCTTCTCTTTCCGCCTCAACCCCCGTCGGCTCCTGGGGAGTGAGGAGAGCGAGAAAGAGAGAGGAGCCTCTTGCCGCCCCCGAAGCCCTCTCCCCCTGAAAAGGCTGAGGCCAGGCGGCAGGTCCTACTTACCCATCCATGGCCCAGACGGAGGGACGGGAAAAAGGAAGAAGGGCGAAGGCGGGGAGGGAATAAAGGGAGCGGAGGAGCCGCCGCCGCCGCCGCCTCGCGCACAGAAGGGAGAAGCTAGAAAGGATGGGCGGCGGGTGGAAAAGGAAAGAGCGAGAGAAGGGAGAGAGGGGGCGGGGTTGGAGGAGCCTGCGCATGCGCCGCAGATGTTGCCTGCCCAGCCCTCTCTTCCTTCCTCCTCCCAACTGAGACACACCCAAGCGTCAGTTGAGATGGGGAGGGGAGGGGGGTAGGAAGAAAAGAGAGCAGGCAAGGTGCGCGCGCGAGTGCGCGCGCGCACCGTGCTTAGGTTTTTTTCTTTCCTTTTTTTCCCCAACGGACGGGCGTCTCGCGACGGCCCCGCCCCCCTGAGTGGAGGCGCGCGCGCGCGTTAGCCGGCCTGCAAATAGAGGGAGGGAGTGCGCGCGCGCGCTCTCTCTCTCTCCAGCCCTTGGGCGGTTAAACTGTAAAACCCGAAGCAGTAGCCGCCGCCGTTTCTGCTGAGGGCGGGGTAGATAGGGTGACTCTCCTCAGGCCGGGTTTTGTGTCTGCGTACTTGTGAGAGTGTGAACGTGAGGGGTTGGAGGAGGAGTGGTGAAGGAGGATTTAAACTAGTCAGCCGGTGTTGGGGAGGAAGCGTCGTCATCAATTACTGTACAGCAAACAAGCAAACAAAAAAGTACAGGGAAAGTTTTGTTGTTAACTGCCCTCAAATCTCGACTCATGGCGACCCTCTGGATGAGACATCTCCAAGAGTCTTGGACCAAGACCCTCTGTCCTCCACTGCTCTGCTTAATTCCTCCAACCCCTTCATATCCGAGACCTCTTTAGTAGAGTCCATCCATCTAACATGTGGCCTTCCTCTCTTCCTACTTCTCTCCACCTTTCCCAGAATTACTGTCTTTTCCAATGAGTCTTCCCTTCTCATGATGTGTCTGAAGTACGACAGCCTCAGTTTGTTCATCTTGGCTTCCAGGGAGGTTTCTGGTTTGATCTGCTCTAGGATCCATTTGTTTGTCCTTTTGGCTGTCCATGGGATCCTCAGCACTCTTCTCCAGCACCACATTATCTCAAATACATTGATTTTCTTCCTATCATCTTTTTTAACTATCCAGCCCTCACATCCATACATGGTTATAGGGAATGCAATGGCTTGTATGATTCTAACTTTTGTGCTGAGTTGTATATCTTTGCATTTAGAACCTTTTCTAAGGCCTATGCAGATTGCTAGAAATAGTGCACATTAAATTGAGTCACTGCCCTGGCTCAGTGCTAGGGAATCATGGGAACTGTATTTTTTTCTGGGACATTGAGCCTTCTCTGTCAGAGAGCTCTGGTGCCACAATAAATTACAGTTCCCATGATTCCCTAGCACTGAGCCAGGACAGTGCCTCAATTTAATGTGCACTATTTCTGGCAGTCTGCTTAGGCCCCTAGTTATTTCATAGCCACTCTCCCCATTCTTAGTCTTTTTCTAATTTCCTGACTGCAGTCCCCATTTCTATCAATGTTTGATCCCACGTATGGGAATTCTTTTACTATTTCTATTTCTTCATTGTCTAGGTTGAACTTGTGAAAGGTGGTCATTATTTTTGTTTTCTTTATGTTCAACATTAAGCCTGCCTTTGCACTTTCTTCTTGGATCTTCCTTAATAGGGTTCCAGGTCTGAGAGGTTTTCTGCTAATCTTATGGTGCCATCTGCATATATCTTAGATTATTGGTATTCCTTCCTCCTATTTTCACTCCTTCTTCTGTGTCCAAGCCTGATTTTTCTTATAATACATTCTGCATACAGGTTGAACAGATAGGGTGATAGGATGCAGCCTTGTCCAACTCCTTTGCCAATTGGGAACCATTCTGTTTCTCTATATTCTGTTCTGACAGTAGCCTCTTGTCCTGAGTACAGATCCCTCATCAGAAGTATCAGATGTGTTGGCACTCCCATGTCTTTAAGGGTGTTCCATAGCTTTTCATGGAAAGTAGTAGAATTCAAAGATATAATGGCTGTGTTAGTCTGTGGAATCAGAATGTAGAGATCTTGTAGCACCTTTCAGACTAACTGGAAGAAAGACGTTGACAGTTTGGCTTATTGGTGGACAAGGGTATGGAATAATTGGCTATCTCAAAAAATTTCCTTTCAAATGAAAATCAACAAAGGACATAAAAACCAGGGAAACATTCCAGGAAGAATGGCAGATTTTCATTGAATATATCCACAAACAACAAGGACAATTACAACCCCCATGTGGACAACAAGTTTTTTGGAGAGACACAATTTACATTCTCCCCTTTCCATACCAGACCTAGGAGACCATCCATAGTAGTAGTAGTAATAATAATAATTTTTATTTATATTTCCCGTCTCTCCCTGCAGATCGATATGATAGTGGTTGATATGATTGTGAAGTAACTCTTTGTATTTTGTGTTTGTGTTTTACTATTATAATTAATGTAAATTAAATTCAAAAAAGAAAGAAGTTGGCAGCAAGAGCTTTCCTAGATTTAAGTAGACTTAAGCAGTGCATCTGAGGAAGTAGACTGAAGTCTACAAAAGCTCATACTGCCAACTTCTTTCTTTGTCTCAAATGTGCTACGACATCTCTCTATATAGGGAAAGTAATGTTGTGGTTGTGTGCCTTCAAGTCATTTCCAACTTATGGAGATCCTATAATGAGGTTTTCTGGGAAATACTTGTTCAAAGGAGGCCTGCCATTGTCATACATCAGGCTGAGAGAGTGTGACTTGCCCAGGGTCACCCAGTGGATTTCGTGTTCTCCAGAGTCGCAGTCCAGGTAATTCCTGACTTATGGTGACCCTAAGGCAAAGCTGTCATGGGGTTTCTGGGCAAGATTTGTTAAAACCAGTCAGCTGGTATTGGGGAAGAAGTGTCATCATCAATTACTGTACAGCAAAAACAAAAACAAAACCTCTTCAGGGAAAGTTGATGTTGTGTGCCATCAAATCATTTCTGACTTATGGCAGCCCTATCATGCAGTCTTCTGGGCAAGATTTGTTCAGAGAGGGTTTGCCATTGCCTTCCCTGGAGGCTGAGAGAGTGCAGAGTGATCTCAGGAAGACTCACTGCAAAACGCAGGACATTGACGGAAAATAATGTTTTTCCTGTATCTGTTTTCTTGGAGAGCTATTATTTATGTTAATGAAAGCCATCTCATTTACAACACAATCCACATTCAAAAAGAAGAAAAATAAAATCACTGTTATAGTTTGTTTTAATATTGTTTTAGTCTTAGCTTAGATTAGTTTTAGTATGCAAAGGGATCTTGCGACACCTTTGAGTCTAACTGAAAGAGAGGTTGGTGGCATGAGCTTTCCCAGGCTTGAGTCCACTTCCTCAGATGGAGTAGAAAGTCCACTGGCAGACTTATATAGCAGTCTGTGTGTGAGAATGTCCATAGAAGTGTAAAACTTTGTGGGTGTGGAGATGAGGTGACAAGTTGAGTTTTGATGATGGTCCTTGGGAGACAAAGGCAGGAGGAAGATGTTGCTTAAAGCCAAGGTTGGTGGTAGCGTAGGGCCTTTGCAGACTGCCAGAAATAGTGCACATTAAATTGAGGCACTGCCCTGGCTCAGTGCTAGGGAGTCATGGGAATTGTATTTTTTTTCTGGGACATTGAGCCTTCTCTGTCAGAGAGCTCTGGTGCCACAATAAATTACAGTTCCCATGATTCCCTAGCACTGAGCCAGGGAAATTAGGCTTTGATTTCCTGCTTGGCCATGCAACTCACTGGGTGACCTTGTGCAAGTCACATGTTCTCTCAGGGAGACCAGACATCCTCCTTTTCCAGGACACACCCTACATTTCAACCTGCTGTCCAGGAGGAATTTCAAAATGTCCTCCATTTTGAGCATGACCAAGAAGCATGAATGTATACATTAGTGTTTTTAGCTTTTATTTGGTAATGTCCTCCATTTCCATGCGTGCCCATTCCAAGTGTATTATTAGAATGTTCTCACAGTTTTTCAGTTATTCTGTCACATTTGTTTCCTTCTTGAAAAAGAGGGGAAGAGTGACAAATGGGAAACACACCTTTCAACTTTTTTTTCAGGAGAAGTAAAAAGAATATTAAATCAAAGCACCTAAAATTTTCCTGTTCAAAATGAATGTGTCAATCTACTACCCCATTGCTAGTCCTCGGATTGGTGTTGATCTCTGAGTCATTGGCTTCTGTATCTTGGAGAGTTGTCAAGGAAGAAAGATGCAGCCAAATGGGCAACAAGATGGTGCCATTCCCTGGCCCACTGGAAAAGAATAACTATTGGCCTTCAGTGTCACTTAGCCAGAGAAACACTGAGCTACTCAGCTATGCAGGATTCTGATTTTAGAAACAGAGGCAAGGAAAAGGCAAATGCCATAAATGGGAGATTGTTTGTCGCCAGGCTGTTTTGTGCGGTCCTGTCTATTTATCGGAGAGCAGAGATTCCTTTCCAATGACTATCGGGAATAAGTGGGCCTGCAAAGAGGTAGAGGTGCTTAAATCCATGAATTGTAGTGGATGTATCGGTACCATGATATATATGTGTTTGTTCACAAATAACTTCTATACCTACATTCTTGTGTTGCGGCTATCTTCCAAGTAGCCAAGGGGCCATTACACTCAGGCATGCTAGTTTCCTGTGAAGTGGCTCCACACCCCAAATGGACTTCCATAGGGATAACTTTAGAGTTCACATATTGCCAAAAATGCACTCTATATTTATGCTTACTGTATTCTTCTAATCCCATCTCCATGGAAATGGTCTATTTATTATTCTGAATGCACCAGGAGATATGGGGAGTGGGGTTGCATAATCGTCTGTGGGTAGGGCCACAAGTTTGAAGAGAAATACTGGCGTGCAGCAAGAAATAGATATAATTAAAGACTATGGGTAGCGTCTTTTAGGTCTGCCTCTTCTGAGAGGAAGCAGCTCTGCAGTTGTCTCTGTGTTGCTTGGGGGAGACTAAATGGTTCACTCACACCCAACAGAGAGATTTGGCAGAACCTCTGGGCTGGAGAAGAGTCCCTTTTCATCTGTTCCACGTCTCTTTCTAATCTGAATATATGTCCAGTAGAAGGATTCATGCAGAGATGTAGCATATGAGCTCCTAAACTTCATTGGGCAAAAGAGAAAGCATAGCATTGAACCGCTGTGTCCTATATCCCCATTTTAGATTTCAGTTTCATTGGTTCAATAAACCAAAGTTTAGTGTAGCTGTTACTCGGATTTCCTCCTGCCAAGAAAGACAGGAGATAGCTGTTGCGATTCCTCAAGTTACAGAACTGAAAGGAAACTGAAGGTTCATTTTCCCTTCTTTTACTTGGACTTCCTGTTTTCTTTCCATTCTGTAATCTGAGAACAGAGGCAATTCTCTACCTTTGGCAGAAAGAAATAAAATGATCAGATGTTCCATGCTTTTGTCCACAGAAACCACTGAGACTGAGACCTTCATTGTGGTTTACCCACAGGCCTTGAGGCAGGCCTTCTGAGTGTGCCTTTGCTTTCAGTGGTTGGGTGCCTCTGGTTCTATCTTTTATTATTGTGTTTTAAATTTTTGTGTCTTTTTAATTGCTCTCGTAATATATTTGTTTTGATGTTGTGATTTTGTTAAGATTGTGTTTTTAATCTGCCTTTTATTATTGACTGCGTTGAATACCTTTCTTGGCAGAAAGATGGGGTTAATAAATAAATGAAATAAATAAAACACAACAAAGGGGATCCTTCCAAAGCAAAATCATAGCCGTTCCTCTGGCAGATTCACACAGTATAATTTCTTTTCTTCCTAGCCTGCTGATTTATGCACATGCAGCACAATCCAGTGCATGTTTACTCAAAGGTGAATTCCTCTAAAACTCTCCTACTCCCTTGAAAACTCTCTTACTCCCTTGGAAATCACAAGTACGCAAGATTATAATTTGAGAAAACATTACAGAATTAGGAATCCCCTTATTGAGTTGGGCTCACATTGTAGCCCCTTTACACCATCATTGAGTCTGGATGGTTCCCACACACTCAGTGGTTGTTGAGAGTTAGCAATTGATCATCACACTACTTCCCCACTTAGACTGTAAGGTGGGTGGGAAAATTGGGCCGCTCCAGATGCTTTTGGATTGCAGTTCCCATCAGCCCTAACCAATATAGTCAATGGAGAGGGATGATGAGAGGTGCAGTTAACCATTTGGAGGGCCATATTTTGCCCACAGCACCAAAATAAATATTGTCCAGTTGGATGAAACCAAAGGCTCGTCTAGTTAGGCTTTCCATATGCCTCTGGAAGGCTCACAAGGACAACATTATGACAACCCCTCTTCTTTGTCTTCAGCAAGATGGTAATCAAAAGTATACACAAGTGTGTAATCAGAGATGCACACAGTGCTCCTGAAACTAAAAGAGAGGTTGACTGGGACTATTGCATATACAAGAGAAACTTGTGAATGAACAGCTGAGAACAGAGAGATGTCTTCATTGGGGCAAGAATGTCCAAGGGACATGGGAGCCTCTGAAATTCAAAGCCTGTTTTACTGTGTATGTTTTAGTCATCCAAGCTGCCAGCAAAATTTGTTTTGATAACAGATGCCTAAGCTTTTATGTAAGAGCTGGAGGAATGGGGCCTTGAATTTCTTCTACCCCCTTAATATGTCAGTATGCAGTGTTTCTCACCAGGTTGTTTAGTTCTCAGTATTGTTGGACACAAACATTTTAAAACATGAGTTGACTTTTCTTTCTTAATTTTTCTTTTTCTTCTTGAGCCCAGCAAGGGTCTATTACTCAAACCACTGCTGGCACAACTCTCATTCCTTGCAATTAGCTTATTTTTTGTTAACTGACATCAAGTTGACTTTGACTTACGGTGACTCCATGAAAGAGAGACCTTCAAACCATCCTATCATTAACAGCCCTGCTCAGGCCTTGTAGACTCAGGGTCATGGCTTCCTTAATTGAGTTATCCATCTGAAATGTGGTATTCCTTTTTTCCTACTGCTATCTATCTTACCAAGCATTATTGTCTATTCTAGGGAGTTATGTCTTCTCATTATATGGCCACAGTACAACAGTCTCAGTTCACTCATCTTGGCTTCTAAAGAAAACTTAGGGTTGATTTATTCTAGAAACCATTTATTTGTCTCTTTTAGCAGTCCATGGTATTCCTAGAATTCTTCTCAAGCACCACTTTTTAGATGAGATGATTTTCTTCCCATCAGCTTTCTTCATGGTCCATCTTTCACAACCATACATAGAAATTGGAAATACAATGGCATGGACAATCCTAGCTTTCCTAACTTTAGTATTCAATTATATATATATATATATATATTTTACACCTCCCCTTTTTTTCTCTAGCTATTTTAGCCCTGAATATTATTGCAATTTGCAAATTTTGGGAAACCTTTCCGAAATGAGACAATATTATTTTCCATCTGCACCGGTAAAATTGAAAAGTTGCAGTTATTCCCAGCATGGAAAAGGCCTTACTGTACCAGCCTAGGTGCTAAAGATGAGGAACCAGTCAGGAGAAAGAAGTGGGCACTGTAATATACAAGGACTAAAACTTAGTTTTTAAAGATCTCACTACTCTGGTTCTAAAGTGAGAAACTGGTCAATTTTTGTTTTTCACTCTCATTAAAGAAATTAAGTTCTTCCCATTCCAAATATGAAATAATGTGCATTTTAGTAAACTTTTATAAAAACACTTAACTGGGATGAAATTCTGACCTATCCCTACCTGCAAAATATTCTTACTTTGTTCCTTTATTTTTAGGGGTTATCTTTAGCTCCTAGAGTGTTGGTTTCGTTAGACTGATTACGTTCATCAGCTTTTCAAACAAGAGACATACATATGTGACACACAAAGATGTAACTGCTCTGAGTTAAGTGGCACTATTCGGAGAAATAATGGCAGATCCATGCTGGGGTTGGCTGAACTTGAATGCAGACTTTCTGGACTCTTGTTCAGGCGCCTCTGAATGTAATTTTTATTTATTTATTTATTTATTGAAAATCTGGACCACAAAAGAACCAGTCACAGTATGTAGCACTACTATGTATGGAACATGGGCCAGGTTAAAGTGGTCTCAAGCTGGATTATTTCTAGTAGTCTGTTCAGGCCCTTAGTTACACATAGCATAAAGTAGGCCTAGCCAATCCAAGGGCTTAATACTGCCTGCAAATTGCAGAGATCTATCTCACTTTCGCCTCTCTTCTGTTTCTGAAGAAAGTCCTAAATAGCTCATTTTATTTAATTTTTTAAAATATATTTATAAAACAACACTGTGGACCACATTCACCCAAGGAAACCATATAACGATATATACAATATAAAACACATACAGTATATTGTACAGATTAAGTCTATCTTATCCAGAATTCCAAAATCCCATGGGTGGCTGAAATAGTGACACCTTTGCTTCCTGATGGACACAAATAGATAATTCCTTCCTTCCTAATACATAAACTTTGTTTCATGCACAAAAATATTTAAAATATTATGCATAAAATTACCTTCAGGCTATGTGTATAAATGTATATGAAGCATAAATGAATTTTCTGTTTAGACTGTTAATGGAGGTCCAATCTCCATTATGTACAGTGGGCCTTTTCCAATACATGGGGGATCCATTCCGCCCCCCCCCCCCGCATAAAACAAAACTCACATGTGCTTAAGCACCATTGAAAATAATGGAGGCCCGCTCCCATGTGTGCCGTTGCTCCTGCTGTGGCTTGCCTTCCATGTAAGGTTAAAGCCATGTATGGTGTGTACACACTGTATACACAAATATTCTAAAATCTGAAAAACTTCAAAATCCAAAACACTTCTAATCTGAAGCATTTCAGATAAGAGAAACTCAGCCTATAAGAGCAAATAACATAATAAAACTTTTCCAGTTAGAAAAAATACAAACCTCCCATGCTCCCATTTTACTGCAGTGAGAATGAATATCACCACTGTTATCTCTAATCACTGATCTGAGTAGAAACTCCTACTGTTGGGAAGGATTTGAAACAGGCAAGGTGCTAAATCAGCTTCATGGCCTGGAAAATGGTCCTCCTCAAGACATGTGGCTTAATCCATGTTTTACCTTGTGCCTTGCATCAACAGAGATTCCTCACAACTGCATTAAAATATAATTTAAAAAAAAATCCCAAATCAAAACACTAAAATGACAAACAGCAGCATGTCTTAATGCAAGCCATGTCCTTCTTTGTATGCCTGATAGAAGCAATCAGATGTGTTTGTGCAGCCATTTTGAATACCATTGGTGGGACCAAATATAATTATTATTATTATTATTATTATTATTATTATTATTAATTTTTATCCCGCCCCTCTGTGTAACCCAACCGGAGTGGCTTACAACATTAAAATATACATTTCATATCCCACAATCCCACCCAACCCTTAAAATACTATTAAACAATAACAATTTAAAAACACGCTTAAAATAATAATACAAATAGACAAATAATAACTGCAGCAGAATCAGGG
The DNA here is from genome assembly GCA_026167975.1 of Phrynosoma blainvillii. Lineage (NCBI taxonomy): Eukaryota > Metazoa > Chordata > Lepidosauria > Squamata > Phrynosomatidae > Phrynosoma > Phrynosoma blainvillii. The sequence goes on from JANUYF010000002.1 coordinate 135,486,691, forward strand.
GAGCAGGTTGGGCTGTCTCCTGATGGCCGAGATATCTATTCAGGAAAGGCCTGCCAGAAGAGATCCATCTTAACAGTCTTTTTAAAGCTGTTCAAGGTGGTAATATGACAGATCTCATCCAGCAGGCCATTCCATAATTTGGGAGCGGTTGCCGAAAAGGTCCTCTGAGTGGTTGCAAATAGTCTAGTTTTTATAGGCTGCAGCAGATTCCTCCCACAGGACCTGAGTGTGGGGGTGGGTTATATGGGAGGAAGTGGTCCCGAAGATAGGAATATGCATTCCTTGGGAATGAAGTCCATTATAGGCTACTACTCCCTCATTCCCACCAATCGTATTGGTCACAAGGGCTGGGCAGTTTTAACACACAAGCAGTTCGATATAGGTACATGATTCTAAAGGTCAAAAACTACACTCTGAATTGTATGCTGGCAACACGCCATTCTCTGGTGCAGCTGGTACAGAATGAGTATACTAGGCTGAGACCACCTGGTCCCATCAAGCACATGAGTGGCTTCATTCTGTACCAGCTTTAAGAACTCTGATTGTCTTCAAACTTGGTCCCGCATAGAATACATTATAGTAATTTAGTTGGGGTGCAGCTACACGTAGAGCCAAGGCTATGTCTGTTTTCTCTAGGTAAGGTCACAACTGGCGCAGTAGCCTGAGTTGGTAACAGGTACTCCTGCCATCTCTGCCAGCTGTGTTGCCACAACAACACTCCCACCAGTGCCAAGTCTGTATTGACCTGAAATTGGAAATGTGGTCAATTGGGGGAATATAACCCTATCCAAAACCAACCACACTCCTTGACTCAGATCAGGTGGCTTTCCGTCATAAGCATTTTAAATTTGTTTGGATTAAATTTCAGTATGTCCACCCCCTCTCCACATGTTCAAGAGTATGACAGCTAGAAGTGGGCCAAGGACTAGAGATCTGGTGAAAATCTGGCCAGTGATATCTGGATGCTTCCATGTTAGTGAGGCAATGAATTCTTTATAGGGTTTAGTCCAAAACTGGCTCTCAAACTTTGGTCCCCCAGATTTTGGACTCTGGTTCCCACAATTCCTGTCCATTGGTTCAGCTGATTGAGGCTTCTGGGAGTTGAAGTCTAAAACTCTTTGACGACCAAAATTTGATGCATAGGTATAAAATTTCAAGGTCCTTTCCAAGGTGCTGAATCTATTTTGAGGATAGGGTTCAGCATATTGGATAGCTCCATTAAATTCCTTTTGGTTTTGAATAAAACTCTGACATGGAAGTCAGCAGGCACCAATTCATTCTGACTGGTTGGCAAATCACATCCAATATCAGGCCAGGTGTACGCCCCAAATTTTTCTGGTAAATCAACAATGACATACCCCTTTACAATTTCCCACTAGAATAGAGAATTTGTGGTACTGTGTTTCTGTTTCTTAATCTGAAAGTCCTATGGCTATTGAGGAACATGAGTCACTGCCTTCATTATATTGTTGCCTCTTGGTCAGGGCCCTTGTCTGAAAACCTAGACTGTTTTTGAAACAAGCACAACAGCAAAAGAAAAGTACTGTAATTCACTTTTGTATCCTTAAAAATATCTTCTTTGGAGGTTTAGCAAAGTAAGACTCCATATTTTTATGGCAGGGCACAGATGTTTCTTATTACAAGCTAAATTTAAAGTCTGACTTAAAATACTATGAAGAATGTTTCTATATTTGGTACATAAAAAGAAGTAGGCCAGTTTTACTGCAATCCATGATATACTGCTTGGAAAACAGATTGACCTCCCTTTCCTCATGCTGCTTCCTTTTGCTACCCAGAGCCTGTGAGTTACAAAGAAAGACAAGGAAATATTCACCGCCCAACCCTATAAATGTCTATTTAAAAAAAAAAAGTCCCACTGAGTTCAATGAGGCTTACCCTCATGTAACTATGTACAGGATTTCAGTTTTTGAAATTTCATAGACTTAGTGTGCTGAAACGTGGAATGTATAATCATAAGAAAAAAAGAGTTGGGGGGAAAAGTCACTCTAGGACAGAGGTAGGCAACCTTTTTGAGCCGGGGGCCGGGTTGCTGCCCCTCAGACAATTGGGGGGCCGAAGCACAATAAATAAATAAATAAATAAATAAATAAATATATGCATGCACACTCTCTCAGCCCCAGAAAAGCCATGGCAAAACCCCTGTGGAGATTTTGCCAAGAAAACCCCAAGAATAAGTAATAACAACAATAATCAATATCATTATGGTGGGCGGTGGCGGCAGCGGGGGCGGGGCGGCGGCGGTGGCGGTGGCGGCAGTGACAGGACTGGGCTGGGGCCGGTCCAAAGGCCTCGGGGGGGGGCGCATCCGGCCCCCAGGCCTTAGGTTGCCTACCCCTGCTCTAGGATCAAAGTAGGTTAGGGGAAAAATTTGTGTGAACATAAACTTTCAGAATGATACAGTGCTTTTAGGATACATTTTTCTAAAATGTTTCACAATTTCAAAATATCCCTTGAAAGAATAGAAACAGGGAGAGAGAAAGAATTGACAGAACTATAAATAATATTGTGCTGTCTCAAAGATGAACAAATTTATTGTGGTGTAAAAGGCACCAGATCCTGCCTGATCTTGAAATTAAGCAGAGTCAGACCTGGTTAATACTTGAATGGGAGACCAACAACAAATGCCAGGTACTGTAGGCTATACAGTTGGCTTTCCGTTTTCATGGAGGATCCGTTCCAGACCCCCCCCCCCTGAAAATGGAGATAAGCAAATATTCAATCCCCATAGGCTTGAATGGGACGTGCCCCCACGGGCACATGTGGGGGAGGCACTCTTGGGGGATTTAAATGAAAGTCGCCCCTCTGTGAATATGTCCACGAGAACGGAGGGGCGACTGTTTCAAAGGAAAGAACTGACAAAACTATCTCTGAGTATTCCTTGCCTAATAAAATCATATGGAATTCATGGGGGTGCCATTAGTGGATTAGTGGACAGGTGACTTGAACGCACATTTACACACAACCTTTCATGAACCAGAATTACCTTCATCAGAAGCACAAAGGTATTATTTAAAACTGGCAAATATAATATGGTAGATTAGACAAAGAGGCAAAGCAGTGAGGGCAGAGGCAAAATACTGTAAATGTTTAAAATACAAATTGTTCCAATTATGCTAATAAAATAGTTACAGTAGCCATTTGCAAAGCAGTGCGGAGGGCAAGAGGGACATCTTTTACACCAGGAATCTCCAAGAATTAAAAACAAAAACCCTCTGCTATCTTGATTTAGGCACAGCAAATAAAATATAACTTCTTGATGAGTTGCAAGTTAATAGTTTCATGCTGGAGTTCCATTTTAAGTACTTCTGTTCAAGAGGTTTCTTGTTCCTTTCTCTTTTATTTCAGGTTTCCATCCATTTGTTTTCTTTTGCATACAGCACTGATGGGAATGGGTTGGACTGCAGGGTCTCCTGTTGACCCATGGAAGTCAGGGCAGAATCCTCACCCATTCCTAAAACCCCACCTCCCAGCAAATGACGAATAGGAACCAACTGTCTTATTCTATGGACTTTGTCACACAGGAGACTAAGTGGCCAAATCCTGTGCAGAAACATGCAAAAATCATGCAAAAGCAGGATCATTTTCAGACACATCGGGGGCATTGAGGATTAATGCGACATTAACCAACACAGAATGTGGACAAAATCGTAATTTGCCCCTGTTATAAAATGGGGGTGCTTCAACGTCTTAGTGCCTTAGGTTTAGTGTTTGTAATATTGTTTAATTGTTTATTTAAATGCTAGTTTTTAATTGTTTGATTTAATTATAATTTTAAGGGGGGCTATATGATTGTTTAAATGTGGGTTGTATTTTTAATCTAAGTCACCTTGATGGCTTCGGCTAAAGGCGGGGTATAAATAAAATTTTATTATTATTATTATTATTGTTACGCTCAAGATTTTCCCAAAAGTATAAAGCATCTGATTTTGTCCACTTTCTGTGCGGTTTAATGTCTCATTAATCCTCAGTGCCCCCGGCATTGTCTGAAAACGATCCTGCTTTTGCATGATTTTTCCAATTTTTGTCTACTTTCTATGTGGACATCATATGAAAACAATCCCACTGGATTTAAATCCGGTCTCTTCATGGGATTTGGCTGTGTGATAAAATCCTATGCCCAAGTCATTGGAGAAAAGGTGGAAGGAGGGTGGGCTGTATCTTCTCTCCATGCACAGAGAGGCATCTTGTGCTCCAGTGAAAAAACTACAGCTCTTTAACTGTCTTCTTTCTTATCTTGCATTAATTGGTAGTAGCAATTTTCTGATTTTCCTGCATACATCAAATGCAAATCATGCATCTGGCTTCATTTTAGAGCTTTTTTTAAAAGGTAGAATGAGCACATAGATAGGAATTGGTGGGTTTGTTATGAGCTGCAAAAAGATAATAAAATGAACACAGTGAGTGAGATACAACCTAAACAAGGGGAAGGTTATCTCATGATAAAAGTACAAGGTCTGGTTTACTTTGAATAAAAAAACACACACACAACATTGCTACTTCCCCAGTTTTTGACTGAATGATTTGATCAAATGATGTTTGTAGTAAGATGCCGTATTGTAGTTATTTTTAATTGAAAAGTTAAAGCAGCAAAGGAGCACAATAGCTGAACCTAGTCATTCTAAGATTTGATGTATCTGGAAAAACTCCAGGAAGGAGGGGATTTAGTAAATGATTCTTGCATTTCTCGTGCTTCACCATCTGAAATGTTATTTAGTCATTCTTTTATTACACACAGAATACAGTCCTTCAGATAACTTGGACCCAAGCCATGCAGGGCTTTAGAGGGCTTTATAAAGTCCCACTGATTTCAGCCATCCACTGTAAATACCACTATATCTAGATCTAGGCCAGAATTTTCTAAATTCCATCTTGCCTTAATTTGGGAAATAGCACCTTTTAATTTCTACCCACTCAGAATAAACAAGTATTTACTTACTAGACTCAATGAATGTCAGTGGGGAGTTTTATTTTTTCTTAGCATAGGGAGTAACATTTTCAAGGCTAGATGCGGACAATAGACTCTTTTTTTTAGAAAGCTGACGGTGGTGTGACAGATTAAAAAGGTACTCCATACTTCTTTCCTTTTTTTCTCGTTGCCAACATAATCCAAAAGGAATTTATGACAACTGTAGGGCGAAATGTGTGCATATCAGTTGCAATCACATGTTTTTCATAGCAATTTCAGTACTCTCAAAAATATCTTGTTGCAATCCCAAGATGTCAGTTGGAAAATTCACATTACTATCATTTGGCTATAAAGAAAGAACATACAAGAGCTAGGACTCAGTGGTCCCCAAACTGTGCTCTTCGAGGGATTTTGGACTTCAGCTCCCAGAATCCCATACTATTGGCCAACATAGCTGAGGCTTCTGGGAGCTGAAGTCCAAAATCTCTTAAAGGGCACAGTTTTGGGGACCATGGAGTTAGGTACTCTTCTGGTGAATTTTGTCCTGGAACCAAAGCAGAGCTTGGGGAAAAAATCCGTATTTCTGTGGACAGTGGCACCCAGCAGCATAGGAGCACAGTTTCCTAAACCTCTCAAGGATTCTGGGAACTGTAGTCCAAAAAATTTCCATCTCCAGATTCAGAGACGGAGCAATGTAGATGCAAGCAGTTCAAGAACAATAAAATACAGGAAGTTGCTGCAAAATGCCAACATTGAAAAAAAATGAACATTTCCTGTTGACTTCTTGCCTACATCTGCAATCTTATATTAACAACAACTAATATTCCTTATTCCCTTTTGGAATGTGGGACATGTAATAGAAAACATTAATGTTCTTTTTCCTTGTATGGACAAGAAGCTTCTGCCCAAGCTAGCATTCTAAAATTATTGTAAATTGTGTTTTAATCCTGCAGTTGCTACACTCTCCTTCGAAGTGTTCCTGTTAGGCCCAAAGACCCCACTAAACCTTAAACTATTCTTCTTTATTTGAATTGCTTAATCTTTTCCCCATATTTAATTTTACTCTAGGCCACACTCAGGAGGCCAAATTCACGCGATATTATTGCATTCCTCTCTTGAGACAATGAAATTTTATTTTGGAAGGAGAAATAAAATTTAATTTTGTCCGCTTACTTAGCTTCACCTCACCTCATCTCATCTCGCATATTTGTTTAGTGAAGTCTAAGCAAATCTTCAGTTGATAGGCCACAATCGGGTTCCTGTTCATTATTTTAGAAAGACTTAGGACCTTATCGCACTAGGCTCATCTGCTACAATAGTGAGTTTCTGAAAATGCTATTGAAGTGGATTGCTCCTTTGCTCTCACACCTTCGGAACCATTCCAAGATTACAGTGTCTATTTGTGCTAAAACCCTATTCCACATAGGATTTGAGACTACCCAGCTGCTATACTGTGTGTAGCATTTGAGGCTACACATGCATATAGATATAAATGAAAACAGTCTTACATTTTAAAAGGTCCTTTTTCCTCCTTGTGTGTGTGTGGATTCCTGATTGGACTTATAGTTAACTTCAGTTAACTTCAGACTTAATTAATTGCTAATAGCTGGTACATGAAGCCAGCAGATACTGACCTATCAGACAACAGACCCTTTTTGGGGTCCCTTTTTGGGAGAAAGGCACTATAGAAATAAAATAAATAAATGAAAATATCTGTCTAATCTGCCCCAATGCTTGCTTTCATCTGCACACCCAGATTGCCCACTGATCACCCAAAATCACCATAAAAGCACAATTTAACTTTTGTGTGAAAAATTGTAGTGGGAAAGAAGGTCATTAATGGATCTTTTTTGTATGTCGACAAAAGGAAACGTTTTTGAAACAATCTCCCATGAGAGAACAACAGAAGAGCAATGGTGTTGTGCAATAAGTCTGAGACAATAGCGGGACTAATGCATTGCTGTGATACTTTAATTCCATGGTGCATTAAGGGGCTGTACAGACCGGCCAAAAGAGCTGGCCTGGGGCTGAAGTTGGGGCATGGTGACTGCATGCTAGTCACCCCGACTCTGCCCCAATGCTGCCATCATGCCATGTGCCCCACCGCATGGTGCGCAGCATCAGGGCGCTCCCTTGGCGCAGCATACAGACATGCTGCGCCAAAGGAGAGTAGAAGAGCCGCCACGGTGGTGGTAAGGGTGGCTTTTTTCTACTCCAAAAAGGAGCAGCATTTGTCAGCTCTTTTTGGAGCAGCAAAGTGCCAGATCAGGGCCACGGCGTGCGATTGCTGTGGCCCCAATCTGGTGCTCCCAGGAGTGGCAGGAGTGGCACTTTTATTAGAAGGGACTATAGCATCATCTGCTTTCCTCTTTGAACACCCCTTTTCCTTCTGAGTTTGGCTGCAATTCCCCAGTAAATGGAGGAGAAACAATCTCTTCCACCAGCAGCAATGTATTGATATGCTGTATCCCTGTTGAAAACCCATAGTATTTTGGGGTGGCTTGGTTGTGAATCAACAAGATTCATTAGCTTTACAAAAGATCCATTCCTGGTGGAGGTGGAAACTGCTAGATATGTTTTCTTGCACATATCAATACAGTTGTCTGCATTTTTGGACTCCTCCTTTGGGTGCTGCTCTAGGGCCTGCACTTAAAAATTTGCCAACACACTCCTGTGGCTAGTTAATATTGTGCCAAGATAAATCAAGATATGGAATCAGTAACAAAGTCATAAGGAAATTAAAAAAAAAAGAAAGACAAGAGAAAGATAAGAAAATGTATTAAAGAACAATACTATTTATATTTTTGTGTATTATGAATTTACTTGCATATTTCTTGATGCCTAGCATTTTGTATTATTACTAAAGTTTCTCGGGGGGATCTTTTTTTTTTTTTTTAAATCCTGTGCTCCCCCCCAAAAAAGCTGCCCCCCAAAACAAAGCACCCTATGACAAAAGTGCAGTTTGAAGTGGGAATTTTCTTATGCACAAGGCTATGGAATCCTGGGCATTGTAGTTTGGGGTGGCACTAGAAGATCTCTCTAGATGTGAATTCCAATTGCTCTTCCCTAACTTGCCAGTTCCAGGATTCTATGGGACAGAACCATGTGTTAGCCAGAGCCCCTCAATTTTATTTTATTTTATTTTGCTTTATTTGGCTTTTAATATTTCAGTGGCCGCATGGTCAGGCAAGACCACATGGCATTTTAAAATTGAGAAATCTTTCTTCCCCCTATGACCCCCTGCCTGTAGCCCTCCCTTCCTAGAGAATTGAAAATTCCTGAAATTCCTCTCAGGTGGCTATGACTCACTCATGCGAGGACCAAGAACACAATAAGCCAGCTAGGGCAAGGGAGTCGCCTGAGGAGAAAGGTAAATACAGTCCAAGATTGGCTCTGCCTGGGACCATCAAGGTAAATAGGAAACTAATATCCCGCTTTGTCTGCACTCCCCATACCTCAGTAGCTCTGAGACCAACCCCTTTGTCCAATCTAGCTAGACAGGAAGACCCACAATAGATAATCCCATCATGGCCTTTGTGTGATTGTTACAGAATAGCCTAGAGGAGAGATTTTGGGTATATAAGGACCATCCCAGGTCCAATCAGGGCTGCCATTTTTGGGTGCATGCTGGAATCTCTGTCCTTCTGCTGCCCTAAAGTGCGCCCACAACCCTCATCCCTACCAGTTGTGCCATTCATCGAACCCAACCATCGCCGCAGATCCGAAGCCGCAGGAGCTACAGGCGTAGGTAACTTTTCCATCCACCCCTCTGAACCCTCTCTCTCTCTCCCAGCTATCCCCGCTTTTCTCCGTTTCTCCTTTAGTGTGCGAGTGTGTGTGTGTGTGTTAATGCTAATACTGCTTAATAAATATTTGGGAATTGTAGTTCTACGTCTCAGCGCCTTCCTTAGCCAATATCCATCCTTCTGTATACATTTGGTATGGATCCCTGGGCATAAGTTAGGAGTGCCCTCTCGTAATTTGAGCTAATTATAAATTCCCCTGAAGAGCATTTATCCTAACACATGGTAGTTAGAGTGGAATAATAACTCTATAATTCTGTAGTGTGGAAGGGTCCACAGTTCATTCTCTGCAGTGCCAGTTAAATCTGATGCAACCAAACCGTGTGTTTAATCTTGTGCTGTGAACAAGCTGGAGTTGAAGAATAGGAGTCCAATATTAAGAATAAAAGAGGAACATGGGTGAGTGGTGTTAAACCTTCCACCTACCTGTAGTTTACCTCCTTAGAGGTAATTCCTTGAGCAAATTTTACATTTGACTGGAATTTCCTCCTGGACTTTTGATCCCACAAATGATCTCATGACAAGCCAAATGGTAGGCTGAGGAAGCAACTTAAATGCTCTTCAGTTACATTCCCCTTGTACAGATAACACAACCCATTCACAGTCGTAGTAGATCAAAAGCTTTTTAAGCAACCCATTGACAATTAACATTTAGCAATCCATATTTTTACCCACTGGTTCATGGTGGCTCCCATGTCAATGGGGTGATGAATCCATTCTGGCTTTTAGTTCAAGGTTTAAAAGGGGTATAAAAGGTGCTGAACTTAATTTGAGTATAGTGCATCAACATCTTGGATAAAATCTAGAGTAGATGCACCAGCATGACACTGACATTAAATCAGTCACAACTGTGGTGAACTGAACCATCACAGAAAATGACCTCCTCTTTGAGGTTCTCATTTGGTATTTCCTTGTTCTCTGTGGAGCCAGGCAATTGGTTTGGCTTATGAACACCATCAGGACTTTAAAACCAAAGTGCATCTGAAGAGAAAGTCTGGACTTAGAGATTCCTAGAGAGAACATATTAATCAATTTCGTGAATAATCAAATCCGCAAAAGTCAAAGCCTCAAATGTGCAGGGCAGACTGTACATATTTTGTGAACCCATGCATCAGTTTACAATCTTGCTATAAGTTTCCCACATACGCATGCTTGTTACTTGTTCTAGTTGTTGTTTGTCTTATGTTGTTACAGTTTGTTGTTGTTCAAGTGTTCTAATTTTATAATTATGTTTGTGGGTTTTATATATGAAAGAAAGGAGTAACATTATGTATGTAACAGATCATTCTGTGAACCAGGACAATTTTGTAGAATGTCCTGAACTAAATATAAAAAATCCACCCCACATTTTCTAATTAAGTATGGGAAGGCAAGGACAATTGGCCAGTGGAAGCCTTCATCTTCTAAGCTTTAGGTCAGGGGTGGACAAAGTGTCCACCTGCAAATGTTCTCCTGCAAATGTTCTCTCCTTTAGGGGTCATGAGGGATATTTTAACCATGTTTTGGGGTCCATGGGCCATTATAAGACCAAGAAAACCCTTTTTTAAAAAACTGAAAGTTGGAAGTGATATCTGGTCACTTCCCATTTTCATAAATAATAAAATAATAATGATAATAATAAAATTTATTTATATCCCGCCCTTTGGAAACCCAATCAGGGCGGCTTACAACCATAAAAACATATACAGTATCCAGACCCAACAACCCCTCCCCCCTTAAAACAGTATTAAATCAATAAAAATTAAAACAAACAATTCAATTCAATAAAAACAGTACATCAACCAATATATATACCCAGCGGCAATGATCCTAACCATCCTTAGATGGGGCCACGCAAGGATCACTGGGGTGGGAGTATCCAAGGCCGGAATAATTAATCTGGAAAGGCCTGCCGGAAGAGATCCGTCTTGCCAGCCCTTTTGAAGCTGTCTAACGATGTTAACTGGCGGATCTCATCCGGCAGGCCATTCCAGAGTTTGGGGGCGACAACTGAAAAAGCCCTCTGGGAGGTAGCTGCAAGCCTCGATTTCTGAGGCTGCAGCAAATTCCTCCCAGAGGACCGGAGGGCACGGGGAGGATTGTATGGGAGGAGGCGTTCCCTGAGATAGCTTGGACCCAAGCCATTTAGGGCTTTAAAGGTGATAACCAACACCTTGTACTGGGTCCGGAAGCTGATAGGCAGCCAGTGGAGGGACCTCAGAACTGAAGTAATGTGGTCCCTTCTAGATGTTCCCGAGACAAGCCTGGCTGCCATATTTTGAACCAGCTGTAATTTCCAAACCAAGCACAAGGGTAGCCCCATGTAGAGCGCATTACAGAAATCAAGGCGTGAGGTTACCAGCATGTGCACAACAGTCTCGAGATCCCTTACTTCCAGAAAAGGGCGCAGCTGGCGTATCAGCCGAAGCTGATAACAGGCGCTCCTGACCGTCGCATTTACCTGATTTGTCATCAGGAGCGACGAGTCAAGGAGCACCCCCAGACTGCGAACACAGTCACTGGAGGAGAGTGTGACCCCATCCAGGACTGGAGGTTGCAACCCAATTCTTGGTTTCGGGGCCGCTACCGTGAGCACCTCCTTCTTGTCTGGATTCAGTTTCAATCTGTTTTTCCTCATCCAGCCCATTACCGCTCGAAGACATTCATTGAGAGAGGAGATGCCATTGGAATTTGAGGCCGACGAATGAGACACGGAGAAATAGATTTGGGTGTCATCAGCATACCGATAACACCCAGCACCATAACTCCGTATAATCTCACCCAGCGGCTTCATGTAGATGTTAAACAACATCGGAGACAAGATAGCCCCCTGAGGGACCCCACAAGTGAGCTCCCTCTTGCTAGAGCTACTGTCCCCGAGCAGCACCCTCTGGGACCTGCCCGAGAGGAAGGACCGGAACCACTGCAAAGCAGTGCCCCCGATACCTGACCCCTTCAGGCGGTCCAAGAGGATGCTGTGGTCTATCGTGTCAAAAGCCGCTGAGAGGTCTAGGAGCACCAACAGGGTCACACTACCCCTGTCGATGCCCAGACACAGATCGTCGGTCAAGGCAACCATGGCAGTCTCAACCCCAAAGCCTGTCCTGAAGCCGATTTGAAATGGGTCTAGATAATCGGTTTCATCCAAGACAGCTTGGAGCTGAAGAGCAACCGCCCTCTCGATTACCTTGCCCAAAAATGGCAACAAAGAAATAGGCCTGTAGTTACTCATATCCAGGGGGTCCAGGGAAGGTTTTTTCAGAAGCGGCCTAACAGCCGCCTCCTTTAAACAAGATGGAACATGTCCTTCCCTAAAGGATGCATTGATGATATCCGTGAGAAAACTCCTCAATGCATCCCCCCCCGGACGGCCAGCCATGATGGGCAAGGGTCGAGAGGGCAGGTTGTCTTCCTCACCTTACCAAGCAGCTTGTCCACGTCCTCGGTACTCACAGATTGCAGCTGATCCAGGATAACTTCATCGACGGAGTCGCTGGACGCCTCGCCTACAGATTCTGTCAGAACAGTGGCATTTAAGTCGGCTCTTATCTGAGAGATTTTATCTGCAAAGAAGTTGTTAAATGCGTCACAGCAGGCTGTTGTCGGGTTAAGTAGGGGATTTGGCACAGGGGACACCTGTGTCATTTCCCTCACCACCCTAAACAGCTCTGCTGGACAGGACTCTGCAGACGCAATACGTGCAGAGGAGAAGACTCTCTTTGCTGCAAGTATTGCCTCCCGATAGGAACGAAGAAAGTTCCTATGGCGAGTTCTGTCAGATAAGAGTCGAGTCTTCCGTCACTTGCGCTCTAGTCGTTGACCAAACCGCTTCATCCTCCTAAGCTCTGGTGTATACCATGGCCTACAATTTGATGCCGATTGGCAAGGACGCTTGGGAGCGATCGTGTCGATAGCCCTGGTAAGATCGGTGTTCCAGGTGTTGACCAGAGCATTGACAGGGTCACCAGCATTCCCAACCATTGAACCCTCTAAGGCTTTCTGGAATCCTATTGGATCCATTAGCCTTCAAGGGCGGACCATTCTAATGGGTCCACCACCCCCGGTGGGGCAGATGTTGGCTCTAAGTTCCATCTTGACCAGGAAACGATCCGTCCATGACAATGCGGAGGTACTTACAACCTCCACCCACGGATATTCCTGTTCTGTACTGAAGACCGCATCAAGTGTATGACCTGCACAATGTGTGGGCCCAAGGACCAATTGGGATAGGCCCATGTTTGTCATGGTCTCCATGAACTCCCGAGCCGCACCTGTTAAGCTGGTCTCAAGCGGTATGTTGAAGTCCCCCAAGACTAAAAGTCTGGGAGTCTCCAACAGCAGCTCAGAGACCAGCTGTGTCAGCTCAGTCAGGGAGTCTGCTAGACAACAGGGTGGCCGGTAGACTAGCAAAATCCCCAAACTATCCCTGGTCTTCAGACTTAGGTACATACACTCGAAGTGGACTGTGTTCTGAACAGATATCCTGGTCAAGGTCAGGCTGTTTTTATGAACTAGAGCCACTCCGCCCCCCCGCCCACTTCCCCTCACCTGCTCACTGACAGAGTACCCGGCTGGGAGGGCCTGCGCTCATGTAACAGCGCTATCCTCTCCCAGCCAGGTCTCTGTGAAGCAAGCCAGGTCGGCATCCTCATCCATGAGGAAATCATGGATGATATGTGTTTTGTTCTTGACCGACCTGGCATTGCAGAGGAGCAGAGTGAGGTTTTGTGGAATGGTTGGTCTGCTCTCCAAACCATTCTGGGAAACAGAGGGAACTGAAGGCGGGATAGCTTTCAAACAGCTATGTTCTTTTGTAGCATATATTCCCTCTGTTGCGACCATATCTCCCATTCCCCTGCACAACTCCGATAGCCGCCCCTACCACATTCCCGGCCTCCCCCTCATCAGGTCTTAAATAAAAGATAAAAGGTCTGTCCTAGGCTTAAAATGGCCCACAGGGCCCTAAAAACATGGCAAAAATGCCCTCCACAGCCCCTAATGTGTGTTGAGGGACAAGTGGAGGCAGATTTTGTGTATGTATGTGTTGAGAGTCTGATACCCCAAGATCCCCTAGGCTCCCACAGTTGCCCACCCCTGCTTTAAGTGAATCTGAGGCCCCTGAATATGCTACACCTCTATTGTTCTTGCAGTGCTTGCTTTCAGATGCTACGTTACTGGGGTAGATTGAGTTTAAACAAATGGATCTTTTAAAATCATATTTAAATTGAGCCTTAATTCCAATGCTATGCTATTAACAAAAAGTATTTCCCACTTTTTAAATGTGAAGGCTTAAAAAGGTCTACTGCATGTATGGATGCAGTGCTCTACTTTTTTATTTATTTAAACAATGTATGATAGAATTGCCAGACTGAAAAGTTGAGAGGGTCCTTGTATTTTTAATGGTTGTGTAGAAAAGAGAATTTTAGCAGATGATGCTTGTCATGCAACTAGGTAACAAGGAACAGGAGATGCCACATGTTTTCACTCTAGCAACTCTAGTATATTATATATCACAGTGGTTCCCAAAGCTGGTTTCCCAGATGATGTTGGACTTCAGCTTCCATAAACCTCAGCCAGCATGCGCATAGATCTTCAACAGCATCTGGGAAACCAAAGTAGGAAACTGTGAATACTCAGTATAAGAAAGGAGGATGTTTTATATAGCAGTGATTGCATTGTTTTGTTAAATGAATATTGTACGTTCCTCTCTTTGGGGTACCCTTTTATATTGGCTTGGTTGTCTAGGAATTGCTGCAGCAGAACTTCATATATTGTTAAAGATTTTGGCACATCTTCTAGGCCAAGGATGAGGAACATGTGACCATCCAGACACTGGCAGCTGGAGTTTCCCATGTTAGTGAGGTACTGAATCTGTTCCAGATTTTAACCTGAATAAGGTGCTGGACCTATTTGTGTGGTAAGATTCAACTTCTTGGACTATTCCTTTAAACTCTGGATTAAAACCCAGAACACATTTGCTACCCAGCTGACAGCTACATTTGTGGTTTTTGGTGTCTATTTCTCTTGTGTAGGTTTTTGTTGGACAGCAACTGCCAGCAGCCTTAGCCAGCATAACTGATGGCGAGTATGGATGATAGAATTGCATCCCAACCACATTTGGAGGGCCATTCATTCCCTGCTCCTGTTCTAGATGTACAATCAGTTCATATTGAGTGATTGCCAGACCTGTTGATTCTGACAGTATTCCCATGTGAAATGAGGGGGAAGAGTGTAATGGTAAGAGAGTAAGCTTTTATTAAGGAAAGCTTGTCTGCCATTGATTAATCTTCTCTGTGAAAGCCCCTGCCCATGTAAATGTTGAGAATGCCTAGAGTTCCCTGGTGCCCAGGTTCAAACCAGTTTGTGCTGGGATTCCTAACATAGATTTTTGGGGCTAGGTTTTTAAAAATTGTGGGCCCTTGGAGTGGATTTTCTCACAGCTGAATGCAGTGAATGCATGTGCATTGCACTGTAAAATAGGTCCAGGAGATGCTAATACTGTACTTCAGCATAGTATCTGTGAACAAAATACAGCAATACATTTTCTCCAATTGGAGCAGTGTAGTTTAGCAGATGGGCTGTTTAATTTCTGCAGTGCTGGAGGAAGAACATATGGCAGACTCTTAATATTGTTTCACCTTCTTAACCATGTATATATGATCCTTTGGCTGTCATCGTGAATGACATTTCTGAATTCTATGACACATGTTAATCTGCTAACATATGAATGGTTTCTCTCTCCCGCTCTCTCTCTCTCTCTCTGTAAGTGCATTTAAAATGAGATAGGAAGAATTAAAGGTTTAACACTTGATACTAATTTAAGAGTTATCTTCATTATGCTGACAGTGAGGGGTTGGACCACAGCATTCGAAATGAAGCAAAGCAGCATTAAAAAAAAAATCCTGATCTGAGTTCCTGCTGTACTGGATTATGGTATTTAACTCTATAAAAAAGACCCTAAAAACTAAAACCATCTGCTGGTAATGGCTAATTTGCAGCAGTTTTAGTCATTTGAAACTGACAATAAAATGCTAGACTGATATGAGCAGTTACCGTTTAGAGCTTGATTAAATGAATATTTCATGTGATGTGTAAACAATTCAAGACGGAACTACAGGTTACCTTGGCAAATGCATGTTCCTAAACTTCCATGTGCTGAGAGTCACATAGAAGAGAAAGTGGGGGATAATTGACAGGTAGGGAGGCAGGAAGAGGAAGAGGACCCCTTTCTGTGCCCAACTAGTTTATTTTATTTTATTTTATTTGCTGCACACACCTTACTAAAGAATCCACTCACCCTGTTGCCTTTCTCTCAGTCTCAGAATCCTGTTTGGCTCAGGGGAAAGGGTAGGCTAAAATAGCCCCCAGCTAGGATTTGAGATTGGAAATAAGTCTGGTTGGAAGGGAAGGGAAACATCTTTATGGGAGGACAGGTAAAAGAAAATCAATAGCTGTGGGAAGGCTTACAGAGCCAATGTAGTGTAAGAGGTTTGAGTGTTGGACTGGGACTCAGCTGCCAGAAATAGTGCACATTAAATTGAGGCACTGCCCTGGCTCAGTGCTAGGGAATCATGGGAACTGTATTTTATTGTGGCACCAGAGCTCTCTGACAGAGAAGGCTCAATGTCCCAGAAAAAAAAATACAATTCACATGACTCCCTAGCACTGAGCCAGGGCAGTGCCTCAATTTAATGTGCACTATTTCTGGCAGTCTGCAAAGGCCCTCAGTGACCTTGGGCAGGTCACACTATTTGAGCTTTAGAAGAAGGCAGTAACAAGCTCCCTCTGAACAAATCTTTCCAAGAAAACTACATGATGGGTTCAGCTTCAGGATGTCCTAAGTCAGAAATGACTTGAGGGCACATAACTACAACATGTGAAGGCTTCAACACTCTTTTTCTCCCCACAATTTGCACATGGTTTGCAGATGTTTGCACTAGGAATCTGGTATTGGTCATGTACTGTATAGTTTTCTTAATTTAAAGCCAACAGAATAAAAAATATCAGGAGCCTGTTTTCACAAAGACCAGTTAACTGACAGTGATTTATACAAAAACTATATCATATTTATCTGCAGTGATAAGCAAATCCATATGTTTGATCACTGAATCACTCATTCTGATCTTACCTAAAAGGTCCAAAACAAAGACCATGGCTGGCATTCCACTTGGGACTTATGTCTTCATAAATGGCCTTATCTCTGTGTAAAATTGAACTGAGTAGTTTTGCAATGTCCATATTCATTTAAGGTCTGCCACGGTGTTCTGACATATGGGCATCTGTTGGACAGTGGCAGAGTGGTTGATGCGCCATCGTCTGATGCACAATGGGCACCAAGGAGCATCAGAGTGCTCTGCATTGCACATCTAGACACCTGGTAGGAAGGGCTGGAGCACAATAGGAGTGTTTGATGTGCACCAGAAGTGCCTGCTGTGCACTGGAGCATTTTTGTCAGTGCTCAGATGTTTGTTACAATTGTTGTGAACTGCCCTAGAGTCGATCGCAACCTATAGCAACTCTGTGCATGAGACATCTCCAAGACTCCCTGTTCTCCACTGTTCCGCTTAGTTCCTGTAAATTCATATTTGTGGCCTCCTTAATAGAGTCCATCCATCTTGCATGTGGCCTTCTTCTCTTCCTACTTCCCTCCATCTTCCATCTTCCCCAGCATTATTGTTTTTTCCAAAGAGTCCTCTCTTCTCATGATGTGTCCGAAGTATGACAGTCTCAATTTGGTCATCTTGGCTTCCAGGGAGATTTCTGGGTTTATCTATTCTAGGATCCATTTGTTTGTCCTATAATAATAATAATAATAATAATAATAATAATAATAATAATAATAATTTTTATCCTGCCCCTCTGAAGTGCAATCGGGGTGGCGTACAGCAGATATTATTATTATTATTATTATTATTATTATTATTATTATTATTATTATTATTTACATGCCACATGCCGCTGGAGAACTTTAAATCCGGCTTCCATCCGCAGCATGGTGTGAAAAACCAGCTTTTTGCTGGTGTAAAAAGGAGTGACTTTCTGATGCTCTTTTTTTGGGCAGAAAAAAGATGGATTGGGGCCGTGGTGTAAGGTTGCTGCAGCCCCAATCCGTCTTTGGAAGGGGTAGCTTAAAGCCGCCCCTTTGGGGCTGTCTGTTTTGCCCCATATGTGAGGTAGGATCTCAGTCCACAGTAAGCTTTTGGATCTGAACCTTCAATTCCTTGGGTACTCCAGAAGAATCACTTCTAATTTCTTTTGGGTATATGTTTGTGTTTTATTTTATTTTATTTTAGAAGGCACTTTTATTCACCATTTTTGACCAAATGTGATATTCTGACTGAGGACAACATCCTGAACAGTTTTGTGTAAGTTTGAACGCATTGGCAAGTTTCAGCTTTTTACAGAAAATTTCTGGCTTTGGCCTATTTTATATGAAACGTGGTGTGAAATAATTTTTAAGGATTGCAGGTGCTACCAGTCAGACATTTGCTTCATTCAAATCATAAAACCATCAATCCCAGGCAACAGCAGATAAATGTTCTAGTAATTGTGTAATTTGAAGCTAAAATGGGTGAAACTGTCAACACCCTAAATGCAATCAAACCTTGGCAGCAAATAATCACAGCAACTTGTAAAATTCTTGTAAGGCAAGGGAGTGAATTCAGATTATAGCCTGTTGGTATCATTGTTTAATATAGGGATTAGCAAAAATATGGAGCTCCTAAAATTGTGTTTGCACCATGAAACCTTCCTCATTCTAACCCAGTTGGCCTAAAACTAGAAAACTGTATTTCTAAACATTTCTTGGAAGTCTGTGTGGCTATTCTGGGCAATGGGTGGCAGACCTATTTTAGACCTAGAAGGCGTTTTCAAAGCTGGAAGTGATTGGCATTCACTTCTGGTTTGTTGTTTTTTTGGGGTGGGGGGTGGGGGTAAATCCCTTCTTGGTCCATGAAAGCCCAAGTGGTGTGTTTGTATCACCAAAATGACCCCAAATGGCAAACTGGACTTCCTGGAAGTTTCTAGGAACATAATTAGCCAATGTTAGGAAAATTGTTTTACTGGTGCACAGGAGCACAAGGGCCCCATAAATGGTGTGGATGGGACACCCCCAGGTCCTGGGGGTAGGTGTATCTCCCAGTGATGTATTGAAGTCTTTTACTCCAAGTTTCAAGTCATGTTTCTACATTCACGTCTCAAGTCAAATCTCAAGTTTCTACCTTCAAGTCCCAAGCTGAGCCTCAAGTCCTTGCAAGATACATTCAAGTCAGGTTTCAAATTGATTCTCAAGTCTGAGAGCCAAGTTTAACAGGGGGGGAAAAGGAGGTGATGGTGCTGTATGTGTGTGAAGGGTGGAGTTTCAATAACTAAAAAAATCAAGGAAACGTGCACAAAATTAAGTTAAAAAATTATCATAGGCGATTTATCAAGACTGCATTTTAGAAAAATAAGGTCTATTCACCAGTTCCACTGCACATTGGCGGAGCCTTCTAAAGATGTTCCTAGGAACAGCAGGTAAGATTTGCCCCCCATAGCAGAGGGCGCATTTCTCAGAGGGGAATAGCAAACATGTTAGGCAATGGGTTTGACATGGGGGTCTACAGGAAGGAAGGACTTCCTGTACAGCAAATACAAAGTACTGATTCTGTCACGTAACCGGTAGTGTGATAAAAGCTCTCCTTCCAAAGGAGGAAAACCATTTTCCATTTTGTAATGTTTCTCGATTAATTTAGGCTAGCATGTCGGTTGCTAAAAATATACAAGTTGCAAGTAGAGTAGGTACATTATTGTTACTCCTATTTGTTGTAACCTGCCTCGATCTGCAGGGAGAGGCAGGCTATAAATAAAATGTATTATTATTATTATTTATTGCTGAGTCGAGTCCAAGTCGCGTCATTGAAACAACTTGAGTCCAAGTTAATTTAGTCGAGTCTACATCACTGGTATCCCTTTCCCCCTCTATAAACTATCCAGCCCTACTCTAAACTGGAATGTTCTGCTGTAAGTTAGAAATGGCATATTATGGTCAATGATAATTTGATGAAAACCTTTATTGGGAACTGGCTAGACAAAGATGTTCATTGGGAAATCACAAACTGCCTGCTTATGAAAAGAAAACTTCAGTCATTTCCAGCTGTCTGACTTATTTTATCCAGCACTGAGCAGTGGCTCCATCATAGAAAAATCTCTCTTTTTAGTTAATGTAAATCTGTTTGTAGCCTGCAATACCATCTCCAGTTGCTTGGTGACTGATTTCCTTAACTAGCTGAGGGAATCCAGTGGCCAGGCCTGGCATATATTTACTTTGCTAGGGCAGCTCCACAGGGTCATGGCAGGGAAACTTGCTGGACCTGAATGCTGCTTCCCTCTGCAGGGACTCCTTCAAAAGATTGAGAGAAGGAGAGGCCCCAGCTTTTGTTTTTTAAAATAAATTTTATATTTTATTTTTTTAATTAAAAATTTTAAATTTTATTTTTAAAAACGTCTTTAAAAACATCATATCATACCAAATTTTCATTTTAATCTTATGAAACAATGTACATGTAAATATATTCGGGCTGTGCATATGATATTGTAGTTGAAAGGTATAATTTTAATTTTGCTAGTTGTTTATGCCACAACTCTTGCCCATTCCATTCAGTGATAAATGGGAATGATGATTTATGTATGAGTAAACATTACTAAGAATTCAGTATGGTGTGGTATAGGACAAGATCAATGGTGGGGTGGCACCATGAGTTACTGAACTGGGGAACACCAACTCTAGTGATGCCGCTGGGTGAGAGAAAGGAAAGACCTGCAAGAAAGAGAAAGAGGGGAAGAGAGAAGAAAGGAAGGGGGAGGAAGGGAAGGGAAGAGAAGAGAAGGGAAGAGAAGAGAAAGAACAGAGGGAAGAAGAAACTGCACTGGGGTGGAGGGACAGAAAAATTACCAGAGTAAGATCTGGGAGAAGGAAAGGAAAGAGTGGGTGAGGAGAGCAAAAGAGGACTTAGCTCCATGAGAAAGGAAGGGCACCAGGATGGTAGAGAGCAGGGGTAGGCAAACTTTCTCCTTTAAGGGCCGAGGGACTTCAGCTCCCAGAATCCCAGGAGCTATTGGCCAACATGGGACTATTGGCCAACATGGCTGAGGCTTCTGGGAGCTGAAGTCCCTCGGCCCTTAAAGGGGAAAGGTTGCCTACCCCTGGTAGAGAGGGAAGAGGGTGGAGGTGAGAAAGAGCTTTTTAATCCATGGAAAGTTGAGTCCTTTTGCTAATAATTAAAGAAAGCTGGAGCACTTGTTAGGTAGCAAGTACTGTCTTCAGGCAGTTTCTAAAACATGTAAAGTATGCACCAATAGCTTTCTAATGCATACTCTGCTAGGTTATGCTGATAAAATCAATTGTGTATAGCAGCAAGCTGGAAAGAATAATGGCTTCCCTGCTGGTATTTTATTAATTATTAGGATGCATCCCTTCCTCCCATCCATTTTATGCAATTGAGGGTGAAAGTACACATCCACTCTCGGGCTTTGCTATCTGATGGCCTCCATGTCACCAGGGCACTGAATCTGCTCCAGGTTTTAGTCTGAAGTTTAAAGCTGTTCTACTCAAAGTGCCGGCCTGTGGGCCAGTGTCTGCCCATGAGCCATCAAGTCCAGGATAGTTTCCAGGAAAGAAAGAAACATTTGTAACCAAGGGGCATAAATATAGTATGGGTTCCTGCCATATTGGGGGGGGGGGGGGGGGAACACAAATTGCTGATCTCAAACATTAGATAGTTTAAGAAGCTCTGCTTTGAAGGAGCTATCTAAAGTGCTGAAATCCCCCACAATAGGTTCAGCACCTTGGATAGTTTCTTTAAAGTTCACACTAAAACCTGAAACAAAGTCCGCTGACATGGAGGCAGTCATCTGCAGCTCCATTCAGTTTCATCAGATAACCAGTTTCCCCACCCTTTTTGTTACTCAGATCAAATTTAATGGTCCCAGGGTCCACAATACTTAATGTCTTATTTAATATCCACACACTTAAATGTGTGGTTAATAATTCTTACATCAAAAGAGGCAGTGGTAGGTTGAACACGGGATGCAGATGAAGCAGATAGGAAAACTCAGCAGTTTCCTGCCAAGTTTGGCTCAACTCTCAAGCCACCCAGGGGCAGCAAGATTTCCCTCTGCTTCATTTCTGTTCATCCAGTTAAGACGCTGTGATCATAACTGGCCAAAAAACCTACAGTCATATTAAAAGCTACAGTCATGTCCACTCTTTTGCCGAATGAGATATTTAGCACTTGCATGTATATGTTGCTCAAGAGTAAAAGTCAAAAACACAGTTATAGATCCATGTTCATGTACTTTAACTACATTTCCATGTGTGTTTTATTACCTGGATGCTGCATGCAATGGACTGAAACTTCTTGTTTGTTGCATATTTGCATATGCATTGTTCTCTTAAGAAATCTGATCTCTGAAGAGAAAGATAATGGCTGCAGGAGTTTGCTTAAGAAATCTAAAGCAAAGATACAATAGAGGAAGGGCCCAAACAGAAGGGGAAAGGGTATGTTTACAAGTTGCTTAAAAGTTGGGCCTTTCCTAGGCCAGAACAAGGTTTAAATTATCTTTTGAGAGGATAGATTCCCTATGCAAAGGACACTTATCTAGAATTTATTGCTGTGAAGGTTGCATGCTTGACATTTCTTTGCTTGCTCTGATTCACAGCAGAAACCTGTTAATCAGCACATTTTATCTTCTGTGCACATACTTCAGTCCCTGCCTGCCTCCATCAGCATTGCAGAAAAGGTTTCTAGGTTTTAATTTGAAAACTGGAACATCTAGATCAGGGATAGGCAACCTTTTTGAGCCGGGGGCCGGGTTGCTGTCCCTCAGACAATTGGGGGGCCGAAGCACCAAAAAATAAATAAATAAAATTAAAAATAAAAATATATGCATGCACACTCTCTCAGCCCCAGAAAAGCCATGGCAAAACCCCTGTGGCCAAGAAAAGCCAAGAAAACCCCAAGAACAAGTAATAACAACAATAATCAATATCATCATGGCAGGCGGTGGTGGTGGCGGTGGCGGCGGCGGTGGTAGGACCGGCCTGGGGCCGGTCTAAAGGCCTTGGGGGGGCGCATCCGGCCCCCGGGCCTTAGGCTGCCTACCTCTGATCTAGATCCATGTCAGCCAGGGGAAGACACTCTGTGGGCCCACAGATGTTGTTGGCTTCAAAATCCCATCAGCCCCATATGGTGGCAAATGCAATGGGAACTGCAGTTTGAGAACATAGGGAGGGCCAATCTCTCTCCCCTCTGCACTATAGACTTTTAAAATTTACTTTGTACCCAGTCGGCACTAGATTTTTCAAAAAATAGATGTCAATCTACCATAGGCCTTAGGGGTCAGACAAAGGAGAGGAGTTCTTTAGTGTGAAAGCAGGCTTGTCTCTGCTTGTGGAAACAGATGACATGTCTCATTCCTAGCAAAGTTCATTTCTTCTCACACAGGGAATGAGCAGAGTTCACACAAACTTTGAGGGGTGGAGTAGAGGGAGCAATACATATTTCATTCCTTGGAAAGGCAGCTGTTTTAGTTTGTGTTGCAGGAAAAACAATAAAGAGATGTGCAATACTTAAAATGACTAAATGTGTCATGGCATACCTTTATATACTCAGGCATTTAAAAAAAAATATTGCTAGAATTGTCATTTAAGTACTGCATGGCATCTTTCTGGTGTATTGATATTCAATTATTATCCAATTACTATCAATATTATCTGATTTAGTATTGTCACTGTCTCTGAAGGAGGCACAGGGAAGTTAACATGAATAAATACCAAAATGCAAGCTGCTGTTTTGGACCATTATTAAAAAGAAATCCAAAGAGGAAGAATACTATAACATTTTTAAGGGTGCTTGCTTTGAGGCTGAATTTGAATATTTCCTCAGACTCAAGGCTGGGTGGGGGGGAAAGGTAAAGTAAAGAGGGAAAAAGATTTCCCTGTTAGATTCCATGATAAGAGCTGTTTGCAAAATATATTCAGATGGTGGTTCAGGGGAAAAAATTTTTTTGCACTGATTTAATCATTACCCAGTGAACATCACTAGCTGTGCCAGAAAAAGGGGGGAAATGACCATTTTCATTTTGGGCATATAAATGTCATATTTAGTTATTTGAATAGTTATTTCAATATAAAGTATGTCATGTTTTTCTTTGTTTCTCTTTTTTGCTTTGCAATGAACCTGCTTATATCCAGTTACTGCAAGAGGAACATATGAATGAAATCCTTGTTCTCAAAAAGTGAATAGCTTGCTCCTGCTGCTTTGTTCTTAAATGATACCATTTTCAGAGCTTTTTGTTTTCAAATTTATTTGAAGCCTCTCTTTACCATGGGAGTACATTATAAATCTTGATTTTGAGATGCACAACAGTGTGGCTATTATTCGTCCAGAGCAATGATTTATTCTATGTGGATCACCCAATATTGTATCTTACTGGGACTGTGCAGGTTTATCAGGCAAACAAAACATGTGGTTGGAACACACATTCACTTATTAGCTGCATAAGAACTTTGTTTCATGCCCTGATAATTTATTTATTTCTGTCTTGCCCTTCTTTCAAGGAGTTAATGGTTCTGTCTACAAATTATCCCATGTTGTCCTCATTCTCTTTATTATATGGCATCAGCCCTGTGAAATAGATCAGATGGACGGCTAGAAGCTAGCTTAGGACAGTGTGCACAGGTATAAATCCTGATCTGTTAAATTCTATGAGCTCTCTCAAGCAAGATTTTGGATTCAAATTGCAAGAAAAGAGATTCCACCTAAACATTAGGAAGAACTTATTTACTGTAAGAACTATCTGGACTACATCAGAGGGTGGTGGAGTCTCCTGAGGTCTTTAAACAAAGGTTGGATGGCCATTTTTCAGGAGTGCTGTAATTTTGCATCCTGCATGGCACTTGCGGCCCCTTCCAATTTTATGTTTCTGTAACTTTTATCATGCCATCCTCTTGCCACTTTTATCGAATTTTACACAGGGTTCAATATTATTGTCTTCTACTTGTAACCCTTCCTTCCTTCCTTTCCCCCCACTATTTCTTTGGACTTTCTCCTTATGGCAGAAAATCTCTAAAGGGGCAAAAGTCAAAACAGCAACATAATGCCTTCTCAGTTCTTGTGCAAGGAGTTCTCTGTCTGGAAACATTATCTACTACAACATGTTGGCTTTTCATGGTTTCAAATAACATTTTTTTTTTTAAAAAAAAGAGAGAGATTGAGAGAGGCTGCAAACTGCAAGGACAGTTTGCATTCCTTTTAATAGTAGGGAGCCCTCCCAAACCACACAGCATAGCTAAAAACACAACAGCGTTCCACTTCCCCCATTTATCTTCCAGCAAAGTATCCGTTGTTGCTGGCCTCCCTTGAAAGTTTAGCCAAAACACTGGTTGTATCCCAGAAAGGACCAAGGTTGTACCACTCCCAACCCTAAAAAATTAATTTTATCACCTAATCTCAACAATAGGCTCTACTCAACAGACTCTTCCAATGTCTTCCTTTTATCAGTCTCAACAACTCAAAAGGGCCTTGGCCTTAACTTTCAAGCAGTTGCAGAGGGTTTTTGTACATTATGCTAGCTGCAACAGATATGGATGAAAGGATTATTGAAGGTAAATGCCACTAGATTTCTGCTGTACTTTCCCCCCCACCTTCCTTCTCTTGAGACTGGTACTTTGGTGGCATGAGAATAAATGTACCGTAGATGCCAAATGTTCTACATCCCAGCTCTGAGAATGATTCACTGATGTAATTTGGGGCTGCTAATTATTCATTATGATTTTCCTACACCCTGAATATTTACAGCTCCCTGAGAAGCCCGTGGGAGTTATGTAGATGTTATGTATCTTTCAAATTTCACCATGCCACCCATTCTCTGCCAATATATTGCTGAGTCTCCAGGCTGCTCACCATGAACGCTATTCTTTTTTGGAAGAGTGCAGGAGAGATTTTGTTCAAATGTTTCAGGAAGAAAAGCATCTAGGAGAACTCTTGAGCAAAAATAAAGTGGTGCGGATCCAATGGCAACCAGTCCTGGCTGTCTATTCTCGATGCAATATATTTCTTTTTCAAATACATGTGAGTAGTGTTTGTGTCTCTGATCCCTGGTTTAAATGGTGAAAGTGCTTGAGAGTGTTCAGGTCTGGTCTCACTTATTTTGCAAATGAAATCTTAGGATTTCCAGTATTTTTGTGGCGTAACAATATTTTAATTGACTTTAAATATATGCTGTTTCCTGAAGCTTTCTGATGCATATATCTTGATTTATATATTAATAAATATATACAACTTTGGGGATGGGGTTTATGAGACTCAAATCTTCAAGGAAAGGACTGTTTTCTGAGGTGGGCATTCCCATCTACAGCACAGATGGTCCGAAACACACTGTAGAAATAATCCAGTTTGAGACCGCTTCAATTGCCCTGGCTCAGTGCTAGGGGATCCTGGGAACTGTAGTTTATTGTGGCACCAGAGCTCTCTGACAGGGAAGGCTCAATGTATCACAAAACTACAGTTCCCAGAATTCCCTAGCATTGAGCCAGGGCAGTTAAACCAGTTTCAAATTGGAGTATTTCTTCAGTGTGTTTTGGACCATGGTGATTTTGTCATTCCACTTTCCTGTGTGTGTGTGTGTGTGTGGGGGGGGGGAATGATGCAAAAAAGCTTCATGGGGGTAGAATTCGAAGATATAGCCGTGTTAGTCTGTAGAATCAGTATGTAGAGAGATCTTGTAGCACCTTTGAGACTGACTGAAAAAAAGAAGCTTTCCTAGGCTTCAGTCTACTTCCTCAGATGCATATAGGGGGGTTGCAGACTGCCAGAAATAGTGTGAATTCAGTCCACTTTTAGGGTTAGGGTTAGAGTTAGGGAACCATGGGAACTGTATTTTATTGTGGCATCAGAGTTGTCTGACAGAGAAGGCTCAATGTCTCAGAAAAATAACAGTTCCCATGATTCCCTAGCACTAACCCTAACCCTAAAAGTGGACTGAATTCACACTATTTCTGGCAGTCTGCAACCCCCCATAGTCTGAGGAATACGCATATGCATCTGAGGAAGTAGATTGAAGTCTACAAAAGCTCATTCTGCCAATTTCTTTCTTTCACTCAGTCTCAAAGTTGCTACAAGATACGTACAGCTTCATGGGGGAATAAATAGAGATGTTGCCACATTTCAAAACAAGAGACATTCTTACTTCAGTTTTTCCTGGTGAGCTCCTTTTGCCTGAATGGATTGGTTTCGAACAGGTGGCAAAATGAAAATAATATATGGGCAGCTCAGCAGACGTGGACTTAAAAAAACCCTGGTGAAATCTCAGCTCCAAACCAAACTTGTGATCTCCATGGCTTCAAACTTTTATTTTATTCATGCCTGCAGTTTTATAGCCGTGTTCCCTTATTTTGGGCTCTCATACAGGTGGAACCTCATTTAGAATGGAGTCAAATGGCAACCGAGGCCGAAGATACAAGTTATGCAGAAAAGTTTGCTACAAAGGATATGTCATGATTAGTTTCCTCAGGTGGAACAGAACCAGATATGCAATGTTTAGTTTATCGCATGGGGGGAAATTGGGAGTTTAAACAATGATTAACCCGCGAAAATCGTGCAATTGACATTAAAACGTGTTTAAAACGACATTAACGCAAATGCCATTATCCCGTGAAGAACCAGACAAGAAACAGCCAAAAGTCATTCACAGGGAAATTCTGTGAATGAGTAACTGTTGTTTCTTGGTTCTTCACGGGATAATGGCACTTTAATCACATTTCGTCTCAACGTCGTGTGATAAAGGACAGGTAGTGTAACAAGAAAGGATATGTAATGCTTAATTCTCTGAGATGGAAAAGACCAGAAGAGACTTTTTCTGTAGAGAAGGTTGAATGGGAAGTTATAAGAAGTACCAAGACTCAAAATTAATTGCCTATCAAGTTCTGAAATTATGTTTACAAATTGTATTGTTTATGAAATTACAAATATTTAAAAAGAAAGAGAGAGAGAGAGAGAGAAGAGTTTGCTGCATATTCACTATGAAGGATTTTCCCTGGCATGAATCAAGACTTCCAGCTTAATGTAACATAACATATATAACTCTAAAATGTACATATGTAACTAAATATAAATATGTAGTTTATTTAGTTTATAATATAGAAATAGAAATATGTAACATAAAATATAAAACATAAAAATGTGTATATGTATTAGCTTGCTAATTATTGCCAAATTCAAAGATGCTTTATTTTCTCCCAGAACTGTATGGAGAGGACAGCAATCTGATGTACCTTAGATTTAGGAGTACAATGATTCAAATTGCACTTCTTAGGTTGCATCTATAGAATAGAAATAATGCAGTTTGACACCGCTTTAACTGCCAGGGCTCACTGCTATGAAATTCTGGGATTTGTAGTTCTGTGAGGCATCCCTGTCAGAGAGCTCTGGTGCCACAACAGACTACGAATCCCAGGATTCCATAGCATGGAGCCATGAACAGTTAATGCAGTGTCATACTGCATGTGTCAGAGAGCGCTCTGGTGCCGCAATAAACTACAATTCCCAGGATTTCCTAGCCCTGAGTTAGAGCAGTTAAAGTGGCATCAGCCTGGATTATTTCTGCAGTGTGTTTTGAACGAATGCTATGGAGATTATGGGAATCGTAGAGTTGGGAGACATTTCGCCTTCCCTGTACGCAACGAACTACAGTTCCCAGAATTCCACCGCGTGGAGCCACGGCCGTTAAAGCGGCGTCAGAAGCCAGGAGCGCGCGGAGGGGGCGGGCCCCCAAAGCTGCTCCTTTCCTCACGCCCCGCCCCTCTCTTGACCCCGCCTCCGTCAGTCGCGCTCAATCCGGGAAGCAGAAACAGGGAGGGCGAAGGAAGATGCACCCTGGGTCACGTGGCCAGGAGAGGCTCAACTGTCCCCCCTCCTTTCCCAAAGTGGTTGCTATGGACGCGCAGAGTGGAGGCTGGGCAGATCGGAGTGGGGCTTGGCAGTGCTGGGCGTGACTTGGATGCGGGGGCGTGGCTTTGTGTGGCCTTGGAGTGGGAGGCAGAAAGCGAGAGAAAGGGGAGAAGGAAGGAGAGCCTCCTTGGGTCACGTGGCCAGGAGAGGCTCAACTCTCCCCCCTCCCTTGCCGGAGCGGTTGCTGTCTCGCGCGCAGATCGGGGGGGGGGGGGCTTGGCAGTGCTAGGCGGGGCTTGTCAGAATGGGGCGTGGATTGGAAGCGGGGGCGTGGCTTTGAGTGGCCGTGGAGTGAGCAGCAGAAACAGAGGGAGGAAGGAAGGAGAGGTTCCCTGGGTCACGTGGCCAGGAGATGCTCAACTCTCCCCCCTCCCTTGCCGGAGCGGTTGCTATAGTTGCGTGGAGTCGACCCAGCGAAGCTTGGCTGTGTCAGAATAGGAGAGGTGAGGCAGAATGGGGCGTGGCTTGGAAGCGGGGGCGTGGCTTTTCCTCGCGGGAGGGGGCGTGTCCTTGCGTGCCCGTTGGGGGCGTGGCCGGGGGCGTGGCGTAGCGTAGCGTAGCTTGGCTCCGATTGTTGCGCCGTCCTTTCCCTCTCAGCCGGAGGTTCGGAGCCCGGCGCCGGAGCCCGAGCGCGGCCTTCTTCTCCCGCAGAGCCCTCGCCCCGCCTGGGCCCCGTCCCCGCGACCTGCCCGGCGGTCCCTCCCTCCTTCCCTTCCTCCCTCCCTTCCTTCCTGCCTGCCCCCGATCGCCTCCGGACCCGGACATGCTGCCCAACACAGGGTAAGCGGCGCCTCCGGACCCCCCTTTCCCCCCTCCAGGGGTCTTGGCCGGAGAAGAGTGGGAGAAAGGTTACTTCGGCTGCTTCCGCACTGCAGAAATAATCCGCTTCAACACCGCTTCAATTGCCATGGCTCAGTGCTGTGGGATTCTGGGAACTGTAGTTCACTGTGGCACCGGGGTTCTCTCTCAGACAGAGAAGGCTGAATGTCTCACAAACACTGCAATTCCCAGAATTCCCTAGTACTGAGCCAGGGCAGTTGAAGTGGTCTCAGACTGGATTAATTCTGCAGTGTGTTTTGGACCATGGTGGTTTTGTTATTCCACTTTCCTGGAAGACCGCTCTAACTGCCCTGGCTCAGTGCTAGGGAATCCTGGGAATTGTAGTTCGTTGTGGCACCAGAGCTCTCGCTGACAGAGAAGGCTAAATGTCTCACAAAACTACAGTTCCCAGCACTCCATAGCATTTGGTCCCTGGCCATTAAAGCGGTCTCAGAGTGGGTTATTTCTGCAGTCCTCCCCTGCATCCGCACCACAGAATTAATGTAGTTTGACACAGCTTTAACTACCATGGCCCAGTGCTACAGAATCCTGGGATTTGTAGTGTTTATTTTGCAGTCCTCCTCTCCCCACCAATTATACTGTAGTATTAAAACACTGTTTTGTTTTCATACTGTAATAATTTATTTCTGTTTTAATGTTCCCTTTCATATGTTTTTAATTGAACTGTTTGTTTTTAAATTGTAAGCCTCTCTAAGCCCCAATTTTGGCAAAAAGGCAGGATAATAATATTTGTTGTTGTTGTAATTGTGTGCTTCTGATTTAGGGCAAACCTCTTATGGGATTTTCTTGACAAGGTTTGTCCAGCTTTGCCTCCCTCTGAGGCTGAGAGACTGTCACCCAAGGTCACCTAGTGAGTTTCCATAGCAGAGCGGGGAATCGAACCCTGGTCTCCAGAGCCATAGTCCGGCAGTCAAACCACTGCGCTGTGTTCGTGCATCTATTCTACACTGTAGAAATAATGCAGGTTGAGTGCTGTAGTTCCATCCTGTATAATAATGGGATTTGTAGTTTTACAAGGTCTTTAGCCTTCCCTGCCAAAGAGTGCTGGTGCCTCACAAAACTAAAATCCCAGGATTCTGTAGGATGGAGCCATGGCAGTTAAACTGATGTCAAGTCAAACTGCATTATTTCTACAGTGTAGATGCACCTCTTGTGGGTTTCCATGGCTGATTGGGGATTCAAGCCTTGGTCTCCAAGGTCATATTGCCTTTGCAGACTGCCAGAAATAAGGTAAATTGAGTCCACTTTAAGGATTAGGGTTAGGGAATCATGGGAACTGTATTTTATTGTGGCACCAGAGCTCTCTGACAGAGAAGGCTCAATGTCTCAGAAAAACAACAACAATTCCCATGATTCCCTAGCACTAACCCTAACCCTAAAAGTGGACTCAATTTGCACTATTTCTGGCAGTCTGCAAAGGCCCATGGTCCAACACTCAAAATGCTATATCAAACTGACTCTCTAATTATTTGTACAATTTAGATCAGTGATTCCCAGACTTTGATTGTCCAGGTGTTTTGGACTTCAGCTCCCAGAATTCCTGACTGTTGGCCAAGGTGGTTCAAGGTCTTCTGGGAGCTGAAGTTCAAAACACCTGGAGGACCAGATTTTGGGAATCGCTGGCCTAGATGCGCCCAAGGTGGAAAGAAAGTTCACAGTGGTTCCCAAACTTTGGTCCTCCCAGAAGCCCCAGCCAGCATGGCCAACTGTCAGGAATTCTGGGAGCTGAAGTCCAAAACATCTGTGTGCCCAAAGGTTGGGAATCACTGAGCTAGAGGATAGAGAAGTTGCCTTGAACTACAACTCCCAGAATTCCCCAGCCAGCTGGTGGCCATACTGTTTGGGAGGTTCTGGGAGTTGTAGTTCAAAAAAAGCTACTTTCCCAAACTCAGTAACAGATGTGGTAGGGAGAATGTGGATAAATGAAATGGGGAATGCGGATTAAGAAATCATTTCCCTTTTTGATAAATACTCTGGATTGCTCAGAGTTTTGAATGCCTGCGTAAGGCTATAGTGCTGAGAGCAGCCGGTTGGAGAGAGGCAAACTCAGCTGTCGCTTGTCCTTCCAAGTTGTATAAAAAGGGCTGGCACTCCCCAGATGTATTGGAATACAAGTGGTGTCTCCCTAGCCAGCATGACTAATGACCGTTTTCCCAGGGAATGGTGGGATTTGCAGTCCAACAGAACTGGAACATAGGGGCTATACAGACAGCCAAAAAGAGGTGCTTTCAGGCTGACTTGGAGGCATGCCATTTAGATGACACACACCCCAAAACCAGAAGGAAAGTGCCCTCGGCGCCGTATGCCAGGAAAAGCCGTTCCAAAAAGGAGCTGTTTTTTCTGCTTCTTCTGCAAAGATGCGCACCTTCGCACATGCGTATTTATGCAGCAACGCCGTGAGCATGTGCCCTACGATGCAGGCTTTAATTTAAAGCGCCCTACGCTTCCAGGTGTGGATGCACCGGCTCAGTCGCACTTTAATATTAGAACCCTAGCCCTAACCCTAATTGTAACCCTAACTCTAATGGTTACCCTACACATGCGCCCTAGCAACTGTCCTCTATTGACAATATGCTTGTTGTATGCTTGCTGTCAGAATGCACAGTAGTTTGCATGAAAGTGGCTTTTGTGACCTCTTTTGCGCAGGTGTGCATAAGACCTGCACACCACTTCCTAGCATGATTGCCGGGGGGGGGGGGGGCTCCTGGAGTAACGTTTGTCCGTGTGTCCTGTTGACCATGTCCCTTGCATGACCACCAACTGCATGTATCAAGTCTGTCCACACAAACCTCCCTTGCATGCACCTCTTCCCTCGATTTATGTGGGACATGTTTTGTAGAGGACGATGGAGTAGGTGTCTTTTCAGTTGACAAACTCGTTCCTTCGCCCCAAGGGTGACACAGTCAGACAGTGGCACCTGTCTACAGCACCCACTCCTTGGGGGAAGCTGAGGTCAGTGAATCCTTGCACGATCTGTGGGTGTATGACAGGTTCTGTGCATGTGCACAGGGATGCTGAACTTCAGCCACCTTTGTACACAGAGAGTGACAGACTGTGTACCACCCTATGACGTGTTCTGCGCAGGTGTGCAGGTTTGATGGGATGTGTCCCTGCGCACGTGCGCGTGCATCTGAGAGAATGGGGAAAAAAATTAAAGAGATGCGGTTGCTCCATCTCCCTTCGTAGAGTCCTTGGGGCCGGCAGTGTGGTTGGTGGGGCTTCAATACGGCTTCAGAAAAGCCGCATTGACTGCCCCCCAGTGCAGTTGCTCCATCCCCGTTTAGGGCATCCTTGGGGCAAGCGATGCGGTTGCTGCAGCTTAGAGAAAAGGCTGCTTCATTTCACCTTTTCCTGCCCGTCTGCATCGGCCCTTAGTCTCCTAAATTTTTAATATTCATGCAGAAGACGACACTGGCAGGTGCAGTTTTTGTCATTTCTATAAATGAGGAGGTATGTCTGTTGAAGTTTCCCTTTCTAAAGTATGCAGCAGCCCTGTTTCCCTTTTTGTTTTGACCCGTGCTTAGAACATTTTATTGGGTAGACTATAGTTTTCAGTTTTGATTTTGAGAGCCAGCGTGGTTTAGTGGTTTGAGCATTGGACTATGACTCTGGAGATCAGGGTTCGATTCTCTGCTTGAGGTTAAAAATCCCAGGGTGACCTTGGTCAAGTTACACTCTCTCAGCCTCAGAGGAAAGCAGTGGCAAGTCCCCTCAGAAGAAACTTACCAAGAAACTCCTATGGCAGGGTCTCCGTAAGTTGAAAATGACTTGAAAGCACACAACAACAGCATAGTTTTCAGGGGGAAAACTATAGTGTACAAAGAAAAGCTCTTAGTCTAATCAAAACAAAAAGAGAATGAGGGCTTTAGTTTTCAGAGCTAAGTCTAAATACTCTAAAGAAGGGGTAAGCAACCTTTCCCCTTTAAGGGCCGAGGGACTTCAGCTCCCAGAATCCCAGGAGCTATTGGCCAACATGGGACTATTGGCCAACATGGCTGAGGCTTCTGGGGCTAAAGTCTCTCGGCCCTTAAAGGGGAAAGGTTGCCTACCCATGCTCTAAAGGCAACAGCTCCTGTCTGACCTCAGAGCTAAGCAGGGTCAGTCCTGGTTAGACCCTGGGATGGGAGACCACCAAGGAACACCAAGTGCTATAGGCTATATTTCAGAGGAAGGAAGTGGCAAAACCACCTCTGAGTATTCCTTGCCTAATCCTGTGAAATTCATGAGGCCTTGAAGGTGTGTGTGCATACACTTACAGAGTTTTCAGAAACCCCCAGCAAACATTGCCACATAGTTCAGAATAGTAACTTCCAAGCTCCAGTTTTGGCTACCAGGGGACATGTCTGAAAAGTGTGCATAACTCTCCTTCATGACATGTTCTTGCTGGTTGAGCGTTGTTGTTGTGTGCCTTCCATATCATTTCCGACTTATGGCAACCCTATCATGGGGTTCTTTTGGCAAAGTTTCTTCAGAGGGGTTTTGCCACTGCCATCCTCTGAGGCTGAGAGAGCGTGACTTGCCCAAGGTCACCCGTTGGGTTTCTTGGCCAAGCTGGGAATTGAATCCTGGTCTCCAAAATCACACTCCAATACTCAAAGCACTAGGCCACACACTGACTCTACAGCAGTGGAATTCCTTCTCTTGTGTCCAGTGCTCAGTGTTACGCTTTGGAGGCAACTGAGACCTTTGCTCTGATAGTACAACACATCATAAACAATCCTGGGCATAAAATGTTGTTTGAAAACACTGAAATTCTGGACCATGCCAATAACTATCAGGTCAGAATGCACAGGGAAGCCATCGAAATCCACAAACACTTGGATAACTTCAACAGGAAAGAAGAAACCCTTAAAGTAAACAAGATATGGCTACCAGTCCTACAAAATAAAATCAGCACTCAGCAAATGCAAATGGGAAACCAACCAGGGTCAGGGGCTTTTCCAGCAGACAATAGCAGGCAATCTCCTTGATTGCATATCCTCACCTGGAAGCCATGCCATTAACAACAGAACAATACCTATTCAACACAGAACAATACACAGTTTACATGGGATTAGCAGACAATAACCTTGAGTGCATTTCCTCCCACCCTGGAGCCATGCCATTAACAACAGAACAATACCTATTCAACATAGAACAACACACAGTTCACCTGGGAACCACTCCTCCCTACCCAGGGTCTCATAGTATATATAGACCCATTCCCTTCCATTCCAGTTTTCTCTGAAGATGCCAGCCACAGATGCTGGCAAAACGTCAGAAAGAAACTCTTCTAGAACATGGCCACACAGCCCGAAAAACCCACAAAAAACTAAAAACTAGACTGATGGGGCTGCATTGAACCCATTATATAGAAGATGATGGGAAAGTTCGACCTGAGATCCTGGAGGATTGCTAACTTTTATAGTACAGGACTAGGCTGAGCTAGTTAAGGTTTCCCATGTATCTCAGGAAAAACTCTTTTTATCAAAGGAAAATATTTATGTTTTCTAATTTAAAAACAAAAACCTGCTTGGGACATACTTTTATGCTGCAGCACACCTAAGCAGAAAGAATTGTCCTGAAGATGCTAAAGTTAAAGCATAATGATTTCTAGGTATTGACCTGCAGACAGTCTCCAAATCTTAAACAATGACAGTGGTCCCTCCACATTTGCTGGGTTTAGGGGTGAAGGACCCCTGTGAATGTGGAAAGAAATTCAAATTAAAAAAAAAAGCTATTATTTTTATAATAGCTCTCTAGGAATCTCTAGGTACTCCAGTGCAACTCTGTGGTCAACATCTGCTAGATGTTGATCATAAAATCATTCTGGAGGACCTATAAATGCCTAGAGAAGTGTTTTCTCTAAGAACTTGTAGGTTCTCCAGCACAACTCTGTGGTCAACCTCTGGCCGAGTTGTGCTGGAGGATCTAAAGCAGGGGTAGGCATCCTTTTTAAGCTTGGGGCCGGTTCCACGAAGTCCCTCCCGCCGCTGGGCTGGGGGGGGGAATGGCAGCGCATGCATGTGCGCATGCGCACCCTGCGCACTGCTGCCGCTGCGCAGCCACCGCTGCCATTTTGGAAATCAAAATGGCGGCCGCAACGCATTTGCGCATGCGCAATACTCCTGCGCATGCGCAAATGAGCTGTGGCCGCCATTTTAATTTTCAAAATGGCGGCTGCGACTCGTTTGCGCATGCGCAGGAGTACTGCGCATGCGCAAACGCGTCACGACCACCATTTTGATTTCCAAAATGGCAGTAGTTTTGCGCGTGGCGGTAAAAACGTGTGGCGGCAGCAGCGGCAACTTTCCGCCTGGGCCGGTAAGTCCAGGGACCTGGGCCTTAACCGGCTCCCGGGCCGTAGGATGCCGGTCCCTGATCTAGAGATTGCTAGAGAGAACATATTTATCAAAACTGCAAATAATCAGGTCTGCAAAAGTCAAAGCCACAAGTGTGGAGTGCCAACTGTACTCACAACAGGATACATAACATGGATGGTAATGCAGAGACAAAAACCTGCCACATACCCAGGTGCCAGCTTTATTTGTACATCTGCTCTGGGTGCAGTATTACAGGGACCAAGGGCCTGTACAGACTGCCAGAAATAATCCAGCTTGAGACCACTTTAATAAGCTCACTGTTAAGGAATCATGGGAATTGTATTTTTTTTCTGAGACATTCAGCCTTCTCTGTCAGAGAGCTCTGGTGCCACAATAAACTACAGTTCCCATGATTCCCTAGCACTGAGCCAGGGCAGTTAAAGTGGTCTCAAACTGGGTTATTTCTGGCAGTCTGTACAGGCCCCAAGACTATCACCCATGACATCAGAGGTGCATTTATGTGTTCTTCCTCCAATGTCATCCTATGTCAGAATGCCCTGATTATTCCCGATTATCTCCTGTCACTGACTGGAACTAGCAATGGGATTCTTTTCCCCCTTTACTTACGTTTCCCATTGAGCACATGAGTGTGGTTGGGCTGCGCTTATTTCTGACGGTAATCAAAGATAACAGTGAACATACAGAGGACCTTGGATCAGGCCAAAGGACACAGGGATGGGAAGCCACAGAGAAATATTTGAAAAAAGATGTGGGTTTTTTCTTCCCTCCAAAGCTTCCTCTCCCTGACTGAAAATGTTAGGGAGCGGGAATGGTGAATAAAATGTTTAAGACAGGATATTCACATATTTGTTGGTTGTTATGGTTGTGTGCCTTCAAGTCGTTATGGCGACCCTAAGGTAAAACCTACTGGGTTTTCTTGGCAAGTTTCTTTAGAGGGGGTTTGCCCTTGCCATCCTTTGAGGCTGAGAGAGTGTGACTTGGTCAAAGCCACCCGTTTGTTTTATATGGCTGAGCCGGGATTCGAACCCTGGTCTCCAGAGTCATAGTCCAGTGCTCAAACCAGTGTATCATGCCGGCTCTCTTCACATATTTACCGCCCAAGAATCATTCTTGAAAACTATGTAGCCGAAAGACTTTTTATGTAAGATTGTGTACAGTAGCAAATTGTTACAATTCCTAGTCTTGGTTTCCTTTTCTCAGTTCTTTCATAAGAATGAGTGTGTTATGTCTGCTTGATGCTACGAAGAACTAGTGGAGACAAAATAATTTCCTGTGTTTTACTAATGGCAATATTTTCTTGCTTTCATTTGGATTTCTCCCCGCCTATTCCTCAAACGGGTAAAACCAAAGAGGTTCCATTTGTAGCATCGTTTGTAACAAAAACTGTAAAAGTAAATTCAATTTGTAATTATAGCGAGAGAGCCAGCAT
Organism: Phrynosoma blainvillii; assembly: GCA_026167975.1. Taxonomy (NCBI): domain Eukaryota; kingdom Metazoa; phylum Chordata; class Lepidosauria; order Squamata; family Phrynosomatidae; genus Phrynosoma; species Phrynosoma blainvillii. The sequence continues at coordinate 135,523,980 of JANUYF010000002.1, forward strand.
GGCATAGTGGTTTGAGTGTTGGACTAAGACTCTGGAGACCAGGGTTCGATTTCCAGCTTGGCCATGAAACCCACTGGGCAGCCTTGGGGAAGTTACACTCTCTCATCCGCAAACCACCTCTGAAAAACCTTGCCAAGAAAGCCCCAGGATAAGTCGGAAAGGACTTGAAGGAACACAACAACCGTTCTGAATAAACTGTACTTGTGATATCTCAAACATGATAATTTTATGTGAGACCAAATTATGCATGATGAATTTTATATCCCTAAAGTATGACTTTTAATCTGTTGTTGTTGCTGTGTGCTTTCAAGTCATGCCTGACTTATGGCAACCCTAAAGTAAACCTATCACAAGGTTTTCTTGGCAGAATTTATTCAGAGGGGGTTTGCCCTTGCCTTCCCATGAGGCTGAGAGAGTGTGAGTTGCCCAAGGTCTCCCAGTAAGTTTCCATGGTTGAGCAGGGATTTGAACCTTCGTCTCCCAGTGTCCAAGAATATTGCAGGTTTTTAAAATTTTAAATTACCCTTTTTTTCTGGAGAAAAAAAAGGAAAAAATGTTGTTTTACACTCCATGGCTTCAACATTGCTAGAAAGTTTACATTTCAAAGCCAAAGTGCTATCTGGTTCATTATTCTGTTTATTAATTGGCCAATAGATTGCCTGTGGGAAGCATATGAATAGATCATGAGTGCAGCTGCACCCTACATCTCATGCTCTTTGGTAGTTGATATACAGAGTTGTACTATATATCACTCTGATTCTGAAGATGGCACAGAGCTAACTGACTAGTAACCATTATGGTCTCATGCTTTTAAACAGACATTTAAGGGCCTTTGCAGACTGCCAGAAATAGTGCAAATTGAGTCCACTTTAAGGGATAGGGTTAGTGCTAGGGAATCATGGGAATTGTGGGTTTTTTTTGAGACATTGATCCTTGTCTGTCAGAGAGCTCTGGTGCCACAATAAACTACAGTTCCCATGATTCCCTAACCCTAACCCTTAAAGTGGACTCAATTTGCACTATTTCTGGCAGTCTGCAAAGGCCTAAGTTGGCAGCCATGACCATATCTTGTAGAAGCGAGTTCCTCAACTTAACAATGTATTGTGCAGAAAAAGCACTTCCTTTTCTCTGTCCTGAATGTCCCACCATTTTTAGCTTTTGTGCCTGACTCCAGATTCATGACTCTCGGGTTTTGTACATGACTCCAGTATTATTCAAGAGGGAGAAAATGTCCTCCCTCCCTACTTTCTCTGCACTGTGCAATTTCATACACCTCTGTCTTATCTCTCGATAGTCCCAAAGTTTCAGCCTTTCTAAATGGGGCAGTTCTTCCAAACCCTTGACTGGATCCAACACATGAAAGTGAATTTCCCAGTTGGAAAGCAAGTAGTGTACTGCCGAGTCTCCTCTCCTTCAGGAGCCAGCGTGGCATAGTGATTTGAGTGCTGGATTGCAACCCTGGAGACCAGGGTTTCTTCCCAGTTTGACCATGAAACCCACTGGATGACCTTGGGCAAGTCACACTCTCTCAGCCTCAGGGGAAGGCAGTGGCAGACCTCTAAACAAATCCTGCCAAGAAAAACCCATGATAGGTTTGCCTTAGGGTTGCCATAAGTTGGAAACGACTTAAAGGCACACAACAACAACAACTTCTGTATCCCAGAGTTTCTTTTCCCTGCCCTGTGTTGAAAGGAAACAGCTGTCAGGGAAAAGATGTGGCCTTTTTGACTTGGAACAGTTCACTGGGTAGACTTAATTGTTGAAAACGAAAGCAATCATTCTGCTTCAAAGCTCTGTGTTCATGAAGGAAAGACTCGGAGTAAAATTCAAGCGAGTCAGCAGAGTGAAAATTGAATCGTGTTGGAGCTTGCTTTGGGTTTAACCATGCTGGCGCTTGCATTTGTCCCCTGTGTGGGTTGCAAAATCCAAAGAGAGCTGCTGGTTGAATTTCACCAACACATCTGCTAATGGCTTGTTTCTTCTTGCTGGAATTCTGGATTGCTGCATATTGATGGCCATGCTAAAAAATGACCTCATTTGAGAGATGCGCAATAGAGAGGGGTCTAATTTTCTCAAGCCATTCTCTAATTTAAAAAGAACATTGCGAGCATGGTTCTGTTCTGATAAATGAATATGTAAGAACTACATTTACTCATTGGAAAGGTCAGTTACCCCTCACGTCTGTCATTTGATTGTGGGTTTGAAGCCTCCTACCCATTTATGGTGGCACTTGGTATTACATGTCCCAATTATTCTTCTGTAATAACGATTGCTCCGATGTGTTTTGGCTTCACCTCCCCACCTCTGTATGTCTGTTTTTTAAAATTGAATATTTTCAAGAAAAGGTCATACGGGTTAATTAGACCTAAATTGAAAGGGTGAGGGGATGGATTACTGTGCATCCAGTCTAATGGGAGCAAATTGCACCAACATGGTGGAAAGTATAATTTAATAACCTTGTTGTTTTTACTATTAGTGTATTAGCTAGTATACAGGAATATTATCTATTAGATACAGTGATCCCTTGTTATCCGTTGAGGTTTGATTCTAGGACTCCCCATAGATACCAAAATCCGTGGATGCTCAAATCCATTTAAAGGCAATGACATAATAAATTGGTGTCCCTTATATAAAATGGCAAAATCAATGGTTAGCTATTTGGAATGTATACTTATTTTGAATATTTTCAAGCCATGGATGCTTGAATCCATGGATGTGGAGGGCCGACTGTATTGTTTTTTTAGCTGGGCTGGGTCAGACCAAAAGGCATACCTCACAAGTGGGTATAGTGTCCCTCCTGAAGTTATTGAACTATAACTCCCAGCATTCCTCACCACTTGTTAAACTGTCTAGGACTGTTGGTAGTTGCAGACCAATAACATCTGGAAGGCTGCACAGATTTAAATTCTGGCCTGTCCAGCCTGATGTTTTATTCACATGCTGGCATCAGTTTTGAATGGGAAGTCATAAGATGAACATGTCCAGGAGGCTTTAAATTGGAGGAGAAAGTGAGTTGGTAAAGTCCCTTGGAGCTCTATTACGTTAACTTAAAACACCTTTGCATTATTCATATTGGTTGTAGGAGTGTTTTAATTTTTTTTAAAACTGTTCTACTTTTTCCTCTTTAAAAAAAGTAAAACTGAAAGAACCTATTTCTGCCCTAAGCAATAATACTTAAGAGCACTTCAAATTTTATGCTCAGTATTTTTTTTAAACAAAAATAAATATATGGTTTGATTTGATCCTGATATCATATTACTAAAGTGTTTGGTGTTTGTAGACCTGAGCCAGCATGGTGTAGTGGTTTAAATACTGGACTAGGACTCTGGAGACCAGGGTTCAAATCCCAGCTCAACCATGTAAACCAGGGGTAGGCAACCTTTTTGAGCCAGGGGCCGGGTTGCTGTCCCTCAGACAATTGGGGGGCCGAAGCACCAAAAATAAATAAATAAATAAATAAATAAATAAATATAAAAATATTTTTTTTAAAAAATAAAAAAATAAATAAAAAATATGCATGCATACTCTCACCCCCAGAAAAGCCTTGGCAAAACCCCTGTGGAGATTTTGCCAAGAAAACCCCAAGAACAAGTAGTAATAACAATAATCAATATCATCATGGCGGGCAGCGGGGGGTGGCGGCGGCAGCGGCAGGACCAGCCTAGGGCCGGTCCAAAGGCCTCGGGGGGCCGCATTCGGCCCCTGGGCCTTAGGTTGCCTACCCCTGATGTAAACCCACTTGGGCAAGTCACACTCTCTCACCCTCAGAGGATGACAATGGCAAACCACCTCTGAAGAAACTTGCCAAGAAAACCCCATGATAGGGTTGCCTTAGGGTCGACATTTTGAGGGTTGAGCATTGATTTTATTGTATTCTATTTTTATGTTGGAAGCCACCCCGATTGCTATGCAGAGGGTGGGGTATAAATAAATTTTATTATTATTATTATTATAAGTCAACTTCATCTATAAGTTGAGGACTGGTTTGGTGGGCCAAATTATGGATTTTGATATGACCTGTGGATAAGTCAAGGGTAAAACTTTGGAGGCATATAACAAAGGATTTTACATTAATTGAATTAACGAAGCCCCAAAAAACAACGGTAAAGATCGTACAGAATCACAGCAGGCATAACTTTTTGTGCTCACCCTATGAGAGAACAGAGAGGGGTCAGTGCTTCCAGGACAGATTACACTCTTGCTCAGGGGTAGGCAACCTTTCCCCTTTAAGGGCCGAGGGACTTCAGCTCCCAGAATCCCAGGAGCTATTGGCCAGCATGGGACTATTGGCCAACATGGCTGAGGCTTCTGGGAGCTGAAGTCCCTCGGCCCTTAAAGGGGAAAGGTTGCCTACCCCTGCTTGCCTTTCACCAGAGGAAGCTTCCTTTTTAAATAAGAGTCAAAAGTACAGTACTTACATTGACCTGTGGATAAGTTGACTCAGTTTTTTGGATCATTTTTTTGACTAAAATTTCTAGACTTATTTGGTGATTTTTCAAGCTCATGAAATTTTTGCAGACTGCTAGAAATAGTGCAAATTGAGTCCACTTTAAGGGTTAGGGAATCATGGGAACTGTATTTTATTGTGGCACCAGAGCTCTCTGACAGAGAAGGCTCAATGTCTCAGAAAAAAACCAATTCCCATGATTCCCTAGCACTAACACTAACCCTAAAAGTGGACTCAATTTGCACTATTTCTGGCAGTCTGCAAAGGCCCTTTGTTGCCATTCAGAAAGGCTGCAATGCCTCTTCTTAGGCTTTGTTATTGGCAACAAGAGCTTATAGATGAAATATGCTGGTATTTTTAGTTCTTTGTCTTCTCCTACCATTGGAATGCAGTTCGTGATAATTTCGTTGAAATTAAATTTGGTCTGTGACAAATTAGACAATACAAAATTAGATGGGCCAGTGGTTTGATTCTTCATAAAGCAGCTTGGGATATTAATATATGACCTATTGATGTTGCAGTTGCAATGAGGTTCAGTGACCCTGCACAAAATACATCTTAGTGACATTCTTATGGCAAAAATGCCATAACATCCAAAATCCACAAAACAGTGATGCCTTTATTGGGCCAACCAGAATGCACAAAATACATGATGCAACCTTTTAAAGCTCTACTGGCTTCTTCATCAGGCCAAGGTATTAAAAATCATGCAGGTGAAAGAGGGGAAAAAAACATGACAATATAGGTGTCACAGGCCTACATTTTGTCAAAATGTTGTTCTCAGTTAAGATGGTATCCATGTAGACAGAGACCACTCCTCTTTTTTACTATGTGAGTTCTGGGAGATAGTCATAAAGGCCAGGAAAATAAAACTTCCTTTAAGATCCAGGCAAAAGTGTTATGTTTGTTGCCTGGAGGAAAGGATAGAGAAGAGCAAGGCCCATTTTGTATGGTATACTTTGTTGTTGTTTTCCTTCCCCTGAAAGACAAATTATGAAAATCTGTGTAAAACAAATTATGCTATAAAACATGCAGTGTAGGCCAGAGTTGGTTTAAACCAAATAATTTAAAATGCACATACACTCCTGTTTTTTTTTCTTCTTCAAATTATTCATGTATTTTTTTAAAAAAGTCTAGCTATTATTACTATTTTCCAACCTTCCTGGTGGAACAACAATGACTGAATTTAAACCAGGTTTAAACATAGTTTTAAACCAAATAACTTAAAAGAAAACATTCCTGGTTTTTAAAAAATTGATTATTCCTATTTTTTTGTAAAAAAAAAAAAAAAAAAAAGTCTGGCTATTACTATTATCCAGTCCTCTTAATGGCGTAACAATTACTATTTGAATTTAACCATTTTAACTTGAACAGTTTATTGACAGTTTATTGTTAGACCACTATCCCATGTGAGTTGCTTCTTTTAAATCACTTTATTTTATTGTGCAAGAACTGCCATTCAGAAACAATTGCTTCAGTTAACATAAATTCAACCAAAACAACTTAATTTGAAGGAGCACTTTTAAAAAGAACAATTATTATTTAAGCTAATGCCATAACATCTGAACTGCATTTGTTACTAAATTTTCTGATTTGTTTTTCATCTTGTTTTTCCCCCCATCTCTTATTTAGGCAAAGTAGAATACAGTGGACAAATAATCCAAAACTTCTGGAATCACTGGTTTTGTAGTTTCTGCTCATAATATATTTTCAACTGAATTTCAGTGTCCATCTTCAGGGATTCCTAATTCCAGATTTACTTCTTTTTTCCAAAGTTTTCCAAAGTTTTCCTCTGTTCTTCTTCTTTTGTTTAGGAAATTGGCAGGATGCACGCTATTTATCACGGGTGCAAGCCGTGGTATTGGAAAAGCGATTGCCTTGAAAGCAGCAAAGGATGGGGCAAATATTGTGATAGCTGCTAAGACAGGAGTGCCACATCGCACACTCCCAGGAACGATCTACACCGCTGCAGAAGAAAGTAAGTTCTGAGAGAAGCACATGAAATGTCTGAGCTCCAATGCTTGCTTTAACCTCCAAATCATTTAAGCCTATAATGGTTTGAACCAAGAGGAATATTCAGAGACTTCTCACTGACCCGGGACATTTGTATTCTGTTTCTAACTAAGGGTCTCTGTTGATATGCACAGAATTCTTATTTTTGTTCTGTTTCAATCAGCTGAGAGTGTAAGGATACATCTGAGTTTCTGCATGCTGTGATATGCTGTTGAAATGGTAAGGAAAACCAGTGAATTTTCTCTGAGCTTTACATGGCCAGTCACAGTCTTTCTCCCTAAATTGTCATAAATCTTAAGGTCAGATTATGGAATGTGTAACCTCGAGATTTTGTTGGACTGGAATTCCCATCATTGCTCACCACTGGCTGTGCTGGAAAGAGCTAATGAAAGTTGCAGTCCAAGAACACCTGGAGGGCAACATATGTCCCGCTGCTACTTCAGATTGTTCTCTCGTGGTCTGAAATACTCTTAAATATGTCCTGTACAATGCCTTGTCCAGCTTGTTGCCCTCCAGATGTTTTGGACTATAATTCTCAGTAGTCCTTACTATTGGCCATGCTAGCCTGAGCTGATAGGGGTTGTCTAAAGATCTGGAGGGCACCACATTGCAGAATGCTGGCCTAGCAGATGATCCAAGATCATTCACAGAAACTGAATGTAAGGAAATTGAGGACACAGAAAGGAAGATACCTTTGGATAAAGGGAGTGTAGCTTATCCTAAGATTCAAGACAATACGTTTTCAAGAGCAACTAAAAACATTTCCAGGTCTTACTCTGATGCTAAACTTCACAGCAAGGATGAGTGCTATGTGACCTTCCCCAGTTAGTGTTGGACTGCATCTCCCATTATCCCTCAACACTGGCCGTGCTGGCTAGTGAGCTGAAGAAAGCTACAGTCCAACAACATCTGAGGAGTCATTTTTTGCCCATCCCTCTCTTACAACATTGTTGTATCAAGCCAGAGCTGAGCCAAGATAGCTGCTGTCATAAAATGTGGCGAGCTCTGTAATCATTTTTGTTTAGATTTATAAATAACTTGCCATTGCATCATATATGCTGTTCTTTTTTTAATATTAAAATTTTGACCAAATCACATTGTGTTTATTTTTCTTCCACCCTGCCCAGTTGAAGCAGCTGGAGGAAAAGCTTTGCCATGTATTGTTAACGTGAGAGAAGAAGATCAAATTGCTGATGCAGTGGATCAGGCTGTTCAGAAGTTCGGAGGTAATGACCTAAATTAAAATGTAAAATATGCATTGAGTGTATTAATTTTTAAGAGCATGGTTTTAAAGTCCATTTTTTAAAAATAAATAAATAAAAACAAAACAATTAGCAAAGCAGGCAAGTTGCTAATGTGTTTTTGGAGAAAGATAATTTTATGACACTAAAAATTACTTTTTTCCCCAAAATAAATCAGGGATAGATGTTCTTGTGAATAATGCAAGTGCTATCTCTCTGACTGGCACGCTGGAAACGCCTACAAAGAAAGTGGACCTTATGATGAGTGCCAACACAAGAGGAACATACCTCACGTAAGTATTTACGGGCAATATATTTTTTGAAACAATAAGATACATAGAATTCATTCCCCCCCCTTCCATCCATTAGGTTAAATTTAGAGGCTTCATGGGAAGAATTGGAGATGTCATGGGTGGACTGGGAGGTGTTAGGAGTCAAAAAGGCATTCCCAAAGTGATCTAGTTTTTAGGCCTTTTGCAGACACTGTCCATGTGTTTCCTATGAACCCTGAAGGCTAGAGTCTTTAAAAAAAAAACAAACCCAGCAGAGTCCTTGGGAATATTGTGGGAGCTGATAGTTTCTGATATAGAAGCCACATTCCATGCCTGGTTAAACATAACCAAGTACATTCCCAGATCTCTTGCTTTTAAGCACTCCACTCCCATACCAAAGATATTATCTTTATCTGGCTTCATTTGTTGATCTTCCTTGTATCTGTTTTTTTTTAGCTTGCACTGAAAATATTTGTTTCTGTTTGCCTTCAAATTGTTTCTGATTTAGGCAACCCTAAGAGGATTCTTGGCAAGATTTGTTCAGAGTGGGTTTGTTTTTGCCTTCTTCTAAGGCTGAGAGAATGTGACTTGCCCAAGGCACCCATTGGGTTTCCATGCCTGAGCAGGGGTTTGAACCCTGGTCTACAGAGTTGTAGTCCAACTCTCAAACCACTAAACCATGCTGATTCTCTGCAGAAATCCTTCCTTCCTTCCTTTCTACAGTTAGAGCAGCCCAAAAAGGGACTTATGGCTCAGAATAGAATCTTGGATAAATTAACCTGTGTCCAGTTTTTCTTTAATAAGTGAGTAAGGCCAGTAATGCAGACTTTGGACTGCTGGAGATTTCATGCAAGCAATATCCACATGGCATATATGATTTCACAACAAAGGGCATTTTCCTTTTGGCTCCTTTCCTTTCACTTGGCTCAAAATGGTTGTATCATTTTTGCATATCAGCAGATAAATGATGGAAGAATAATGACTTAGGGAGTGTTAGTGGATTAGATTTACTTAACGTTAATGCAACAATGTGGCATGTACTGTAATTATTTTATCTAAATGCCCTTTCACACTACATAATTATAATGCTGTGATTTCACTTGAACAATTATGGCAACATCCTATGGAATTCTGGGATTTGTAGTTGGGGAAGCACTAGAGCTCTCTGACTGAGAATTCTAAATGCCCCTTCTTAAACTGTGAATCCCAGGATACCATAGGATGTTGCCATGACAGTTAAAGTGGAACTGTAGGACTACAATTGTGTGGTGTGATAGGGCCCTAAGAAAGGAGATTAACAGAAAAACATCTATACACTACAAAACTCCATCTTCCATATAGTTCTCTTCTGGGTCCTTTAGGATGAAAGATAAACAGTATTTATGCCACTCTGTCTATTCCTCTCACTTAAATATTATTGCTTTGTATAAAATCAACTTCCCAACTTACTGTCACATTCCAGCTGACCAAGAAATGGAATATTGGTCCCTGCTTTACAGATAGGATCTGGCTTGATTCTCAATGGATGGGGTTACTAGCTGTTAAAAATGGTATGGGATCCATGTGCGCTCAGAACCTCTTGATCCCAATCCCCCAATGCCAAGTTTAATTTTTATGTACCCAAAATAAATAAATCTACTTTTGCTGGGGGGAGGGAGGTTTCTAGGGTTGCCAAGTCCCTCCACCCCAAAGCAGCCCAAAAATTGTGTGTGTGAAAGATAATTAGAAGTGACAATTATGTTGCTTCTGGTGTTAGAAAATGGTGGGTAAACAGCCTATGTGGTGTTGAAAGAGCCTAGAAAGGGCTTCTGACCTTCCATGTGTGCTTGCTTCTGTATTGAAAATAGCCACTATACAACAAAGCAGGAGTTTAAAACACACAACAGTAAACTACATAAATAAAAACAGCAAGAACATCCCCCTCATACCCAGAAGCATTGCAGTGAAAACAAAACAGTGCAACGTCAGCATCCAGACACCCTCTGGAAAGGCCAGATTTTCACTCTTGCTGAAGGGTGAGCAGCAATTGGGTAAGCAGACGTCTCTCAGGAGGATATTCTATTACTGTATTGTGAGCCTTCTATCGGAAAGCCCCTTTCTCCTGGGACTGCCCACCTCATCTGTGAAGGCAAAAGAATTCAGAGTGGATTCTCAAGTGTTGATTGGGGAATACAAATATCTAAGGGTGGGAAGAGGTAGTCTTTCAGATATCTGTCTTCCAGATGCTCATTAATGCCAGCATCTAGAACTGAAACCTGGAAACTTGCATGAATATTGAAATCACATGATTTGAGCCCTATTAAAATTCTGATTTTTGTATTTTGGACCTATTACAATATTGTACTTCTCAAGGGCAATCCTACACAGAGCACTTTGCAGTAACCCAACTTGGATGTGACCAAACCATGAATGACTGTGGACAAGTATGCCTTTTCTTTTTAATGTACGGAATGTACATAAAAAAGGAAAGTAAAGGTGGTGGAGTGGGGAAGAAAGGAGACAAAATCCTGTCAGAGCTGCTCTTGAGAACATACAAGCAAGTCTAGTTACCTTCTTGTGTTTGTTTATATCTCCAGATCAAAAATATGCCTTCCATACTTGAGAAAGAGCAAGATTGGTCATATCCTTAATATCAGCCCGCCAATAAATTTAAACCCACTGTGGTTCAAAAATCATTGTGGTAAGTATACTTTTAGCGGTGGCTTCTGTTAAAACCTGCTCAAGCCCAAGGGAATGTAAAGACTGGTTCTCCCCTCCCTGCCTGCCTTCTCTCTCTCCTTTTAACCTCATATCTTGAAAGTTGGTTGTGTTTTGTGGGGGGGTTGGGGCTGTAGTAGCTTAAAAGATTGGTGGGTGGTGAGACATTTGCTGTTGCACAAAGAATTCTGACCTTCACAGCACAACAAAAAGGTTGGACTTAAGCCTTTAAGTCGCTAACACGATGCTTACTAGTGGGCCATACTTTGAGTTTGTGACTGTTTACAATATTCAGATAATAAAATGCTTCTGAAAATCCAATGCAGATAAGGAGAACCCTGCTGGATCAGTCCAGAGTCCTCTGTAGTACAATATCCTGTTTCCTTCAGCGACCAGCTGGATGTCTCTCATGTTTCTTTCTCTGTCACAAGCACTTTTCACATCTCTCAGACTTATCAGTCCTTCACTTTTCCATGACAGGATTCTTTGTCTGAAATATAGTGTTGTTATAAGGAGGGAACAAAATACAGGTTGAGGGGGGTTGCAGACTGCCAGAAATAGTGTGAATTCAGTCCACTTTTAGGGTTAGGGTTAGTGCTAGGGAATCATGGGAACTGTTATTTTTCTGAGACATTGAGCCTTCTCTGTCAGACAACTCTGATACCACAATAAAATACAGTTCCCATGGTTCCCTAACTCTAACCCTAACCCTAAAAGTGGACTGAATTCACACTATTTCTGGCAGTCTGCAACCCCCCCGAGTCTCCCTTCTCTGGAATTTCAAAATCCAAAATATCCCAAAATCTAAAATTGTCCATGTGGGCGGCTGAGCTAGTTAGTAACACCTTTACCTTCTGATGGTTCAATGTACAATGTGTTTCATGCACAAAATTATTTAAAATATTGTATAAAATTACCTTCATGTTATGTGCATAAGGTGTATGTGAAACATAAATATATTTTGTGTTTAGACCTGGCTCCAAGATAAGCATTTTGGATAAGGGAGACTTAACCAGTACGTATTTCCATTTACTTTAAGTGACTAAATCTATCTTCATGTTCTTTTCTAGCTTATACCATTTCTAAATATGGAATGTCAATGTGTGTGCTGGGAATGGCGGAAGAATTCAGAGGTGAAGTTGCAGTTAATGCTTTGTGGCCTCAAACAGGTTTGTATGTTTTTTAAACAAAAAATCCTTTTAAAAGATTATATAGTTTAATACTTGGCTCCAGCCATTTTTTTAATTGATATGTTCTGATGTAAATATGTTCCACACTGGAATATGATTTCTAAATTTGTTCAAACTGTGTATCAAGTTTCCACTTGCAGTTTTCAGTAGGGAAGCTATGATAGAGCTTATAGTTTCTGTTGATCTTGCATAGTATCCTAGAAATATCTCCTTTTTTCTTACTCTGAAAAGCTGTCATGCCAAAATAGACCTCTTTTCAAAACAGTAAATTACTTGTTATGCATATTTCCAATCTTATACATATCCCTTGGGGAACATGTGCTGTAGAATTTAGTGGCAACTACTCAAGTAGGTGAACATAAAATGAGAGCATTAACTTAATAATATTATTAATGTATTTATTTCTATACCTTCTTTATACTAAATAAATATCATTTTAAGTGGCTAACAAGATTTGGTGATACTTGATCTTTGTCCCTGTGTATCAGTTGTAGATGTGATGTGCATGTGAGGAGGAATTTTTCTCCAGTTTTCTTTCCAGGCATATAAGAATTCACTGAATACTTCACAACTACCCAGCATTTGTTTATTTTCTCAATGTAATCAGGTTACTAGAGATCACAAGAGCAGATGTAAATGTTTTGATGCTGCTGCTTCTTTTAACAGACCATGCCATGCAAATATGGTGGTGAAGGGCTTTCCAGATGTTGAATTCCAATTCCCATCAGCCCATTGGCTGGGGTATGATGGGAGTAGTAGTTAGTCATCATCTGAAGAACTGACAGTTGCTTATCCCTGGTATCAGTCCAGATACGCTTGGGCTTTCAGGATCTTACTGTCAGTTTTTGTCTACTTGGTAGCACATCACTGTTTATTTTAAAAACCTTAAAATGAAATGGAGCACTTTTACCTTAATAGTGACATATCTGTGGATGTGGTGGTAGATCTTTCCACTGTAGTCCTCAGTGTAGTACTGATGGAGAAAAACGGGTGCATCTGAAACAAATACTGTACCTCTCCCTTTGTATTCTTTTTTAATTGATCAGCATCTCACTTCCCTACTAGTGGTGATGGTTTTCTGACTGATATGGATTGTTCTGTTTGGGCACATAAAAGGATAACTGAAACCACCTTTGATACTCCTTCACCTCATTCCAGAAAAGGATTTTTCCTCCCCACCCTGCTATTCCACCTCAACATTAGGAGGAACTTCTTGACAGTGAGAGCTGTTCCACAGTGGAATACACTCCCTCAGAGAGTGGTGGAGTCTCCTTCTTTGGAGGTCTTTAAATAGAGGCTGGATGGCGGTCTGTCGGGGATGCTTTGATTTTGAGTTCCTGCATGGCAGGGGGTTGGACTGGATTGCCCTTGTGGTCTCTTCCAATTCTATGATTCTATGATTCCATTCTCTCTTCCCCCCCCACCCCCCCGACCCAGATTTGTCTCCTGACCTTAGAATTCTTTTTCTTCCCCAGGAGGAAAATTATTGCCATGTTCTTCTTGTCATTGCAGTCTAAAAATAAGTGCTCCCAGAACATGGAACCATATTCTTTTTTCAACCCACTCTTCTCCTTGAATGGGCAAGCATCTAAAGTCATTTCTAATATTCTGGAAACTCAGATTATATCTTCCTTCATTTTATGGGTCCTTTCGAACATGCCATAGGGGAAGAAGCAGGTTGACCTTAGAATGTACACTCAACAGCCTGAGCTGGCAAATCAGTGTCTGTTGCATTCACTTTTTTGGGGATCTTACCTCAAACATAATTTGTGAAACAATATATTTCTTCCACTAAAAGTGAATTATTTATAAATTATTGTACATTGGTATGGCAAAAATGATGGCATTTAAATTTTGTATAATAGATTTGCAAGGGGATTGTAGGCCATCACTGCAGACTAATTTTTCATTCCGTTCTGTCTGTTTTATTTTTTAGCTATCTATACCTCTGCAATGGATATGTTGGGAGGAGCTGGTGTAGAGAAACAATGCAGGAAAACGGATATTCTAGCAGATGCTGCATATTGTATTTTAACAAAGCCCAAAAGTTTCACTGGAAATTTTGTCATTGATGAGAATTTGTTGAGAGAAGAAGGAATTAAGGATTTTGATGTATATGCAGTTGCCCCAGGTAATTTAGATTTCATTTTCTTTCAAATGATGTTTATGCTATGTAGAAATTAGAGTTCAGCAAATACATAGCTTTATTCTATGGTATGAATCCAAATTTAAATCCATTCTGATCAGTTTGTCACAGAGACTATTGATTTTAGTCATTTTCCTCTAAGTCAGGTTCCAATGCTGTGTGTTAAGATTTGTAAAACCTTATCAGTCTTTCCAGATGGTCAGTTTATGACACAATATTATTTGTAGTTCACAGATCACATGGTTTTCATGGCTGCAGTTCTGTTATGTCTGGTAATATGTTTCCTCACAGAATACAGTGTATTGTTTCTGGAAAAATGTTCCACTTTTTCTCAACCTTTCCCAACATATTTCTTCTTGTTATGGTCAGCTATGTTGGAATGCGACCATGCAAGTGAAAGGGGATGAAAGATTGTATAGGGATAAACTTCTACTACTGGAACATTAGATTCTGCTTTATGCTGAATCAGATCATTGATTCCTCTTGTTCAGTATTGCCAACATTGACACGTAGCCATTTTCAAGAGTCACAAACGAGTCTTTCTGAACCCTACTTGGAGATGCCATGGATTGAACTTGGGACCTTTTCCATGCAGAACATGTGTTCTGCCACTGATCTGTGTATTGGTATTGCTGTTAGTTTGGTTAAGCAGTAACTTGTGGAAATGGGATGGCTTAGTCTGTAAGGCATTCCCATACCACCATTGGACCTGGGACAGCAAATCTACCTAATGTCTTCAGGTGAAGTCCTTAAACAACTAGTTCAGTCCAGTTCCATTTTATGATACTGTATATACTTGACTATAAGTCAACCTCATGTATAAATCAAGGGCAAATTTTGGGACCAAAATTGGGAATCTTGATATGACTGTGGATAAGTCAGGGGCACTCTGTGCCTGCTTCATCAGCTGTTTCAAAGGTCACTGGCTACCAAGGAAGGCTGAGGTGTCCAGCAGCAACCACCAGTTAAGCAACACACAAACATACACATACAAAACACTCACAAACATACACACGCATGCTTGGGAGGGAAGGGAAGGGAAAAAAGCGAGGAAAGTGCTCACTCTTTGCCTTAGCAGCTGTTTCAGAGTAAGGCTGACATGTCCGGTAGCAAACTCCCCCAAAACAACACAAAACACTCACAAATATACACACACACACTCTCCAGAGAGAAGGGGAAATAGCGAGGAAAGCACTCTTTTCCTTAGCAGCTGTTTCAGAAGAAGGCTGAGGTGTCCAGTAACAAACTCCTATAAAACAACATGAAACACTCACAAACATACACACACATGCTCCAGAGGGAAGGGAAAACAGCTAGGAAAGCACTCATTCTTTGCCTTAACAACTGATTTGAAGTGCACCGAATACAAAAGAAGGGTAGGCACTTATTTGAGGAGTTTTCAAAGTAGTATTACCGTATTGTCCCATATATAAGTCAACCCAGGATTTTTGAGTCAATTTGGGGGCATATATTTCTCAACTTATAGTTGGGTATATACAGTAGCTTTAGTTCAGTGCTTTTTAAGCTATCTGATGTGAGCAACTTGCATTTTCCCTTCATATTGCCAGGGACTGATACCATATTTTTGTCCATTGGCTACTGTCCATTGTCCATTTTTGTCCATTGGTTATTTCTTTCTCTTGTGGAAACTCTTCAGGGACTGACAGCCAATGGCTTAGGGAGCATCACCAGTCTATGAACCTTACTTTCAATAATACTGTCTTGTGTGTGTGTGTTATATGCCTTCAAGTCATTTCCGACTCATGATGACTCTAAGGTGAACCTATCATTGGGTTTTCTTGGCAAGATTTATTCAGAGGAGGTTTGCCATTATCTTCCACTGAGGCTGAAACATGGGTCACACAGCAGTAAATAGCAGCACTACTTCCTTGAATATTTCTTCAGTCTCTCTGTTCTACATCCACTTCCAAATGCAAAGAAGTTAGGGAAGTAGTATTCAAGCTTTGTGCCTAATAATAATAATAATAATAATTATTATTATTATTATTATTATTATTATTATTTATATTTCCCGCCTCTCCCTACGGATCGAAGCGGGATAACAATATAAAAATACAAAACATAAAACATATAAAAACCACAACAACAGTATCCCCCCCCCCCATAAAACCCCGTAATCCCTCTAATTAAAACCAATACCCTATCCAGCGAACCAGTTATCATCATCTTCACACAGCCTGGAGGTCATATTGATGAAGCAATTAGTTTTACAAATTAGGAAGGTCAGGTGGATAAGCCCGCCGGAAGAGCTCTGTCTTAAGTGCCTTCTTAAAGGCTTCTACTGTATTAATAAGACGGATTTCCTCCGGCAGGCTATTCCAAAGCTTAGGAGCTGCTGCTGTGAATGATCTCTGGGAAGTTACCTTTAATCTAGTATTATTAGTAGAGGATATCTGTATTGTTGGTTACCTATTTAAAACTACACAAATACTTAGTTGATGCAGTATTGGAGATCTGTGACCCTTCGTCTGATCTTTTGGCTTACAACTCCCTTCATCCCTACTCTGCATGGCCACTGGTAAGGGGTTGTGGAAGCTGCAGTCTGCAAGATTGGTGGGGCCAAAGACTCTCCATTTCTGGTATTTGAAACACATAGCAGTTTTACCAATGTAAATGGTAGCATGGACTTGTGACATTTACATATCAGAAAGCTGAGACAGGTGATTTACAAATACTGTCATCCTACTTCTGAGACTTGCATAGTTTAGGACAGTGATGGCAAACCTTTTAGGTGCCAAGTGCCCAAACTAAAAGGCCTGGGTGTTACCTGGTGCCGGGAAGTGGGACTTTGGGGATGGGACTTCTGCCCTTGGAGGCTAGGACTTCTGGGGTGGGACTTCTTCCCCCCACCCTCCTGGGCCTTCAGAAACAGCCGAAGGTCCAGGGGGGCGAGGGGGAGAAGAAGAGGGACAGGTGCACGCCTCTTCTTCCTCCTTCCTGCCCTCTGCATGCTGGGGAAAATGGCTTCGCATGACATCTCTGGCATGCGTGCCATCAATTTGCCATCATGGGGTTTGGAATATAATAGCATATGAATTCTATTTCGACAAGCAAGCTGCGGTATAGAAAATGAAAGTAAGGAAGCAGGGTTGGCTGGCTTGAACCAGGTTGGTTTAAACCAAATAACTTTTAAAAAAATGCTCCTGTATGTCTATTGTTTTTTGTGGGTTTTTCGGGCTGTGTGGCCATGTTCTAGAAGAGTTTCTTTCTGACATTTCGCCAGCATCTGTGGCTAGCATCTTCAGAGACTTTGGGCCTTTGCAGACTGCCAGAAATAGTGAACATTAAATTGAGGCACTGTCCTGGCTCAGTGCTAGGGAGTCATGGGAACTGTAATTTATTGTGGCACCAGAGCTCTCTGACAGAGAAGGCTCAATGTCCCAGAAAAAAATACAGTTCCCATGATTCCCTAGCACTGAGCCAGGACAGTGCCTCAATTTAATGTGCACTATTTCTGGCAGTCTGCTTAGGCCCTTTGTCTCTGAAGATGCCAGCCACAGATGCTGGCGAAACGTCAGAAAGAAACTCTTCTAGAACTTGGCCACACAGCCCAAAAAACCCACAAAAAACTATGGATGCCAGCCATGAAAGCCTACGACTTCACAGTATGTCTATTATTACTATTTTCCAACCCCTCTTAGTGGAACAGCAATGAATGTTTGAATTTAAACATTTTCACTTTAACAGTTCATTGGCAGTTGTTCATTGTCAATATCCAGAGTCAGTTGCTTCTTTTTAATCATGTTGTTTTATAGTGCAAGAAATTGCAATTCAGAAATAATTCAAAAGTTCAACCAAAGCAACTTGTTTTAAAAGGGCACTTTTAAAAGAACAATTATTATTTATGCTAGTGGCCGTAATATCTGAACTCCATTTTGTTACTTAATTTTCTGATGTACTGTAGTCTTATACTGGTGTAGTCCTACACATTCATGCAAAAAAAAAAAAAAATCAAACACCAACTAGTTCAAACAAACAAACAAACAAACAAGCAAACCCAGTTTAAACAAACAAACAAACAAACAAACAAAAAATACATTTTCACTCATCCCTGTGAGGAGAAAGTTAAAGACAGCTTCATCTTTATACAGATTTTTCTGTTTGCATTTCTCCCTTGCTCCACAAAAGAAGGTACCTATCCACAAAGTTATCCCCCCCAGTATCCCCCCCTTCCAGTTACAAAAATTATACCTATATCTGGAGAAAAGGAAAACCACCTGAAGCAATGAAATATGTCCTCCCCCTCCCCTTAATAATTGCACTGGTTGGCATTGCTCACTGTAAGCATAATATGTAGATATTGTGCATTCATTTAGGGCCTCTAGCCTATTCCAGTCTGCCAAAGAGATATGCACAGATGTTTGAAGTTATGTGCACATATCTGTGTAATGTTCACAAGTTATGTGTTTGCTGTAAATAAAATCAAGGTTTACTGCAGTAACTGAGGTAAATCCTTATTGAATGGTTTTATGTTTGAATGCATAGTGAGTCGGATGTGAATGATGTCAATTTTCATTTTATTATTTCACTCAATATCTTTAGGACACCCATTGCTACCAGATTTCTTCTTGGATGTGGATCCTGAGACCCTAGCAATGAAAATGGAAGCACAAGGTGATGATTTAGCTGCCTCCCCACCATGGTCCTCAGTCTTGTTTATCTGAGGAAAGTATCATGCCCTCCATCACCACAGGTTTCTATTCAAAGGGGCAAAATGTACTCATTGCCAATTTGGCAGTTGTCAAGAATTCAGCAATTAAAGAAGCTGGATATTCCATTTGAGTTGAGTAATGTACAAATTATAGCAGTAGCTCTACTTGTAAATACAGATGTTGATTTCTGAGTGGTAGCAATTTGTAACTTAAAGGCCACAAACATGTTCCCTCCCCATTTCCATTTTTCTACCTTCAGTGTGCCTCATATCCCTCACAACGAAGCTAAAAGGTCATCCTTAATGGCAAAATTAATCCTGGCATTCTCTCAGATTAATGGAAGTGTGTAATTAAATTTCTCTTCTCCTTGAACTCTTTGACATTCAGACATCTAGGAGGAAATGTTCACTGAATGCTGATCTTTGTCATGAATTAAACTTAGGGCTGTGTGTCCAAAGCATTTTCTGCCAGTAAGTTATGCCCCTTTAATGCAGTATGTCCCTCCCTTTTATTTTTGATAATTTCTGACTTCACCTCCTCCTTGCTCAGCATGGATGCTCATGCTGAACATAGTAAACATTTCTGAGTAAAGACTTTAATTTCTGGAGAAAAATTGTAGCTCTGTTGCTAGTTGATCTGGGAGCAGATTGCTGTGGGAGAATTTGAGTCATTTTTTTCTAATGGTCTGAAACTCAGAGAATCATCCTAACACTGTTCAGTATCCCTATGATGTATGTTTTTCTTAAAAATAATGCTCCAGCCTCTGCTTTGGGATACTAGAATTTAAACAAGTATTGATCTCACTAGTCAATATTGGTCCTACAGGAGCTTCTCCAGCATTCAGAGAAGGAAAAAAACAAGAGGTAAAGAAGCATGAAGGTCCTGACCCAACTAAATCTGAAGGTCCTAAGCATCATGTGCATTTTGCTGCGGAAAAAGCAAGCGGGCCTGTGGCAGACACGTTTAAAATTATCAAAGGGGCAATTAGCGAAGACGTTGTCAAGTCAACCCAAGGAGTTTATCGGTTTGAATTATCTGGTAAGAGACTTATGCACATTTAGCTATTGTAATATGAGACAGACCTAGGATCTCTGCCTAGTATTAGTATTCAGTGTTTATATTCAGTGCTGTCCAGCACTTCCAATTTCCAAGAAGGTGCAAAACATTTTCACAGTGGTGGCAATTATCAAGAAATCATACTCATTCTGGTCTCCCATGTCAACATAAATAGATAAACTTTATGATCTGCCTTCATGTAGCTGCACAAAGAAGCACTCATTTTCTTTGATAACCACATAAAAAGTGGAGACATAGTTATAAGAATGCACTTATTTGTTCAGTCATAGTTAAGTAAAGTCAGTTTGAGATAAAGAGGATGGAGGTTCTGTTTACCAGCTGGTCAGCTGCTGCTCTTGGAATTCAGTCTCTTTCTGTCAGAGTATGCTGGGTGAGATCAAAGGTTCTAGGAGAGCCTAGTACAGGGGTAGGCAACCTTTCCCCTTTAAGGGCCGAGGGACTTCAGCTCCCAGAAGCCTCAGCCATGTTGGCCAATAGTCCCATGTTGGCCAATAGCTCCTGGGATTCTGGGAGCTGAAGTCCCTCGGCCCTTAAAGGGGAAAGGTTGCCTACCCCTGGCCTAATATAATGGGTGAGAGAATGACCTGTGAATTGGGAATTCCTGAATTCATATTTCATCTCTAGCCACAAACATGCTGGGTAGCCTTGGGCAAATTACCACCTCCCTGTATAAGTAACAGAAAAATAATAATATTAGCCTATCTTTCAGTGTTTCAAAAGGGTTAAACTGTATATGCCAAACATTCTAAACACTGACGAAAAATGAGATCTATAACTACTACAGTTTGGATTCAGGCTTATTTATGTTTATTCAGATGACCAATAAGGCTGGATATAGACTTAGGGGCTCTACAAACAGCCCCTAAGGGGTGGTTCCGTGCTGCCCCTGGGAGCGCCAGATTGGGGCCAAGGCAACCACATGCTGCAGCCCCTATCCGACGCTTTGCCACTCCAAAAAGAGCTGGCAAATGCCACTCTTTTTTGGAGAAGCAAAAAGCTACATTTGCCGTAGTGGCGGCTTTTCTGCGCTCCTTTGGTGCAATGTGTCTGTACGCTGCATCAAGGGAGCGCCCTGACGCTGCGCACAGTGCGGTGGGGTGCGTGATGTGATGGCAGCATCAGGGCAGAATTGGGGCAGCCGGCGTGTGGTTGCCACGCCCCAGCTCCATCCCCAGGCCAGCCTTTTTGGCTGGTTTGTGCTGGCCCTTAGTCACGCTTAGGGTAGATCTGTTGGAATCAATAAAACTTAGGTTAGGCTGCATCTTCAGTGCAGAAACAATCCAGGTTGACACCATTTTAACTGTCAATGTTATGGATTTCTGGGATTTGTTGTCTTGTGAGGTATGTACTCTACTTTGTCAGAGCTCTGGTGCCAGAATGAACTACAAATTGGAATTGTATAGGATGAAGCCATCACAGTTAAAAGTGGTGTCAAATCACATTATTTCTGCAGTGCAGAGGCAGCCTGAGTCATGGCTTATCTACAATTGATTTCAATAGATATACTCTAAGCATGCCTAAATCTGGAACTAAGCATATATGTTGTCAGTTCTAATTTGGCTTCTGAATTTATTTGTTGTACTTTGTTTTTAGAAGACTATAAGTTGCCCTCTGACAGAGAAGGGGCAAGATAGAAAGCTACGTGTTGCAGGGAAAAAGCCAAAGAGCAACAAAAGTGATTTAGAAACTATATAGGAAATGCTGAACTAAACCAGGGTAATATATATGTCATGTTGAACCTAAATCTCATGTTGCCTTGTAGCAGTGACTCCTCCTTCCCTAGAAAAGTCTCTGAAACTGATTTTTAACTTCAAGTGGTTTTATTAGTAAGTGAAATACTCTTGTGGCTAATTTACATGGTATAATTTAATTGTGTTATTCTTGTGTTAGGTGAAGAAGGAGGAACATGGTATATTGATCTTAAAAACAAAGGTGGTAGTGCAGGAAGTGGAGACCCACCTGGAAAAGTGGATGTGGTCATGAGCATGTCTAGCAGTGACTTTGTAAAAATGTTTTCAGGTAAGTTTTAGAAAGTCTGCCTTTCTCTGGTGTGGTATTTGAACAGCTGATATCACTAATCAGAATGCTTACAGTTTTCAGGGCCTCTTGCCCTGCTAATTCTATAAGATGGTATAGAATTCTGTGCTCGGATATTTGTTTCTTTATTTTACTTTTTGAGAAACTCAGGGGAAGTGAAAGGGCAGCCCTTTATTCATGCATTGTTTACTCTTAAGAACATTACTTCACATTATTAGGTCAGATGACTCACTCCTTTTGCATGTGTTAGTGAACATTGTGTGATTGACTAGGGGCCTAGAGGTAAGATAATACAAGAGTGTTGGCAGGAGGCCCAAAACTCTTGACTCCTTTACCATAAATTTTGTACCAAACCTGTAATATCAAGTGTGTAAAGCTCTTAGTTTTTGACATGACAATACAAAAGTAAATGATGTAGAACCAATATTTTATGAACAAGTGGGATCACTGTAAAAGTCCTTATTGTACTGTCTTAAATACAAGATATAGCTGTACAGTTTGGCTCCTATTGATATTCCTTGGCGGTTCCAGTGCCTACATTTACATGACAGACTTGACAGTACTAAAAAACTCAACTGCCCTGCATGTTAGTTATTTCTGTCTTTGAATGAAGAACCAAAACCTTTTTGGCCTTTTATGTCATGGTCACATGGCCTCACCTTTTCATCTAAAAAGACCCTTCCCCTAGTCTATACCACTGTAAAGCAAAATGTAACTTTGGGGAGGTGCAGACGGGCCGCCCTGGGCCACCCCTGGAAGCAGAGGGTCAAGGCTGAGGCTGCCGGACACCTTGGCCCTGATCCTCCCTTTCGCCGCCTGTGAAAGGAGCCTCTGCAAGCCACGAAAGGGGCGCCAAAGGAGGCCTGGCGGACGCTGATCCGGAAGGACGTCATCGGAACGGCCGTTGTGCGGATGGGCTGTTGCTCCAATGATGTCCTCAGGAAGTGGGTAGGGGGCCCAGCGTCTAGCTGCCCTTCCCCTTCCTGGGATTGAAGACAGCGTTTTTCGCCATCTGTATCCCCCCTTTGACTGACAGAGGGCTGGGCAAATGTCTGGGTTAGCGGGCCACATTGTGCCCCCCCCCCCGGTAAATTTAGAGCCCACACAGAATGGTCCTATGGATTGCATGTGGACCATAGATTACACTTTGCCTCCCTCTGCTCTAACACCATCACTTTCTTCCCCTGGCCTTCTTTTCTACTATCTTTATCTGATACAGAGGCCTACAAGCTTTGACTTCCTAAATGAATTGAGCTTGTGGCCTTAAATTGGGGTCTGCAGCTTCATCAGCAGCACCTTCAGGTTCAGGAACTTAGTTCAGATCCACTGGTGTAGCCCAAGATTCAGGGCTAAGGTAGAGCCTCAGCTTAAGACCCAACCAGCTTATCCTCATTTTGTTTCTGAGTCTTGGCTATCACTCAAGGCTGAAGCCATGGTTTGTGTACATCACACACAAAGTCTGTAGGGAGCATGCCCATGACTCTTCTACAGTTATTTGTGGGATGTGATTAGCAGTGTGTTTTGTTTTTAAAGAAAGCAATAGAAAGACTCCATATATTTAATTTAAAATTGTTCATGTCACTATTCATTTTTAGTTAGCAAAGTGTGCACAGCAAATATGTATTGTCAATCAGCTGAGGTCCATATGTTACCTAACAAAATAGGACAGATTGTGTGTGTTTGTATGCGCACGCGCCTGCACCCCCTGTGTACTGCATTTGTTTTGTTGTTTTTATTCTTTATTTAAACCTGAATAGGTGTTATGACCATAATAAAAAAATATTTATCTATATATTCTGACAGGCCTTTGGCCTCTAAGCTGAGTTATATGTGAAGGAGTCTATTGTTTCTTTTGATTGATGAATTTTTAATTGTGTTTAATCTTTGATATTTTAATGGCATGGTTTTTATATTTATTTTTCTGTTGTTAGCCGCCTGCAGTATTTTGGGGGGCATCTGCAATTAATAAATGCCCATTCTTAAAGTTAATAAATTTCTTAATGGAAGAACTTGGCAGATGTTTGGTTGTTACGGTGGGCCCTTGGTATCAGCTGGGGTTTCATTCCAGGGCCCACCGTGGATGCCTAAATCCGTGGATGCTCAATTCCTTTAAATGCAGTGGTATAGTAAAATGGTGTCCCTTATATAAAATGACAAAAGGTTTACTTTTCGGAACTGATATATTTTTTAAAATATTTAAAAGCCATAAATGATTGACTCTCTGGATATGGAATCTGTGGATACAGAGGGCCAGCTGTAATTATAATTGTGTTGAAAAATAGGGTTGCATATTTTTATGACTCATTAAAGCATTTCTTTTCTCATTTCAGGCAAACTAAAGCCAACTATGGCTTTCATGTCTGGAAAGCTGACAATCAAGGGAGACATGGCCTTAGCAATCAAGTTGGAAAAATTGATGGGTCAGTTTAACTCCAAACTGTGAAGATAGGAAGGGTGGTTTGTCTGCCACCTTGCACATTCAATAAATATGCAGTGCTTTGCTGTTGAAGATACATACCAATGCTTGCTTTTTAACAGATTATTATGATTTATACATATTTCTCAGATATGTGCCATTTCTATGATAATTGGAGGCTGTTCCTAATATAATTGGATTATTAAATCCTATTAATTAAAGTGAGAAATAGTTCTTGTTTCTGAACACTTCTTAGAAAGTGTTGATAGGATCAGTGGGCCTCCCTTTTCTTTGTATGAGAATCAATCCAGCATAATTTGTACACATATACTAAATTTAAGGCAGTCAGATACCCCTTTTCTGGGTAGAAGTCATTGCCATTTTCCTTTTTGTAAAGTTTGCATGTATAAGAGTCCCCCCCCCCCCCATGACTAGTTTTTCTTAAAATTAGTACACTAATGAACATAAAAAAATTAATTGCATTGATGTGATTAAATACAAGCTAGATCTTCTTTCTTCTTTGTGGTCTCTGTGAATCACACAAATGGGTTTTATCTGCGCCTGCGCAGCTAGCTCGGAAACTTCTAGAATTACTGGGCAAATCTTTGATTGCAACTTTTTGGCGGTAGCCCCATCCATCCCTATAAATCTCCTGGTGTTCCTGCTCTTTCTCCAGTTCTTTTCATCTGCCGCTATTGCAGCTAGCAAGGAACTTCGCTGTAGAGTTGCTCATTCTTACTTGGATATTTGACCTAACGGCTTTTGACCAATTTCTGATTAACAACTGTCCCTTGGATTGAGACTTCTGTGACTGTTTCCTCATCGTTGACACAGATCGGACTTGACTATCGTTCTTGCTTTGCGGATTTGGCTTGTATGGAGATGACATCTTTTAAGTACTGTTCCTCATGTCGTTCGAAAATCCCGACTTCAGATCGCCATGACCAATGTGTCTTTTGCCTAGGCAAGACACATAATCCTAAGGTGTGCCCTATGTGCAAGGGCATGACTTTGAAAGCTCTTAAAAATTGAGTCTTGAAGTTGAAGGCTGCCTTGTGGGAACAGGCCCTTAAACCTGCGGAGATTTCTAACGCGTCTCCTGGTGAAGGACCCTCTTCTTCAGCTAAGGGTAAGGACCGCGAGAGGGGCAGGTCCAAGGAGAGGTCTGGAGAGAAGTCCTCAAAGGAGAGAAACGCAGCTAAAGGGGATAAAGATCAGGGTGATGGAACTGGCAAGAGACTCTCTAAGAGAAAACATCTTGAACCTGTTCAAGAGGTCTCTCTGAGTTCATCTAAGAGAGCCCGATCCACCTCTCCACGCCGCACATCTATTAGAGGCTGATCCTCCTTTCCGAAGAGGCAGCCGAAGCACCAGCTTGCTGAGTCTTCTAAGACCCCTCTGGCTTCTTCGGGTTCAGCTCCTCCTCCAACCTTGTCTATACTGAGACTCTCCTGGTTCCAACCCTCTCAGTGCTCTTACCAACAGCAGGAGCACCAACCTCAGGGTCAAAGTCAGTCATGGAGGCATCAACCCTCTCATTCCTCTTCTTCCTCGGGTTGTTGCTAACAAGAACAACCTCGGTGTCAACAGGACCTTAGGAAAAGCCCTATGACGCGGGAGAGAGGAGGTTATGAGATGAGATGGTGCACTTCGTCCAAACTCCTTTGGGGACAGATTAAAGGCCTTTTATAACACCTGGGCCTCAATCACCTCTGACTCCTGGGTGTTAGACATTGTTTGTAGGGGCTATGCCCTCGAGTTCGAAGAGCTTCCCCCCACCGGAGCTGTTCTGTCCACCAGCCCCTCAGACACCCTATTTGATGAAGTGTGCGCCTTAACAGAGAAAGGTGCTATCGAGCCTGACCTCTTGGGCCTGACACTTTTTCTTCTCACGTTATTTTACCGTCCCCAAGAAGGACTCTGGGATAAGACCGATTTTAGACCTAAGAGGCTTGAATTCTTTTGTACGGTACTGACGCTTCTGGATGGTAACCCTCTCTTCTATTCTACTCCTCCTACAGAAGGGCCATTGGTTTGCAGCTATAGATCTCAAAGACGCATACTTCCATGTGAGCATCCGGGGGGATCACAGAAGGTTTCTCACCTTCACAGTTGGGACCAACATCTATCAATACAAGGTTCTTCCGTTCGGACTCTCTTTGGCCCCGAGAGTATTCACCAAGTGCATGGAACCAGTGGCTTCCTACTTCCACCAACGAGGGATCACAGTCTTCCCATACCTTGATGACTGGCTCTTCTCAGCACTGTCCTGACACAAGCTTCAGGAGGACGTCAACTTTTCTCTGTCCCTATTGGAGTCCCTTGGGTTGATGATCAACAGAGGAAAATCGAACTTGATCCCCTCACGTCGCATCAAATTCATAGGCGCCATTCTAGACTCAGTGCAGACCAAAGCCTTCCTTCCAAAAGACAGGTTCCAAGCATTAACTGGCACCATCAATCTTTGTCTCAGACACAGGCGCATCAGGGCCCACCACGTTCAGGTAGCAATGGGACACTTGGCATCAACGACCTCTGTCACACCTTGGGCAAGACTCCGCCTAAAACCAATACAATTGTGGTTCCTGTCATCATTCGATCCTACCTGCGAATCCCCATTGAAGTGTCTTATGGTCCCAAGACCGGTAGCTGCGTCACTGCGCTGGTGGCTTCAACCGACCAATGTGTGCGCCAGGATGCCCTTTCTGCCACCACAACCAGAAGTTGACCTGACAACAGACGCATCACAGGAAGGATGGGGAGCACATTCGCAGGAATTAACTGTCAAAGGGCTATGTCTGCCGAGGAAAGAACACTTTCACATCAACATTCTAGAGATGTTGGCAGTGGAGAAAGTTCTCAAGGCATTCTAGACAGAGTTGACCGGCAAGGTGGTGCTCTTTCTAACAGACAACACCACTGTCATGTTTTACCTAAACAAACAAGGAGGCACCAAGTCCCTGACTCTTTTGCAAATTACCATACGCATCTGGAATTGGCACATTGAGGACAGGATTCTGTTACAATCAGTGCATCTACCGGGATAGGACAACGACCTAGCCGACAAACTCAGCAGGTCCAGCAACCCCTGCCACAAGTGGCACCTCCATCCTGAAGTGGTTCAACACCTCTTCTCTACTTGGCATACACTGGAGATCGATCTCTTCGCCATAAAGGAGAACATACACTGTACAGAATTTTGTTCTCGGATCCCAACCCGGACTTCTCGAGGCAATGCCTTCTAGTTCGAACGGTACAGGATGATGTTCTACGCTTTCCCTCCATTTCCACTCATCACCAAGGTCATTGCCAAGATGAGGATAGACGGGACGGATGCCATCCTCATTACCCCATGGTGGCCAAGACAGTCATGGTTCACCCTGCTGTTACACCTTGCTTGGGAGGACTATCGCCGCCTCGAACCTCGCCCCAACCTCCTCACCATGCACCAGGGTTGAGTGCGACACCCGGACCTAGACTCCCTCCCCTTAGCGGCATGGAGGATTCGTCCTTGACTGCTTTATCCTCTGCAGTACAAACTGTAATTCGGGCTGCACAGAAGCCCTCCACCAGGAAATCCTACTCCTTGAAATGGAAGAAATTCCTAGACTTTTTGTTGAGTAAAAACCTTTCCCATCCCGTGTTACAGTACCGACAGTCCTGGAGTTTCTCATGTCCCTTGTGAACTCAGGCCTATGCCTTAATTCTGTTAAGTGCTACCTTTCTGCTATTTGCTCACGTTACCAACTTGAAGGCAAACACTCCTTCTTTGTGAAGAGGTTCCTCAAGGGTCTGAACAACTTACACCCGCCATCCTCGGTACCGACGTCGGCTTGGAGTCTAGACCTTGTATTGTCTTACTTGCCTACCAAGCCTTTCAAGCCCATGGCTACTACAGATTTAAGATTGCTCACATGGAAAACAGCATTCTTAGTAGCCATTACTTCAGCTTGACGAGCGGGTGAATTATGTGCCTTGCGGATGGACCAGCCTTACCTTCGATTCCACAAAGACAAGGTGGTCCTCCTTTTTGCCCAAGGTGGTATCGGCTTTTCACATCAACCAGGACATTGTGTTGCCCACCCTGGCCCCCAACCCAACCACTGATATTGAACGCAGGTTACATACACTGGACATTTTAAGGGCTCTAGCCTTTTATTTGGAAAGGACCTTGAGTTCGAGGTGCTCTGAGAGGCTTTTTGTCTGCTACTCAGAGCACAAAAAGGACTGCCTGTCACACCCCAAAGGCTGTCTAAGTGGGTGTCATCAAGAATTCATCTCTGTTACGAGTTGGCAGGCAAAATTCCACCTGGCTGGGTGCATGCACACTCCACCAGGGCGGTAGCAACATACTCTGCATTTTTGACCGGGGTGCCATTAGAGGATGTTTGTAAGACAGCTGTCTGGTCCCAGCCAATGACTTTTATAAAGCACTATAGACTGGACACAAGGGCCAGGCAAGAAGCCTCTTTTGGAGGGCAGTGTTATTGTCTGGGTTGCACTGATTATTACATTATTCTGAAAAACTTGATTAAGATATTACTTGAATGCACTTGACGTGATACTTGAATGCAATTATAGTTTGAAGTTTACAGTACATTGCTTGGTCAACCTGACTCAAGATGATGCTAGTATGCAATTATTAATTGAAATCTGCAGTGCACTATTCTGAAGCATTTGATTCCAAATGATAATTGAATGCAATGGCTGTTGGAAATTTGCGATTGTTTGTTGTTAATAAATAATTCTTGTTTGACTTTACAAATAGTGTCGGGACACTCCCTCCTCCACTGTCCGAAGCTTGTCAGTCTGAATAACCCATTTGTGTGATTCGCAGAGACCACAAAGAAGGACAGGTTGCTTACCTGTAACAGTATTTCTTCGAGTGGTCATCTGTCAATTCACACAAATCCTGCCCATCCTCCCCTCAATCATGTCCTGCTCTAATTACAAAATTTCTGTTGTTGCTGTTTAGCAGTGTACATTTTGGAAGTGGAGAAAGAGCGGGAACACCAGGGGATTTATAGGAGTGGGTGGGGCTACTGCCAAAAAGTTGCAACCCAAGATTTGGCCAGTGATTCTAGAAGTTTCTGAGCTAGCAGCGCAGGTGCAGATAAAACCCATTTGTGTGAATTCGCAGATGACCATTCGAAGAAATACTGTTATAGGAAAGGAACCTGTCCGTTTCAAAAGTGGAAACTTGTTACTTTGTTCCAGTGCTTTTAACAAACCTGGAGTGGGAAACCTTTATGCCATGTAGAATCAGGAAAACTGAAATCCTGTTGACATCAGTTCAGTACATCAGGGTTCATCGGCAAATGAATTGCCTCTAAGGCAGTTCTGTGTTTTTGTTCTTGCTATTGATGCTTTGAAAGCATAGGTGCCTTTTCAGGTCTGCTCCCCCACCCTCCACATTCTGCCTGGGTTTCAATTACAGAATCATTTATTTTCCTAAGGAAATGTAACTCTCTTGAACAAGTTCATGTCCTCAGGCATTAAGAAACAAAACCACAGGCATTTGCCCTAGTCTTTAGGTGCTTTCATGATTGTCTCAGATAATAAGACTATTTTTGAATGAAATCTTTTAGCATTTGAATTGGTGCTGTGAAAATTGAGTTCCTGCCAAATTGTTCCTACAAAAATAGTTGAAATAAAATGTGTGTTTCGTATGTATACTTCTCTTTGGTTACTATACCCCTTCTGTATGCACTGAGTGATTCATTTCCAGACTCTTTGTTAACTGAAGGGCTGTGAAGTGGGAAGGTGATGCTGGAGTGTGCTGGGTTTTTCTTGATAATTGGAGTGTCTTTTATATGTCTGATTTTTAACCAGATTAAAAGAATATATTGCTACTTTCTTCTGGTACAATCCTTGTCGTGTTGGGTACCAAGTTACCTTGAGTCTCACTTTTGGCAGAAAGTTGGAATATAACTCCAATAAATACAATACAATAAAATAAGTCTTCAAAGCTTTCTGGCTTTCTGGCTTCCAAGGTCAATAGTATTTATTGAATCCGAGCTTCAGTGAATCTGTTGAATTTGTTCATGTTGTGGAGAGGGGGACTTTGAGCAAAAAAGAAATACTTCCTGATTACAGTCTCACTCATCCATTCACCATGATCTGGTGTACACAACTGGCAGAATTGCATGGATCTTACCACTTCAGACTCCAGTGCCTTCTTTGATGGTTGGAACTTGAGAAGGTTGTGCCCCTGCAGATGTTGATGGACTGCAGCTCCCATCAGCCTAAGCCAGTTGTATGGAATGATGGAGCTTGTAGGCCACCAATATCTAGGGGGCCATGTGTTCCCCATCCCATCCCTACTCTATGTTTAACATCTATATGAAGCCGCTGGGTGAGATCATTCAGAGTTACGGGGCTGGGTGTTATCAGTATGCTGATGACACCCAGATCTATTTCTCCTTGTCTCAATTGTCGGCCTTGAATCACGGTGGCATCTCTCCTCTCAATGACTGTCTTAAGGCAGTAATGGGCTGCATGAGGAAAAACAGATTGAGTTTAAATCCAGACAAAACGGGGACTTCCGGTTGGTATGGCGTCCCATTGAGAAGCCATCCACTTTGCCTCGGACTTGGCTTCTCTGGCAATGCGGTCTTAAATTGAGAGAAGACGATCTTAACCGATCTAAATAGTGCTCCCATGGTATTGGGAACCCGGACGATCCGATAAGAAACCCAGATTTGTGCTTGGAAGCCTCCATAACCCAGATGGACTCGGATTCATAGGGGGGAGGAAACTAAGAGCATTGGGTCTCGGAACGCGACCGCACTGCAAAGATCTTCCTTCAGAAGACTGGGATGCTACCGATTTTTCTTTTTTGTTTTTGTTTACCTTCTCTTTTTCTTTTTGTTTTCATCGGAGTAACTGAGTACTTCGATATTTGTAGAGAAATTTGGCAGCTTGATTGACTTGGTCAAATAACTTCTCTAAAAACTGTCATACATAGATGATTTGGAAATATAAAAACGTATTGTAAAATTGGATGCTTTTGGCAGCGCTCTGACCTCAAAATAGATATACTGTAATTGAACTATATTTTCTCAACGTATTATGATATTCGGTCTATTTTGTGATTCAAGAAAGAGAAGATTTTTTTTTAGTTCGTGGTCACTCTTTTCTCAGACCAACCCAGTGGACTTTATTTTAATCAAGAATTGCCTCTCTTCCCTTTACCTTACTGATCTGCGGAACATAAGGCAGCCAGTCAGTTAATGTTTGGGGCGAAAATATTTCCAGATCTGCCTTGGAATCGCCTTGAAACACATATTGTTTACCCTTTGAAGCAACTTTGAAGTTAATAAAGGGTTAACTTACCAAGTCGTGTTGCCGAGGAGGAGTTGTGGGAGAGTTGAGTGCTGAGTGGGAGGGTGACGCGACACAACCTTGAAGGTCTCTTTTTATCAAGATCCTGGTGCAGGGAAGTTGGATGATTCCAGAGGCGGGACGTTTGGGGTGATTGACAACTGATAGACGACCATAGACGAAGATGACGGATTGACGTGGAAGTGAGGTTTAAAGAAAGAAGAAGTTTGCAACAATAGAGAGGAAGAAGGGCTGAGAGTGCCTGGCCATAGAGAGAGTGCCTAGAGTGCCCCATCCATTTCCCAGAACTGCGATTGTACTAGAGAGTTGTTGGATAGAGTGGTTCCAGATTGTGGCGGAATTGCTGGACAGTACTTTAAGATAGAAATCCTTCGGATTCTGTACTACAGGGCTACTGAAGAATTTTTTGATTAAATCTGTGGGGGTAATATTTCTATGTTGTGATTTGAACCCACCTAGATTATTAGTATAGGGAAAACTTTAATTATTACTGGATGATTTGGAGGTAGGACTGTTTATATATCACATATATAAATACCATAAATATAAAATTAAATTTCAATTAGCGATTTAACACTCAATTGATTAATTATTCACTTGGATCCATCAGGATTAACATTCACATAATTAAGGCAAATTAATCTAAAAATAAAATAAAATAATTTAAATTAATTGGCCAACTTAAATTAATTAAATATTTAAATAAAGGCAAACCAAACTAAAATATTTATTATTATTTGAGTTGTAAAATGATCTTACATCCATCTCATTACCAGGGTTGGTTTGTTTGTTTTTTAATCTTTTCTATAGGAATCTTTTCCTGAAATACGAATTTTGGTATTATATTTAAATATTTTTTATTTTTTATTTACTTTTTTTTTTAAATTGGAATTTGGAACTCTAGGTTGGGGGATTTTGTAATATAATTCCACTCATATTAACAGAGACGATGATGTCAAGAACCCAGTCAGCTAAAACACAAAATCAGACTCAATTACCTAGAAGACCTTCATTGGAACAATCCAAAATTGGTGATCCTAATCTTAATATTCTTGATGAAATCAGGAAACTTCGTGTGGAAATTAAACACGAAATTAAACAGGAAATGCACGATTTTAAGATTGAAATCAGACAGGAGATTAGAACTGAATTACAGGAAATAAATCAGACATTCGAAAAAATAACAGGTGATATCAGTGGCAAACCAAAGAATTGAAAATTTAGAAAACAGGGGTGATAGATTTGCTGAAGAACTGGAAGATATAAGGAAAATAAGAGAAAGTGATCTTGACGATAAAGCATTATGGGACCAAAAAATCAGAGAGAAATGTGTTAAGATTAGAGGTGTGCCCGAGGATAAAAAAGAAAATTTGATAGATTTTTTTATTTCCAATTTGGCTAAATTCCTGAATAAAGATCCACAACAGTTTCAGTTCGAGATTGATAGGGCTTTCCGTCTCAACTCAAGTGTGGCAAAGCAAAATAACCTACCACGTGATATCGTGGTATATTTTGTGCGCAGAAAATTTTGGGATTTACTCCTAAAAATACATAATGAAACCCCACTTGAGATTGAGTGCAAAGAGGTTCAGATACTGAAGGATATCCCTGCGAGGCTTCTGAAAAAAAGAAAGGAATACGCTTTCCTCACAGTATTCCTGAGACAACAAGGAATCTCTTATAGGTGGGGCTCCCCAGATGGTTTGATATTCTGGTGGAAAAAAAGGAGGGTGGTGCTAAGACCGCTTGATGAAGCAAAGAGATTCTGGGATAGAGAAGAAAGAAAGAGAGATGTGAGAGAGAGACAACGAGAAGACCATAAAAAAGGACCCGATAGCCCTATTAGAGAATTTTTTTTAAAAATAGTGGTAAGAGAAGGAGGTACCCAAGAAAGCGATAGTCAGGAAGAAGCTGGTGCAACCAATTGGAGGTATGGCAGGGAAGAAGAAATTTCTGAAGATGATTTAGAAGAAAATTTGGCCTTGGGTGGACAAGTTGATGAAAGAGATTCTATTGGATACTGAAAATTGAATTGCAAGTATTTTGTTATAGTTATTAAGTGGGTAACCCCACCCCTGTGTTAATTGTTGTGGTATAATAGTACTCATTGGTAAATTGATGGAGCAAGTAAAACTAATCTCTTGGAATGTGAAAGGGCTTAATACCCCACAAAAGAGAAAAAAGATTTTTTACTATGTCCAGAAATTAAAGGCTGATATTTTGTGCTTACAGGAAACTCACATAAGGGAAAAAGATGTCTCTTACTTAAAGAATAAAAAATTTAATGGTAACTTTAACAAATTTAATGGTAACTTTAACAAATCCCTGTGAAGGTATTGATGTCCTTTTAGATACCATTGGGAAATTTAGTAGTGTCACGGGTTTAAAAGTAAATAAAGAGAAAACTGTAATGTTACTGTTGAATTTAAATAAAGAAGAAAGAGGATTGTTAATCGATAAAACCAACTTTCAAGAAGCCAAAATGGTAAGATATTTAGGGATAAATTTTACTTCCAAAAATTCGGAGCTATTCAAAAATAATTATGAGAAGGCATGGGTGGAAATCAAGAAGGACTTGAATAGATGGCAGAAGACGAAATTATCTTGGATGGGTAAAATTGCAACAATTAAAATGAATGTTTTGCCTAAAATGATATTTTTGTTTCAGAATATTCCTATTATGATAAACGATTCTCCTTTTGGCAAATGGGACAAAGACATCTCCAAATTTATCTGGGACGGTAAAAAGCCAAGAGTTAAAATGAAATTCCTTCAAGATGCAGTGGAATGCAGGGGTATGGGCTTACCTAACTTGAAAGTTCATTATTACGCTCGTTCTTTGTTTTGGCTCCTCGATTGGATAAATTTGTCAAATGAAAAAAACTTAAAATTAGAAGGTTTTGACAATGTTTACGGGTGGCATGAGTATTTGATATATGATAAAGTTAAAGTTCACAAAAATTTCTGTGACCACTACTTAAGGTGGGCTTTGTTAAGAATTTGGACCAAGGTGAAAAAGAATTGGCCAGAGATTATACCTAATTGGACTGCTATAGGGAAAGTAGTTGCTAAAGAAGATAAATTTGGTAAGGAAAAATGGTTAATGTATATTGACTTGATAAAAGAAAAGGAAGGTCAGGTTATGTCCATAAAATCTCAGGAGGATCTCAATCATGAGGCTTATTGCTACAATTGGTTTTCATATAGACAAATAAAGGAACGGTTTCTACTAGATCAAAAATGCAATAAAATAGGAGTATTAAATAAAGAGTTTGATGACTTAATTAGGTCCGATTGTAATCATAAAATTTCAAAATTTTATAAAATGTTATTAGCCACTGACTTGGAAAAGGATGTGATTAAACCTCAAATGGTAAAATGGGCTCAGGATTTTAGAACAATGAGAGAGATGTTGGCGAAAAAGGCTAAAATATACTCTGAGCTGTAGTATTAAGGAAAACTTCTATAAAATCCAATATTGATGGTATCTGTCTCCATATAAACATTCATTGCTGGAAGTGTGAGAAGAAAAGTGGGTCTCTTTACCATTTATGGTAGGGCTGTGAGAAAGCTATAGAAT
The DNA here is from genome assembly GCA_026167975.1 of Phrynosoma blainvillii. Taxonomy (NCBI): domain Eukaryota; kingdom Metazoa; phylum Chordata; class Lepidosauria; order Squamata; family Phrynosomatidae; genus Phrynosoma; species Phrynosoma blainvillii. The sequence goes on from JANUYF010000002.1 coordinate 135,559,113, forward strand.
ATTGGGATACCGTAAAACAAAGGATGGAGGAAATATTGAAAGTTAATTTGAAAAAAGATCCACAGATGTTCTTATTAGGTATTATAGACAATCAAGATTTGGAAAAAAAATATGGAAAATTAATCTTTAATTTTATATCAGCGGCTAGAATAACTTACGCAGCAAAGTGGAAGTCGAAGGAAATACCGTCAACTCAAGATTGGATGATGAAAATCCTTGATATAATGGAAATGGACAGGCTTACTGGTTTGATTAAGGGTGAAAATGAGGAAATGTTTAAGAGAGACTGGAAGGGTTTGGTCGAATACTGGAAACAATCAGGAGACTTAGTAAATGCCACAGGTTTGGACTAAAATATTAGAAGCGTGATAATGAGTGCTGTGATAATATGCTAAATAAGGGTGAATTATGTTTAATTGAAAATGTAGAATAAATATAAAGAATCAATAGGTATATAATGTATGATGCACGATTTTGCTAGGTAGATGTAATAGAAGTAATATATCTGGCTAAATTGCAAGATATGTCAAGTTCAGGAAGTGTTTTTAATGTTTATGTTTGTTTGGTGTGTGATGTTTGTATTCGTCTTGTATTGGTTTACTAGCTATAGTACTTTATAGTTTGTATTTTTTCTTTCTTTTCTGTATTCTTTTTTTCTTTTTTTGTATGTCTTATGTTCTGTTTCTTTTTTAATGTTTTGTGAACTATTTTATTTTTATCAATAAAACTTTAAAAAAAAATCCAGACAAAACGGAGGTGCTCACGGTAGCAGCCCTGAGAGACCCCATAACTCCAGTATTAAATCTCTCCACTGGCTGCCTATTAGTTTCCAGACCCAGTATAACGTGTTGGTTATTACCTTTAAAGCCCTCAATGGCTTGGGTCCAAGCTATCTTTGGGACTGCCTCCTCCCATACAATCCTTCCTGTGCACTCCAGTCTTCTGGGAGGAATTTGCTCCAGCCAACAAAATCTAGGCTGTCAGCAACCTCCCAGACAGCATTCTCGGTAATCACCCCCAGATTATGGAATGGCCTGCCAGATGAGATCCGTCATATTACCAGTTTAAGCAGCATTTAAAAAGCTGTGAAGACGGATCTCTTCCAGCAGGCCTTTCCTGACTAGATTCCCGGCCCTAGGAGTCCACCTGTTTTTATCATCCTAGTTTTGGCTCTCCCACTGTTTGTTGTTGGTTGGCTATTGTTTTGTTTTTTTTTTAATTTTTATTGTATTGTTGTGTTATTGTATTTTTTGATATGTTATGTTAAGGTTTTGTATGGATTTTAATTCTTGTAAGCCACCCCAATTGCTCAACAGAGGGGCGGGGTAAAAATAAATTTTATTATTATTTATTACTCTAGGATGTTGTGTCCTAAAGGAAAGATAAATATCCAAGGTCAACCTTGCAGAGCTTCTCTGAAGTACCATCTCATTGTCGGTCATGATGACTTAGGTGGACTACTGTGCAAGCAGTGATGACCTAGCTTTTGTAAATATGAATTCAAATAGAAGGTGATAACAGAATTTCACAGTTGCTGTAAGAGAGCCAGCATGATTTAAGCATTGGACTACAACTCTGGAGACTGCTTGGCCATGGAACCCACTGGGCGACCTTGGACGAGTCACACACTCTCTCAGCTCCAGAAAACTCCATGATAGGGTTGCCTTGGAGTCAGCATAAGTCAGAAACAACTTGAAGGCACACAGCAACAGCAAAGCTATTTCTCCATATCTTTATTTTGAACCAGTTGGTCAATCCCATGTGTGGTAGAACTTCACTGGCATATTTATTTTACTTTAGGTAAATTTTGTTTAAGTAAATTTGTTTAAATTTTGAGAAATCAAAATACTGTAGAGTGTTGTTTGCTTTTTAACACAACAGTGTTTTCTGTTACCTAAATTGGCAACCTTCACAAATGCTATTTTACCCCCACCTCTCCACAATTTATCATACTGGTGTGATAGAATGTACATTTACTGAGACATGGATTTCTGCGTACTCTGAAAATTCTGTATAATTTGGTGAAGTGGATGCTAAAAGAAGCAGCATCATTATTATTTCTTTCACAAAGGCAGTATGTAAACAAAGTAGACAAAATTAGCAACTTGTATGATTAAAGAGAGTTTACTGTGTTGGGGCTACATTGTGCAAATAGAAATGCATAACAACTACGCTCTGTTAGTGAAATGCAGAGAAAAATGTTTGCTGGTTTTACTAAATTTACTAATTCATTAAGCTGGCATTAATGGCTGTTTAGGCTGTGACAAGTGTTTCTGGGAAAAGAAAGTGTATTGTGTGTCATGCACAGAAGCCTTTTCAATAGGTTGTGATAGTTTGTTCATAACATGTGACTTCTCAATCCATGAGCTGTCAAGCCTCCATGTCCCCAAGACATTGTTTACTTCTGCCAAGAAAATTGTGATAGGCCTTTTCCTTTGCAAAATAACCTAGAAGAAGCAATGTTCACACCTTTTGAAAATCTGAATTGAATTAAAATTCCTGACTCCTCCTTCCCAACTAACTTTGTTGTTGCACCCACAGGGACTGAAGGCAGATGTCTGCTACTTCCAGTTCAGCTTTCTCTATGCCCTTAAAGTCCCTCATTCTCATAGTATAGGGGGGGTGGCCAACCACCAAAGGGATGGGGGCCAGTTTTTAGGTTGTGCTTTTCTATTTTAGGGTTTTTGTTAAAATACATAATGAGCTGAATTTAATAAAACAAAATTTAATAAAACAATTTTCATTAAATTACTAAGGGCTGATGCAGACGACCTGTTTGAGGCGGCTCTGGGCTGCACCTGGGAGCGGTGGATCGAGGCCGTGGTAACCACACGCCGCGGCCCCGATCCACCTTTTTGTCACCCCCAAAAGAGCAGCAAAATGCTGCTCCTTTTGGGGGCGGCAAAAGGCTGTGCTTAGAGCTGCTGTAGTGGCTCTTTTGCGTCCTTTTGGCACAGTGTGTATGCATGCTGTGCCAAGAGGATGCCCTGATGCTGCGCGCCATGTGGATGGGTGTGCGGTGTCGGGATGGAGTCAGGGCGGCTGGCGTGCGGTTGCCCCACCCCCAGGCTGGCCCTTTAGGCTGGTCTGAGTTCATTTAAAATTAACTCAACTCATAAGTAACAATATTTCCCACTTTACTTCATTATATATAAACATATGAAAGCCAGCGTGGCATAGTGGCTGGAATGTTGGACTACAACTCTGAAGCTTCAAAAGTTTGCATGATGTATTTTGTGCATTTTTTATTGTCCTAATAAAGGTATTAGTGTTTTGTGGATTTTGTTTTATCTGGCTGTATGGCCTATGTAGCTGCCCCTGAATATATTTTCATCCTGGTTATTCGTTCATCTTGCACAGAGCAAAACTCTAGCTGCATCAGCAAAGCAGGATTTGACACCACATTAAGTATAATGAGCCAAGGCTATAGAATTCTGGGACTTGTAGTTTTGTGTGTTTGAGAGACAGTGTGGTTTGGGTGTTGGACTATGACTCTGGAGACCAGGGTTTGATGTTGGAAAATTTAACTTGTGTAAATGTACAGATGTGGGAAAGTGGCATAGGGTACTGCAGGTCACTTCTGCAGCTTGCTTGCTGGGAAAGTTTTTTGCAGCTGGGACACAAAACAACACAGGAGATGTTCAAGGTCAAGATGTGTCTGGGAACACGTAGACAAGTAGTAAACACATTAGGTCACCATGATTGGTGGGACCTACTGTTCATGTGACATAAGACACAGGAAGGATTCACATGAAGAGGCTGGGTTTTGAAGCCACATGGAAAGTGTCTATAAATAATCTGAGCACACAGCATGTGTCTCTTCTTCTTCCTCTTCTGCTCTCTTTGTTTTTTGTTTATATGTACCACATCTACATGAGAGTGTAAATAGTTTTTTCTTTGTTTATACTGCAACTAAAGAATAAATGCCTCTTTGGAGTTAGTTCCTGTCTATAGATTTTTTCTGGGGAGCTGGGTGATCACATTTTACAGCAAGAAACAGCTTCAAGACAGTCATCTTGGAGATCCTCCAGAGCAGAGGAGCAGGCTTCCAGGTGTTTAATCTGTGTACTCAATCTGCAATAACAAAGGGTTATGGGGCCCAGGCTGCTTCATCTGTGCTGTGGAGGTCAGGAGTTCAACAGGCGGTAAGAGGCACTAATTCTGTTGCTGGGCAGCTTTTTTTTTTTTTCCCAGGTGTATATATATTTTATTAACATATACTATTCAAACATATCTATAAAGTTAACACACCAATTTCTTTTCCAATAATTAAATACAAATATTTACAATTGACTTCCAAAGTATCTCCAGTTTGTACTCAACCTTGGTTCAATGTTCACTCATTGTCTTCATATATATGCAATTTTAGATATTGAATCCACTGTGTGTTATAACAACAGCTTTGATTATCTTGATCTTTAATAGTCACTTTTCACCTATTTTTAAGTCAGTTTACTAATTTAAGGTATCCCATCAGTCTATATCTCTATTCAATTAAATTTTCTCTCTTACAGTATTGCAGTATTGGAGTCCAGTCTTGTTCAGTATTCTCTACATTTTGTTTGTTCAGTCTGGCTGTGAGTATGTCCATACTCATCATTTCAATAAGTCTTGTGGCCCACTCACTGGTTGAGGGCACTTCTGCTAGCTTCCATTTTTTTGCTAATGTAATCCGAGCTGAAGTTATCATATACAATAATATCCTTCCGTATTTCCTTTCCATTTTCACTGGGATCTTATTTGTCATGTTCAACAGATATATTTCTGGTAACATGTCATATCTTATTTTAAATATTTCACAAATTACCTTATGAACAGTTGTCCAATACTTCCTGACTTTGTCACAATTCCACCATACATGTAGCCAACACCCTGTAGTTTGCTTACACTTCCAACATCTGTTATTACCATTCCTACAAATTTTTGCTAATTTCGCTGGGGTGAGGTACCAACGTTGCTCCATTTTTCGCTGGGGTGAGGTACCAACGTTGCTCCATTTTTAAATAGTTTTCTTTCAAGTCTTGACATTGAGTAAATTTTTGTGTCTTCAATCTTGCCCACTCCCAACTTTCCAAATCAATGTCTCTACCAATGTCCTTGGCTCTGGGCAGCTTTTTTAAAGATCCTCCCTAAGTTGTCTGTGCCAGAAAGGCAAAAGTGTTAAGATTAATGGACAATGCTTTGTTTCTTAACACAATATACAGTGGAGGCTGTGAAATTTCCCAAATTGGATGAAACAAATTATAATGCCTGGAGTATATATGCTGAGTCGTTGTTAGTGAGAGAGAACCTGTGGAGCATGGTTCAGACTGGTGTTTCTGCTGGGGCTGTTCCAGCAATTCAGGACAATGATAAAAAAGCAAAAGCTTCTATCTTGTTGACTATTTCTCTCTCTCAAATCAATTATGTCAGAGACAAGACAACAGCAAAAGAGGTGTGGGATACTCTCAAAGATATTCATCAATCCAGCACAGCTTTGTCTAGGACGATTTGGTGCAGGCGACTATATGCATGCAAGATGCAGCATGGTCAGTCTCCAGAGAAGCATCTGGAAATCATCCAAGACTTGTTTAATCAAGTCCAGATGAGAGGTGTTCAGCTCCCAAGGGAACAAAAAGCATATCTTTTGCTGGGGAGTCTCTCAAGGGACTATGAACATGTGCTGCATGGTCTTCAGGGAGTTCCTGAAGCGTAAATTACAATGGAACTGGTTGCTTCCAGAGTTTTGGAAGAAAGCCAGTGTTGCCAGTTCGAGGCAGGACTTCAGAGGCAGCAGCAAGCTGTGCCTAGGTCCACGCACACCCCAGAGGGAGCTACCAGGGAGCTGCAACCAGAGAAAGCAGCTGTATCCAAGAAGTGAAAGTGTTTTTATTGTGGGAAACCTGGTCATCTGAAGAAGGACTGCAGAAAATTTGCAGCAGCCAAGCAAAAACAACAGCCCAAAGACTCTGGGACCAGAAAGAGTGTTGTAGCTGTGGCAAAAGGCAGTGATTGTGTGACTCACCAAGAAGTCAAGCTCAATCTGGACTGGATTCTTGATTCAGGATCCACAGGACATATGGAAACATTCCTAAGCTCCTGAAAAGTAAGAAACCTCCCAATGTGGCTTCAGTAGCTTTGGCTGATGGAGCACCAAGGGAAATCAAAGACATGGGGACTGTGTTCATCCTAGGGTTTGCTAAAGACTTTGATAATGTATTGTGTGTACCTAAATTGCAAAACTGTTTAGCTAGCTTCCAGATTGATCTGCTCAGCTGCTTTTAGCCACTTTGTCTTAGTGGTTAAGATGCCACTAAGACAAAGATTGGAAGGTTGGTAGTTCGAGGCCCAAGTGCCGCATGATGGGGTGACCTCCTGTCACTAGTCCCAGCTTCTGCCAACCTAGCAGTTCGAAACCATGCAAATGCAATTAGATAGATAGGTACCACTTTGGTGGGAAGGTAACAGCATTCGGTGTAGTCATGCTGGCCACATGACCACTGGAGTAGTCTTCGGACAAGGCTGGCTCTTTGGCTTAGTAATGGAGATGAGCATCACCCCTACAGTCAGCTACGACTAGACATTCATGTCAAGGGACTACCTTTATCTTTGAAGCAGCTACATGATATAATTGGAACAATAGGCTCAGTGGGACAATAAATCTGTACTGATATACTTTTGGTTAGAAACTACAGGAACAGTTCAACAACACCAAGCTAAATAACACATAGTAAACAAGGTTAGTTGCAGAAATATTAAGTTTGAAGTTTGCAATTTTTGCATTACAAACCAGCAGGCAAACTAAGATATTGGCTTTGACATATCAGTGAGATCGCATGTAACCCAACCCAATTTGTACTACTTTGCTATTTAATTTAATCTAATTTAAAAATATTTATACCCCACCCTCTTTCTAAAGACCTCAGGTTGATGTACAATATATCAGAAAACAGTAAGTAGACAAGGTTCATGTTCTCTGAGATGATCAACTGTTTATTCCTGTGTTTTGGAGAGTATTCTCAACTCCAGTGATTTCTACTGAATCCCCCTGAAAAAGGCCTTTTCTCATTTAGGCCAAAATGCATTGCACTTTAAAAAAAAAGTTGACCATCTCAGAATTTGTCTCCTTACTGTTTTCTGCTTTTAACATGCTTTTCAGTACTCTCTTCACTACTGAGGTACAATAAAACCAACCTGATGAATTTGAAAATGTAAAACTAAAGTGATTGTAAGGAGTAAAAACATTTGCATGAAGAATTTTTTCCCTCAGGAGATTATCCAAAGGAACAGCCCTCCTAGGGGCTATACAGACTGGCATAACACACCAGCTTGGGGATGGTGTGGCGGCATGGCATTTAGTTGACGCATGCCCTGACTCTGCCCCCAAGCCGGTGTCATGCCGCCTGCCTGCCCAAACAGTGGGCAGCATTGTGGTGCTCTGGCAATGCGGCAGCTACATGCATACCACAGGAGCTGGAAAAAGCGCTGCTGCAGTGGCAAAAACACCCTTTTCCTGGTGCAAAAAGGAGCAGCTTTCCTGGCACAAAAAAGAGCTGGATTGGGGTTGTAGCATGCGGTTGCCCCAATCCACCACTCCAAGGGGCAGTGTCAAGCTGCTCCTTCAGGGCAGTCTGTTTCGTCCCCTAGTGTTCAACTTTCATAAGGGACCCAGACTTCTTCCCAGCTTGGAACTGTTTGTAGAAATGATGTGACTTGATGTCAGAGGGGTCCTGAGTATGTCATTAATAGCCACTGAATCTCTCCTTTAATTCAAGCACTGATTGAGTGCACACTCCAAAGCCTGGTCTGTTTTTTACTACTCTTGCTGTTTCTCTTCATGACATGTGATTTGCTAAAATCTGAGAGCCTTATTGCACAAGAAAAGAAAGTGGAAAAAGAGCCAGAGTTGAGCTTTCTCTATGCTTACCATATGATGCTGTACTGCTTCAGTCCTTTTCCCATGGGAGATGGTTTTAAAAGTATGTCCTTTATCTAGCAGAAAAATCAGTTTGACAAATGGCATGCTTTTATGACAGTCTTCTGTGGGAAGAGAACTGAAGTGCTACGATGTCATGCGGAACATGCATGTCCTGAATATCAAAGAACTTTCCAAAAACAAGTTCACTTCTGTGATTCCTTCCTTCCTAAATGTAGCTACAATGGGGTAACTTCAAAATACATGCATTAAGAGTTAGGAATGGATGGTATTGGATGTGGAATGTAAAAGTAGATATGTATGTATGTATGTATGTACGAAATATTGTAAATTTCTGTTAGTGTTTTTATAATTTGTCTTATTTGTCTTCTTTTTATTATGTTTTTAAATTTTATTACAAAATGCCACATGCATTAAGGAAGCATTAGCAATATTACATTTCCAACAATTTGCTGATTTAGAAAGCCCTTTCCTGAATAGATACTGTGGTGACCAATATACATGAATGGGCAATTTCTGCTGTATAAGACATAGTCAGAGATCTATTGGCATACTAGTTATAGACGTTAAAACCAATGCTCATTGATTAGTGATGATCAGAACTGGATATTCCAAGTCTCTAATTCCATATTTATTAATAGATCACACACACACACACACACACATTGTTTGGATATTTGGTTGGTCTCAATTAGTCTCTAATATTAAGGGAACCTCAGATGCATTTAAATCTGCAGGGCCAAATCTGGTTTGTAACAATGTTTCAGTTGTAAATATTGCCATTTACTGAAAGAGATAGTTTAAACTGCTCTTGTATAACTGAAAAGGGCAAGCACTCAGCATCAGCACCAAGTGCCTGATTTAAGGTAACAATTACATTGCTGACCCATACCTTCCATAAAAGTGGTTTCTTATCAATTTTCAAGTCTGGATGCCCCCATAAAGTCAATTTGGCATGAGCGTATGGGTCAAGTTGCAATTGATGAGATAATATTTGCCATACACTTCTAACAGCTGAAATATTTGGCAAAACATTGTCCTTTATAAAATGAGAACCATGTACTGTCCAAAGAGGTGTCAGAAATGAAGATTTCAAGACTGACCATGGTGCATTACTTGCTTTTAAGTGGATATGTCCAAAAATTAATACAGGGTAATAGATATGCCCAATGGTATATATAAGATGATCTGGAAGGCTGAACCATCCCTCTGATAAGCATTTCCATCCTTTTCACTGAAATTCTAGGAAGAGATGAGCTTCCCCCCTGCAATCTCCTAAACAATGCATTTAGCCTTTGAAAATACTTTAAAGGTGTAAGAAGAGGAATTCCACAAATAACATAAACAATTCTAGGTATAACATTTGTTTTAATTGTGTTTACCTTACCCCACAGACTCATCTTTAAGATCACCCATCTCTCTAAATCCTGCGCAGTGACTTTTATCAACTTATGCATATTAAGATTAGTCACCTGAGACAAATTCATAGGGATAATGATATCCAAATAAGTACATTCGGCATTTGGTATCCATGGGGGATTCATTCTAGACCCCCCTGCGTATACCAAAATCTTCAGATGCTCAAGTTTGCATTGTCCCCAATGGCAATGTGGCCCTGTAGCCCTGCCACAATTGGGGGCAATGGGACATGACCTTCCTCCCTACTCTCATTGGCAACAGGCAGGTGGGTGGCAGGTGGCCTCCTCCTCCTCTGCTACAACTTCTTCTTCCTCCTCCTCCCCCTCCTCCGCCTTTCACCTCTTCTTCCTCCAACTCCCGCCTCCTCTTCCTCTCACCTCTTCCTCTTCCTGTCTCTTCCTCCTGTCTTCCTCCTCCTGCTTCCTCCTCCTCTTCCTTCTCCCGTCTTTTCCTCCTGCTTCTTCTCCTCCTCTTCCTCCCACCTCTTCTTCCTCCCACCTCTTCTTCCTCCTCCTCCTCTTCTTCTTCCTCCTCCTCCTCCTCCTCCTCACAGCAGGCTTGCTCTCTACAGATGCTGGAATCTGTGGATGGCAAGTCTGCGGATATGGAGGGTGAACTGTACAGTCAGCCAGTGGTGTCCCCAGCCCTGATGTCACCTGGTGTGTGTGTGTGTGTGGGGGGGCTCCTGGGGCAGAGCTTCTGATGTGGGGGCAGGGCTTCCAAAGGTGGCACACCCATTTTCATGAGGAGAATGAGGCAGCAGCACTAAATGTGGGGGGGGGGGGGCGCACTCAGCTAATGCATCATTCTCATGAGGAAAATGTGGTGGCACCAAGGTCGGAGTATGTGCTTGGCCTTCCTCGGTGCCACTGCATCATTCCCATGAGGGGAACAAGGCAGCCTCACTGAAGAGGGGGGGGAGCGGACTGGGTGTCACCCCTCTTCTGGGGTGTTACCCAGTGTGGGCTGTATGCCCCGCACCTCCCTAGTGATGTCACTGCAGTCAGCCCTCAGTATCCACTTGATTCCAGGACCTCCAGTGAATACCAAAATCGGTGCTCAAGTCCCTTATATAAAATGCCATAGTATAGGTCTCCCCTGCTTATTTGACAGGCAGCCTAGCACAGCAGGCACCAAGCAGTGGAATCGGAAGCAAGTGGAAAGATCCTTTCCTAAGTGTCCTACCGAAGACACACATGCAGGCAGTGGGATTGCTCAGTTGCAGGACAGAAGGATGTAAGCCCCATGCACCACACAAGTCCATCCGTAGTCAAGAGGGGACCCCACTAGATCTGGTTCCTGGAGGCACAGATAGATGGTCAGTGGAATATCAGAATTACAGATCAAACATAGAACCAAATTAGTGCAATGGTGCAATAAATCTATTGTGTTATAAAGCCCTATGTTAAGTATTAAACCACCAATATATTTTAGCATCTACATCCCACCCATGATTTCCAATATTGTAGAAATATTGATTTTAAAAAAAAGGCTTGCACAAAACAGCATATAGGAGGGGGTTTCGTAAAGTTTTAATTATCATCTTTAAAAAAATTGGCAGAAAGTTTGTTTTGATTTATAGTTGTTAACTTATCTCTATGTAGTCACCATCCAGATTTACACATTTTCCCCAGCGTTTCTTGACCGTCTGAATACCATTATTGTAGAAGTCTGCAGATTGCACCTAAGAGGATTTTCTACTTTAGTCACTTCTGGCACAACAACGAGCTGATTTTCTCAACATCGTGCACTTAGGGACCAATGATGACACTGACAAAATTTCATCAATATACCCTAATAACTTCCAGGTGATAATTATTACTTTACGATACCCCCTTTTAAGGTGCCATCTGCAGACTTCTACAATATCAGGTATTCAGAGGGTCAAGAAATGCTGAGGAAAATGTGTAAATGTGAATGATTATCATGTAGATATAAGTTAACAACTACAAATCAAAACAAACTTTCTGTCAATTTTTTAAAAGGTGATAATTAAAACTTGACGATATCCCCTCGTATTTCCTAAGTTGTGATCTGTAATTACTAGTTCCGTAAATCGTCACTTCACTTCTTCTACTGCTTATGATAATTTTACAAATTCTGAGAAACCTTATAAAATCATGTGTGAGTAAAGTGTAAAAAAACAAAACAAGGGAGAGGAGCCATGAGTGATGGTGTAAGGAGCTGAGATTGTATTCTCCTGAATGCCAAAGAATTTCTTTTAAATGGAAAAATAATACAGAAAAGAAACACCTAGTGATTGGAAAAAGTGCCGACAATTCCTTTCTCCCAAATATTTAAACAAATGCAAAGAAAAGAAAAGAAAAAAAAAAAGAAAAAAAATGAAGATTGTAAAAAAATAAGAACAGTGTGGACTCTCTGTATGTCAGAGAAAGCACTGTGACTCCACTCTTCTCCCTCCCTTTAACTAGTTTGTCTCACATAACAGCCTCAATAGAAAGGGGGAAAGTGAGAGAAAAAATAGAATAGATAAAATAAATGGAACACTAATAATTAAAGGTAGAATTAATAGAATGCAATAAAATGAATAAAGCATACAAAATGAAAGAAAATAGAGAAGAGGAAATAAAAGAAAGGGGGGAAAAAGAAAGAAGGAAAGAAAGAAAAAAAAAAAAGAAAATCCATTGAAACTGGTCCACGTCAGGCTGAAGTCTGATGCTGAAATGGGCTTGTATCTGTTATGTTGAGACGGTCTTAGCAAACAATGACATCAGATAATGTTTTTTCTCTTTTAAGTATTTCTTCTGCAGTCGCTTATAAATGTGTATTTGTTAAAGGTGACAATTTGTGTACAAACAATGCTGTGAAGCAGTTCTGTATAAAGGGATTATCTGAGCTCTAAACAGTAGCAGTTCTTCCATGAATAAGCCTTTTGTAACTTATGCATGTGATATTTATGTACTCTGGACATTTTATGTTTGCCAAAAGAATAGCAATGACCTGTTTTTTAAAAAAGAGATGTACACAGTGATGTATGTTTAGACTTTCAATGGTGTGTGTGTGTGTGTGTGTGTGTATTTTGCTTGGAGTCCAGCAATTTTGATGATATTGCAAGACAAACTGCAGCCTTGGTTTTTGTATCTACAGGCTTCACCCTCAGCTGGATTTATCTGGCTCCCTCCCTTCCTGCTTAATGTTAAATCTGATTATAAAAGCAAATGGCACGTACCAATGTGAATTTAGATTAGGGTTAGTAGAGAGGTGCAGTGAAAGAAAGAAAGGATCTGTAAGAGGTACTACCCCTCCTGCAAACCTAAGTGGATTATTTTGTTTGCCCCCATTAATTGTGCAGGTAGTAACTTTGCAGTTAACTTCAACTTGTTTACTGTCAGGCTGGGCCTGCTATGGATCCTACTCTATTTCCCTAAAATATATCAGGTTGTTCAAGAGAGAGAGAGAAAGCTGTAATTGAAAAAATTGCCCAGTGTAAGCCAAATAATAGCATCAAGTTTGGGGAAATAAGGGAGGAATGAGGTGTCTCAGTGGTCTGCATGGCCCAGGGTTGAGCATTTGTTGTTGTTGTGTGCCTTCAAATAATTTCCGATTTATGGCGATCCTAAGGCAACCCTATTGTGGAGTTTTCTTGGCAAGTTTTTTCAGAAAGGGGTTGCCATTGCCATCCTCTGAGGGTGAGAGAGTGTGACTTGCCCAGGATCACCCAATGGGTTTCATGGCTGAGCGGGGATTCGAACCCTGTTCTCCAGAGTCATTGTCTAGTGATCAAACCACTATATCATGGTGGCTGCCAGGGCTGGACATAGTATTAGGTAAAACCAGACAAGAAGCAACTGAGTTGTTGACTAGTGGGACTAAAACAGCAGGACTGATCAAAAACTGAATGGTAACTGATTGGGTTGGGTAGGAATCTGTTTTCAGAAAATTTGCAATAAAAATAGGTAAGTGCTCATTCTTTTAGGGAATATGATGATAATAATTTTAAAACACTTTTTAGAACAGCAAGGCCACTGGTTGTAAATTCTAGATGGTCAATGGTGGCTTGATTTATAGCAAATATTCTTCCAAATGCAAACCCAGTTTGATCATGAAAGTAGTACAGCAAAGTGTTTCAGATACAACTAGAAAAGAATGTTAGCACTTTCATATATCTAAAAATGTTATCATCTGCATAAACCCTTAGTGGAAGCAATACACTTTGTAGGAAGATGCTGGATTTACACCATTGTCATGCATAGTTGCTGGCATTCCAATTATTCTCCCGTTGTTATTTCTGTATTCATCCTTATCACATCTTATTTTGTACATTTGTATACATATCCATGTTTTTTGGAAACTGGTCTCTCACAGCAGCAGCTTTTCTCACCAGTGACACACAGTAAACTACACTGGCCAAAATCTGTCTACACAACTGTTTTCATTTTTCTATACAACATATGTGTATATATACAAACCCATATGTGTGTGCGTATATAAGTTCACACACACACATGTATATATAGTTGCAAACACACAAAGAAATCTATTTTATATGGTCATGGTGGCATAGACTAAGATATTTTCTTGTTCTCATTGATTCCCCAAAAAAAGTCTTTGTAGTGCCTTTAAAAACAAAGAAAAAAAACATGAGCCAGAGAGTTTGTCAATAAGCTCTGAAATTAATTTGTTGGCTATATTTCTTCCAGAGGCAGACAAAAACTCAGTGTTTAGTTTAATGCTTATGAAATTTGCCATATTTTCAGTCTACTTGATTGCATTATTCATTTTTTTTTCTTGTTTATGTGCCTTTCCAATCTTAGCTTATAGCAGAAAGGGAAAAGTAACTATAAAAACTATTTAGAACAAATTAATCAGATAAAGTGGCTAGTATAATGAAAACATATATTCCATCGAATATTTAATACTAGGACCCCTCCTCTATTTCAAAGAGGCTTCATAGCAGTCATGCACTGTAGTGGATAGATCTCTGCATAAATCCATTTCTAGCACTAGATGTCACTGCCAACTCATTCCAGTTACTTTCCTTGGCACAAGTTTCCATGACTGGATCTACACAGGCAAAATAATGCATCCTTACCTTGATCCCAGTCCTGTTGGAACATGCAACATTCATCTAGTTACAAAGTGAAAAACTTCTGAATTCCTGCAAAACAGCCTGAACCTGGAAAATGCTCCACCTGACTCCATTGCCAGCAGCATGAATAGGTGAACTCTGGTCTGATTGCTCTTGGCAAACCTCTACATCACTTAAGCCTGTTACGGGTACAAGGAAAAGTGAGCCCATAAGAGCAATCAGGTTGCCAATCCCATACTCCTCCTAAGATATATCTTCCCATTGGAATTAGAATGCTGTTCCCTTTATCTGAGCTATGGGGAAATCTGACAATGTTTTGTGGAAGTTTGTGTTCTTTTTGGTCTTTTCTAGTTTGTAACATGATAAGTTAGTTCTGCTGTAAAGCATTCCAGATGTACTGCTCTTTCCACACTAGCCCTTCTGGTGGATTCCACTGCACTGCCCTAAAGTTTTCTTTCCTCAGCCAGGACTATATGGTGGGGTTGGTTCATTTGGCCAATAACCGGTGTTCCACCGAACTCCCTAATGAGGACGATGGGTGATGCTTAATTTCATTTCAGCCATCATTACTTCAACATCCTATCTGCACTACCTCACGACAGCCCTGTCTAGTTGGTTGATATGTATTCTGGGCCAATGGTAGACCCACAACATCCCTAAGAATGGCAGGACACAAGATGTTCCAAAACAGTTATATTTACATTTATTTACATAATTAAAATTGCTGGTGACCCAGCTATTCCAGGACCAGGGTCTCAATGTTGCACATTGTGTGCTCCACCTGTCTGATGTATTCTTCCATAGCACTGACTCTCATCTCCAGATGCCATGTTGAAATACCATAAAGATGAAAAGGAGGCTTGTTAATGGTAGGTTAGATTTGCTTGGATATTCAGTCTTCACTTCACATGTGTGGGTTAAGCATTTGCAGAATTAATTATTTGCAGATTACTATATTTGACCCTGCTACCAAAAAGAAAATTCAAGAAAAATATTTCAAGAAGAAATAAAAAGATGTTGGATGAAACACACAGAATAGCTATATAAAAGAAATAGAAAAATAAGGACACATGGAATGAGGAACCATATGAAGATGCCATGTTTTAGAAAGCAAAGTGAAAGTTGCAATAAGAGAAATTGGGAAGAAAAAGTCACCAGGAACAGATGATATTCCAATTGAACTGCTACAATCCACATTGACAGAATCAACTCTAGTATTACCTAATATGTGTAAACAAATATGGAAAACAAAACAGTGGCCAACAGACTGGAAATGATCAATATACATCCCCATCCACAAAAAAGAAGACTGCAGCAACTATAAGACCATAGCATTAATATCCCATGCAAGTAAAATTCTGCTCAAAATTCTGCAACATAGACTCCAATCATATATGGAGAGAGAAATCCCAAAGGTGCAAGCAGGGTTCAGGAAAGGAAGAGGCACTAAGGGCCACATTGCAAACAGACGATGGTTAATGAAATGCACCAAGGAATTCCAAAAGAAAATCAGCATGTGATTTATTGACTATAGCAAAGCCTTCAACTGCATAGATCATGAAAGGCTATGGATTGTTCTTATAGATATGGGAATACCACTACATTTGATAGTCTTAATGACTACTGTACATAGGACAAGAGGCTATTGTTAAAGGCTACTGTTAGAACAGAATATGGAGAAACAGAGTGGTTCCCAATTGGTAAGGAAGCCAGACAAGGCTGCATTTTATCACCTTACTTGTTCAACTTTAACACAGAAAATATCATACAAACAGCAGATTTAGGCTCAGAAGAAGGAGGAGTGAAGATAGAGGGAAGGAACATCAGTCATTTAAGATATGCGGATAACATCATACTAACAGCGGAAAACATCATGGACTTGGAAGAATTACTAAGGTCAAAGAAGAAAGTGCAAAGGTTTGCTGCTGAACATAAAGAAAATAAAAATAATGGCCATGGATGATCTATATAAATTTGACCTACACAATGAGGAAACTGAAATAGTTAAAAGATTTCCTGTACTTAGGATCAAACACTGATCAGAACAGAAACTGCAGTCAAGAAATAAGAAGACTAGGAATGGGAAGGGCAGTGCTGATAGAACTAGATAAAACCGTAAAATGCAAAGATATACAACTCAGCACATAAGTTAGAATCATACAAGCCATTGTATTCCCTGTTACCATGTATGGATGTGAGAGCTGGACAATGAAGAAAGCAGATAGGAAGAAAATCAACTCATTTGAGATGTGGTGCTGGAGAAGAATGCTAAGTATCTCATGGACAGCCAAAGGGACAAACAAATGGGTCCTTGAACAGATCAAGCATGAAATCTCCCTGGAAACCAAGATGATAAAGTTAAGGTTGTCATACTTTGGTCACATCATAAGAAGACATGACTCATTAGAAAAAACAATAATGCTGGGAAAGGTGGGAGGCAGTAGGAAAAGAGAAAGACTGCATGCCAAATGGATAGGCTCAATCAGGGAGGTCCCAGGCCTGCATCTACAGGACATACACAGAGCAGTGAAAGATAGGGGATCTTGGAGATGTCTCATGCACAGGGTCACCATGAGTCAGAGTTGACTTGAGGATAGTTAACAATAACAAGAAACTGAAAATATATGTTCTCTCTAGGCATCTATGGGTCCTCCAACATCATTCTGTGTTTCTAATGTCCACCACATAGTGGCACAAAAGCTCCAAAGTCAAACAAGCACTTGGTTCCTTGTCTCACAAATGTTGTGCAAAATTATACACACAGTAATTACAAAGAGGACATTCTGCCCTGCAACCTCCAGAAATGCAGCCAGACACCGCTACCAAGCTTTCAAATGCCCAAATGTCCTTTCAACAATGTTCCTTTCAACATTCAAGTTTTTACTGAATTTAGCTTGTTTCTCTGGAAGCATACCCAAATGTGGCTTCATCAGCCATTTTCTAATAGGATATGCCCAATCTGTCAGTAAGTAGTGGACCAACCTGCTGCTCTCCCCACAGTTATTGCTGGATTGTCAGGAACAAAGACCCCTGTCTGCAGAGTGTCATATATAGCAGAATTACAGAAAACATGGTTTCCCAGCTTACTCAGTTTCCACATCAATAAAGTGCCCAATATGATCTGCAGTCCCCTGTAGAAGGATGTAGTAGGTGTGCTTTCTGTTTATGAATTTTCTTCCTTGACTAATTGGAGAAATAATCTGGTAATGGCACCCATTAACTGCCCTGGCACCTATGGAAATTCCAAAAGGGATCGTTCTGTTATCTGAAAACAGGGGGGGGGGGGGGAAAGGGGGGGGGAGAGGAAAGCAATGACAAATAAGCAAATTTTTAGAACTGAATACAAGGAATGTAAAAGTTGCCAGTGCCATACACCTCTTGAGTATTTCCCAAGAAAATGATGAGAGGTAGAAGCACCAAAGCCAGCACCAAGCATACTTCTATAAAAATTTCTGCTGCTGTTAAGCAGCCAAGCCCAAATCAATTGGCTTCAAACCAATAAACATAATAATTTGCAAGCATCCTAATAGTTAAAGTGACTCTTTTCTCCACTGGAATTGCCCACCTCATGACTGTGTCCTTTTTCTGGATGGTTGGACAAAGTGCATCCACAATGGTGAAAAGGCTGATCGAAGCATATGGAAATTGTTGAGACATTGGTTGTCTGCCCAGACTGACAACACAAAATTGATTGATTAATTAATTAATATCTACCTATATACCTACCTAATGGTTATGCAATAGTAGGTTATGCAATAGTATGCTTGGTGAATGGGATTAATATAGTCAAAATGACTACATGAATATCTGCTGGGATACCAAAATCCGTGGATGCTCAAGTTTCGTTATATACAATGGGGTGGTAAAATGATATCCCCTATATAAAATAACAAAATCAATGTTTGCTATTTGGAATTTGGAGGGGAAAATCAATCAGTGGATGGTTGAATCTGTGGATGCAGAACCCATGGATATGGAGGGCTGACTATATATTTTAAAATATATATTGGAAAGGATCATGATTCTACCCAAATCCATTGGGTAGTATGACCAGAATAGCCGCAGGGTGTTTCCACACAAGTGCATGTGTATGCGTGCATACACACAGATATAGATAGTGGGACTGGCTAGTTCATTTTGCAAACTGAGTGATAGTTTTGAACAAGTTATACAATTGGTATTATCAATTCCTTTGCTCCCCTCATGAAAAAAGATGGTGGGGAGGAGCAGAGGGAATGATTTACTTTGTATTGGTAACATAGCTGTACTATGGCTATAAAACATTTTAAAATTACAAAATACTTTACATTATTTAAATATTTATACCTACTCTACATCATTCAGTCTGAGAGCAGTGTACAATAAAATCAGTTTCACCAATTTAATCAATATAGAACAATGAGAAATAATTTAAAGGAAAAATGCTAATTGAATAATTTAAAACATGACAATTAAAATTAGTTAAAAAGTTTAAAACAATTTAAAATTGTAAAGTGTGTTCAGATCTGTATAAAACCAGTTAAGACTTTTTAAATGAAAAGCCATATTTTTAGTTGCTGCTAGAATAACAGTGGCAGTGGCATTTACCGCCACACCTGGGGTGCCTTGTCTCATATCTTCCAGCAATGTATTTCCTCCACAGATGAGACACAGAGACAAACTCCCCTTGCAGACCTCAATTCTTAAGCAGCTGTAAATATAGAGAGGTACTTCTTCAGTGTACTTTACTCCATTCCACAACTGGAAGTCGAGAAACATGTGTAATTACATTTCTTACAACCTTATCTCCTGTTTGATGCATATTGCTCTGTTTATATCTAGAATCATAGAATCATAGAATCATAGAGTTGGAAGAGACCACAAGGGCCATCCAATCCAACCCCCTGCCATGCAGGAACTCCCAATCAAAGCATCCCTGACAGGTGGCCATCCAGCCTCTGCTTAAAGACCTCCAAGGAAGGAGACTCCGGGCCTTTGCAGACTGCCAGAAATAGTGCACATTAAATTGAGGCACTGCCTTGGCTCAGTGCTAGGGAATCATGGGAACTGTATTTTATTGTGGCACCAGAGCTCTCTGACAGAGAAGGCTCAATGTCTCAGAAAAAAATACAATTTCCATGACTCCCTAGCACTGAGACAGGGCAGTGCCTCAATTTAATGTGCACTATTTCTGACAGTCTGCAAAGGCCCTCCACCACTCTCCGAGGGAGTGTGTTCCACTGTTGAACAGCTCTCACTGTCAAGAAGTGCCTCCTAATGTTGAAGTGGAATCTCTTTTCCTGGAGCTTGCATCCATTGTTCTGGGTCCTGTTCTCTGGAGCAGAAGAAAACAAGCTAGCACCCTCCTCAATAACATCCCTTCAAATATTTAAACAGGGCTATCATATCACCTCTTAACCATTTTTTCTCCAGGCTAAACATACCCCAGTTCCCTAAGTCATTCTTCACAGGGCATGATTTCCAGACCCTTCACCATTTTAGTTGCCCTTCTCTGGACATGCACCAGTTTTTCAACATCCTAGTAGTTGGTATCAGATTTGATAGCAAGCCAGAACTATCAAATCTGACTTGTATTTTAGTATCAGACTGGAGCTCTCATATCAGCATCAGCAGTCTTTCATCTATGGATGTTTTACTTAGTTTGTCCCAGAGATGTTCCCTACTGATAGGCAGAGGCTGGATGGCCATCTGTCAGGGATGCTTTGATTGGGAGTTCCTGCATGGCAGGGTTTTGGACTGGATGGCCCTTGTGGTCTCTTCCAACTCTATGATTCTATGATTCTATGATTCTATGATAGAGTCAAAGGCTGCTGAAAAACTGATGAATGCTACATATAGAAAATATTGATTTTATCTGACATATTTATATATTTATGTATAAAACAAAACAGTGATCTATTGTTGAATGATTACATTGGAAACCTGCCTGTTCTGCTATCATCTCACTGGACTCAAGGCAATCATTAAAATTTTCAAGTAAGTATTTGGTATATATTTTGGAAGAAATATCCAGCAAACTAATAGAGTGAAAGTTGGCTGGGTTACTTGGGCCACCTTTTTTGAATATAGAGACAACTATACTGACAATCCATTGGGGAGGGTTGTAGCCGCTATTATTGATTTCTGTAAATAGCACTGAAAGGATAGAAGCCCACCAATTTGGTGCTGCTTTGTAGACTTCACCCACAATTCCATCTTCGCCTGGGGCCTTCCCATTCTTTAAAGTGGTAATTATTTCACAGATCTCCCTAGAGGAGACAGTATCCCAAACTGGCAAGCCTTCTTTTGTCTCAAAGGTATATCTGTTATCCTCTAGACTATTTGTAGAACTTCTGAAGGATTATTTTAGGGGTTTCATTGAATAGGTTATGAAAATGGGACTCCCAAACATGTGAAGGAATTTTTGGTTTGATTAGTGGTTGCCTATTTGAATTCAATTTGTTAATAAATTTCCAAAATCGCTGAGCATCTTTGCTTTGAGCTGCTACCAAAAGTTCATTCCATTGTGAACTAATATAGAGCTGGGTTTTTTTTTTGTACTTTAGTAGCTTCTTATAATTGCTTAGTGTTTGACAATAAGAATAAATTAATCTAGGAGTTTGTGTCTTGCAAGCTATTCTTGCTGCAGCTTGTAATCTGGATTTTGCCTGCCCACATTCCTTATCATACCACCCAGAAGGATTGGGTTTCTGTGAGTCCAAAGTTGGTTTCTTAGAGAACAGAGGTTCTAATACCTGTAATGTTTCAGAAAATTGCATAATTAGGTATTTATAATCTAGCATATGGGTGAATTTGCTGCGTAGTTGAAGGCATTTCCCATCATAAAGTATCCCCAACAATTGATGTTCTGTTTGAACAAACCATCTGATTCTTTTAGAGGGGTTACAATTAGAGATGTTCTTGAGATTTTCTTCCTGTATTGGACATAATTTCGATGTCATGAGCAATGACAAATGAATTATAAAATGGTGACTCTCTGGATAGCAAATTACTTCAAATCCATTTATAAAGGAAATCATGTTGAGTGAGACCACAGCATAATCTATGACACTTCTTCCCCATCCAGCAACAACAACAAAAAAGTTATATTACCTGGTCTGTCATCAGGGTGGTTGCCATTGAGGATGTACAAATTGCATTTCTAAATTATACTGTAGAAGGCTTTATCATGTTCATTGATCACACTATCCTTTGATTCTCTGCTAGAATTTAAAGGTGATAATTGGGATTGTAAATTATGCATATTATGCATTAGGAACTCCTCATTTGGACCAATGTGGGCATTTAAATCACATCAATCAAGATTATAGCTACTCCATGATTTGTGAATTCTCCAAATCCTCCCATGAGTAACCAAGATTGTAAACTCTTATTGGCTCTTAGGTGGAATATAAATGTTTATCAGATAAATGTTAGTTTTGGTATTTGAATTCATTATATTAATACATTGTAAATTAGGATTAGCTACAGTTATCTCAACACATTTGATATTATATTTGTAAATAATTAATCCTCCACTTGGGCAACCATATTTTACCAATTTACATGCTGGTTTCAACCAGTGTTTATAACCTTCAAGGCTAACATCAATTTGATTGGAACAGATCCAAGTCTCCTGCAGGCTTATAACTGTGTTTCATTAGAAAGCTAGTTATCTTTTTATCTTGTAATTTATTTGCGAGGCCAGCCACGTTCTATGAGATTGTCTCAAAATAGAAACCTGAGGTGGTAGCTGGATTAAGTATAGAGGGATGCTGTGGACTCTTAGGAAATGTTAACTTGTCAGTTGTCACAAGCTGGTTGCAGAGATGAGGAAGGTAGTTTGTTCCTATTTCTTGATTTGGTCATGTGGGGTTGTTATCTCCACATCTAGTATTTGCTCCAAATGAATGATCACTTTCCACTTCAATTATAATATCACCCATAACTAGATGACACCCATTATTTGTATTCCAGCCTGACTGTGCCATCGGGGCAGGTTGGGCTATGCTCAGAGGACATGGGTCTTCAGGCACAACTTCCTTTAGTGGATGGATTTCTACTCAAACCTCTATTTGACAGCACTTCTCAGGGGCTGAATATAGTCACTTAAGTTTCCTTTCTCCTCAGGGCAAGTGTTTTATGAGCAAGTTATATTTTCTCCTCTATCCAAGTTTGCATCCCATTCCTGTAGCATCCCATCTGCTACATTTGGGGGGGGGGTCCCTCATATTTTGGCAGTGTAAATTAAAATCTGAAGGTAGCTGATATCTTTCCCATCTATCTGTGTTTGCCTTGGCCTCTTTTAAAAATCCCTGCCAATCTTCTACCTGTTTTAAGAATGGCATTGATTCAGGTGATTCCTCCAGATTAATAAGATTACCTTCACATCCCAATTCATTAGTAGGAACTGAGTTGTACCTGCTTATCCCACTTTCATGGAGGCTTATCAGAGATAAGGGGGGAGCCATGTTTTTATAGTATCTGGTTACTGTTATACCCAAGGTCAATATTTCCTGTCTCTTTTTAGCTATAGTGCTATTCTTGAAGGTCACCATGCACATGTATGGGAGTAATTCTGGAACAGATATTCTATCTTCAAGATTTTTGGTGGCATAAGCAGATCAGGAAGAATGGCTTGTAATGTTTTAATTAAGTGTAGTTTGCAATTATGCTGAGTAAGCATTCCTCTTTGTTTTGGGTAGCCAGCAAACACCAAAGTGTGGGCCAATAATCTTAGATCCCAAGTGTCATTGTGTTTGATTGTGTTGGATGTTGAGGTGTCTGGTTGCTCTTACTGTTAATATTCATTAAGGCGTCAGCCCATGGGTCTTGTCCCTCCTTGTTTTTAGTACTATGTGAGGATGTGGTATTATGAAGTGTCTTATGATGCGTATTAGAGAGTGCCTTCTAATTTTTTAGCTTTGAGGTCTTTTTAGGTCTAGATGATTATTTATTTATTTATTGCTGCTTCTAGGCTTTTCTCCTTTCAGTTTGAATAGGTAACTGTAGTTGATCTTACATGTTTTTTTTTTTTAAAAAACTTTATTTGGGTTCTTAGTATTTTTGCTCTTTTTAGTGTTTAATAGCTCATTCTTGTTTTTCTTTCGGTGAGTTCTTTTCTTTTCAGGCATGCTCTTTATTTTCTTGTTCAGCAATTTCCCCCCACCAGGAAGTCCCTCTTCAGGGGTTACAATACCTGTATCAGCTTGTTTATTAATAGTCTTTGGTACCTTCTTTAACTCAATTAATACAGTTAGCAGCTCATGGGATTCATACAGAAAAGATTTGATCAGCTTCATTTCTTCTAAGATATCTTTAACCCA
The DNA here is from genome assembly GCA_026167975.1 of Phrynosoma blainvillii. Taxonomy (NCBI): domain Eukaryota; kingdom Metazoa; phylum Chordata; class Lepidosauria; order Squamata; family Phrynosomatidae; genus Phrynosoma; species Phrynosoma blainvillii. The sequence goes on from JANUYF010000002.1 coordinate 135,582,802, forward strand.
GTGAAACAATGATTTACAATCTTTTTCCTCTCTCTGGTTGACTGAAGTTAAGGAATAAGCTTCTTTCTCTGGTTGGGTGTGATACTGTGCCAGATTGTCTATTTGCTTTGTCATGAAGTCATCATGTACCTTTCCTCTCTCCTCTTGTTCTATCCTATTGATGGCAGAATCATTTTCTGCAATTGCTATCTCTGTTGCCAGATTAACAGCACCCTCTTCTGAGCCTGTCTCGTGTTTGGAGTATCTATGATCAATTGACCAATCTAGGCTAGGCTCAGGGGGTGATAAGGATATATCCTCATTAACTGCTTCACCTCCTCGGGAAGGGAAAAAGTTAATAATTTTCTTTTGTCTCTTGTTCTTTTGCCTGGTGAATTTCCAGGTATTAGCTGGAGCCCCTGTTGCTTATAACCCTGCCTGGTAAAGACCATTTTCAAAATCTAAAATGAGGTATAAAATAACCAAAATAGGTAGGCTCAAAATAAATAGTAATCATGGTACCTAGCACCAACTAGAAAGTTTCATTGTTTCATTTTGCAGCCAAGGACCTTTTGAAGACCTATAAGTAATAATAATAATAATAATAATAATAATAATAAAATTTTATTTATATCCCGCCTTTAGCCAAGGCTATCAAGGCGGCTTACAATTAAAATACAACCCCATACAATTATAGTAGAACATATAACCCCCACTTAAAAATATATTAAATCATTACCAACATTAAAATTAGCTTAAAAACAAGGCAACAAGTCATTACTATTAGATGGCCGGCACTCTGACTATATAGAGGAGTGATCTGATGGTCTGATGGCAGGGGAGAGATTATGACAACGTCATTCCTCTGCCCGTATTGTGTCTACAGAATCTCGTCCAGCAGAACTGTTTAGGGTGGTAAGGGAACTGTCACAGGTTCCACTTGTGCAGAACCCTTTACTTAACCCAACAACAGCCTGCTGTGATGCTTTTTAAAGCCGCTGCTGCCGGCCCGTGTGGTTACTGCATTCCTATTTGGGGCAACCTTGGGGCCGGCAGTGCGGCTGATGAGGCTTCAATACAGCCTAGGAAAAGCTGCATTAACTGGCCCCGAGTGTGGTTGCTCTGTCCCCTTTTAGGGTAACCTCAGGGCACGCAGTGCAGTTGCTGCAGTTTCGGGAAAAGGCAAATTCAGGTCGCCCTTTCCTTCCCGTCTGCATAGCCCCTTGAGTCTTCTTATGATTTCTTGACTGAAGTCCCATTTCTATCAGTGTTTGATCCCAGGTATGGGAATTCTTTTACTATCTCTATTGTCTAGGTTGAACTTGTGAAGGTCCTCGGTGGTCATTATTTACTTCAGTTTACTTCATTTAATAAAGGTGAGTAGAGGCAAGATGTTTACAATAATATGCAGAATTTGTTGATAACAGTCAAAGGGGCCAAACAGATGGCCCCTAAGGGGTGGCCCCATGTTGCTCCTGGGAGCACTGGATCGGGGCTGTGGCAACCACACATTGTGGCCCCAATACGGCTTTTTGCCACTCCAAAAAGAGCTGGCAAATGCTGCTCCTTTTTGGAGCGGCAAAAAGCTGCCCTTACCACCACTGCTGCGGCTCTTCTGTGCTCCTTTGGCACAGCATGTCTACATACTGCATCAAAGGAGCACCCTGACGCCATGTGCTGTGCGGTGTGGTGCATGGCTTGAAGGCGCAGTCTGGGTGGCCAGCGTGCGATTGCCCCACCCCAACTCCAATCCCAGGCCAGCCCTTGTGGCCGGTCTGTACAGGCCCAAAGTCTATCTTTTCTTAGCCTATTTGAGAGCGCTTTAATTAGCTGCCTGCTGTTTTACTCACTGGGAGGCCCTTTGTTCCACAATGGCTTTAATCACCTTTCTTTATGTTCTTTAATTATATACACCAATCCTCCTTTGCCTGGGCAGTAGTTTACAAGACTGTTGCCATGCCTCTGGCCCAGGGAAAACCCAATATCATTCCATTAGAATTGCAGCCAGAAGGTTATCTTCCCCATCAAAGAAGACAGGTCAGAAGGCAGGTCTTTTCTCTCCTGTCTAACAAACACAGCTGAGGTCACCCAGAAGGTATTTTAGAATAGGAGTGGAAATAAAAATAATATTACTTGCAGCCTGAGCCAGCAATACAGAAAGCAAAGGGAGCAGGAGCCAGTTAAAAGTCAAGGCCAGAAGATAAAATTCTTTCCTTTGTCTTTCCTTTATTCCTTTATTTTACGTTCAGAGCTACGACAAATACTCCTTAGCAAGCCAATGTCATCTTCAATTAACAGATAACAATTAGCTAGCAACTGCAACCTCTGTATTACCCATATGCATGTGCACTGATAAAATATTGTAAAACAGCACAAAAGCATTCTTGAGGTGATTATATATTTGAAGACATCAAGATTTGTGTGTGTGTGTGTGTGTGAAAGAGAGATAGAGAAAGATAGGTTTTGCTGATGCAAATATGAGTATTAGTAACACAGTAGTGGAAAAAGAATGATGCAAATTAAATGAAAGGACAGAAAGCTGTAGTAAACTCGGCAAGAATGCACAATGCTACAATTGATAGAACACTACACTAGCAGAATGCTAAGAGGGTTAGGGTTTGCTCAACAGTTATTCTAGCACTGGCTGCTATTGTGCTTTCATCTGGTAATAAATTATTGCTTTTGTATTTCTCCCACAATTATCTGTTGGATTCTTATAGATTAACATTATGATGAGAAAAGCCTTTCAATGGTGTTTTGTTTTGTTTTGTTTCATTCTTCAAAGTGCTCCACATACATTATCACAGCAATAATGTATGTGCTTCATTATGTATGCACGTGCTTCGTTGTGCTTCACGTGCATTATCTCAGCCAAATTAGTCCATTCACGTTTAGCCAACCTGGCACATCAGTGAAGCAAAAAATCCAGATAGAAAATAGGATAGAAAGGATAGAAAATAGACTTTGGTGCAGTGAATGAGAGAGAATGATTGATAAAATCAATGATAATGATTACTGAACAAGGACTATTTCTGTAGCAATTTGCTTCAAAAGTAATAGCCATTAAAATAAAGAGGTTGCACAATTATGTTACAACTGTATGTTGAAAATGACGTGGAAGATTTAGTCACTTCAAGCTGATATGTCATAGTTTTGCAAAGTATCCAGAACATATAATATATTATCCTCTCTGTTTTTAATGGAGTCTGTATCGCACTGCAGAAACAACGCAGTTTGACACTGCTTTAACTGCCATGGCTCAATGCTATGGAGTTCTGAGATTTGAAATTTTGTAAGATATTTAGCCTTCTCTGTCAAAGAGCACTGGTGCAACAATAAACTACAAATCCCAGAATTCCATAGGACTGAGCCATGGCAGTTAAAGGTGCATTATTTCTGCAGTGCATATGCAACCCAAGGCAGCTTCAATTTATGCCAGCCTGGTGAATGAAAAATCTCCCTGGTCATCAAAAGCCTTGCTCAGGTCTTGAAAACTCAGGGCTGTGGCTTCCTTTATTGAATCCATTCATTCATAATGTGGTCTTCCCATTTTGTTGTTGCCTTCCTTTCCCCAGTATTATAATCTTTTCCAATGAGTTATGTCATCTCATGATGTGTTTGAAGTATGAGAGCCTCATTTTTTGTCTTTCTATACATGCTTAATAATTTCACCCAACCACTTGCTCAGTAGGTTGTCTGCTTATTGCCGAACATAATTTCAAACGTGTTTCTTGTTCATCTTTTATTGTTATTACTAGAAATTTTGTACATTCTATTATGACTCACATTAGTTAGATCACTTATATCCTTTTTATGGCCTTATCATATGAACTTCCATGAAGGTTTAAGAGATTGATAAACTCACAAAACAAAGTCCCTACTATGTTTCACACAGAAGATCCACTTTCCAAAATTGTCTCCTACTCCCCTTGGAAAGTTGGAAAGAAGTCCTGAGGGATTTGATAGGGCATATTTCCAAGTAGGAAGACTTGCATAGAACGGCAGCCTTATAGAATAATTTTAGAAAGCACATTTGTCTGATGATCATCTGCATCTTAAGTAAAACTGAAAGTCTGTTGGCACGGAAATACATCCAGATTGCATCAATTATGGTTTTGTTTGAATAACACTGCCACTGAACCTGATAATGTGTTGGCCAATTCATGTTTAGTGAACACTGATATAGCACAAAAAAGAAAAGTACAGGAAAAATAGGAGGGGGGATTTCCTCTGAAGTACATAATATCTTTTTAGAAAAGGATTTTTCCCTTCAGGACTGCTGCAGTGGAAGAACAGATAACATTTCCGCTCTGATCCCAGTAACGATTTGCCTCTACTGAGGATAGGTTTTTAACCTCCCAGCAGCAGAGTTTGTAAGGGCAGCATTTGAAAGAAGGAGAGTGTTTTGTGGATTAGGAAGACTGGCAGAAGTGTGGGCTGATTTCCCAGGGTTCAGAAAACTTGGAAAATTAACTCTCTCTCTCTCTCTCTGTGCACGCGCATGTGTCCAGATGTGTGACAAGCTCCGGGTGTGAGAAATTGCAATTTCAGGACTTGGCTGTTTTGGATAAAGCTCCATGGGCCAGGCTGGAAACACTGAGAATGGTGGGAAGGCAGGCTGAGTCCAAGGGGTCATTCACATGTCATTTTTTTAGTGAAACAATGCAAACCATCTCACGTATTCCAGGTTTGTTATTCACACTATGGAACCGCATCACACTTCTATGAGTTCGGTTGCTTACATGCACAAGCATTCGAATAAAGATGGAGTCGACGATGCAAATGCATTCAGAAACCCCTTTTTGGTATTTTATCCTGGGTTTATTCAGGTCTATTTGCATCGGTTATTCACACTGCCAACAATGGGGGGTTGCAGACTGCCAGAAATGGTGCAAATTGAGTCCACTTTTAGGGTTAGGGTTAGAGCTAGGGAATCATGGGAATTGTTTTTTTTCTGAGACATTGAGCCTTCTCTGTCAGAGAGCTCTGGTGCCACAAAATACAGTTCCCATGATTCCCTAGCACTAACCCTAACCCTAAAAGTGGACTCAATTTGCACTATTTCTGGCAGTCTGCAAACCCCCAATATGGATCTTTTAAAAAAACTCAGGTCCTGTTCACACTAAAAATAATCTGGGATGAATCCGGGTTGAATCCTTGTTTTTTACACACATCCCAAGTATATTTGATACACTTTGGGGCTGGCAAAACCCCCACTTAACCTGGGATATTCAATACTGGGATTTTTCCCGAGTTTTCCTGAAAGATCTGCATTGATCCACATCTTCGGCAGTAGGAATAAGCTTCCAAATTGATTTACATCGCTCTGTTTCATTTAAAGGAACGGAGGCAGTTCCATTTTATCCTGAAATGATGGCTTGTGTGAATAACAAAGGGGTTACAATGACTCGAAGAGATTTGCAAACCCAAAACAAAATGGGAAAAACAAACCCAATCTGCATCGGCGCGGCAATCCGCATCTCCTTGGGACAAAAAAATGAGTGTGAGTGCCCTCGGGAAAAACCTGATATCGACTATCCCAGATTAAGTGGGTTTTTTGGCTGCTCCCTTCCAAACTTTATCGGATGCATGTGGGATGTGTGTGAACAATGGAGATTTAACCCAGATTCACCCTGGATTATTTTCACAATGTGAATAACCCCCAAGCAATTTTTTGGAGGAGCTTAACGTTGGAATGCAGCTTCCTTTAAATGGATGAAGAGGATTCTGTAAGTGTTGCGTACAAAATAATTGCTCACCTTAAGAACAGCTCCAGAAAGTAGATTTGGCAGATGGGTGAAGAGAATTCCTCATTTGTTTGAATGTGCCCAGGAGTCATCTTCTGCTTGGTATTTGGTCAGAGATGTAGGTGAGCTCAGGGTACATCTTCATTTCCCTTCTGAGGCAAGGATTACTATGGTCCCTCAAGTCTTTTTCCTGGCATGAATGCAAATGATCTTCTGCAACAATAGTACAATTGTATCAGCCTGTTGGCCCACTGAGCAGACTTTGGATCTCAATTCAGATTATCCTCCAAGAATTACTGAAAATAATGTAGAATTCAAAGATATAGCCATATTAGTCTTTAGAATCAGTTTGTAGAGAGATCTTGTAGCACCTTTGAGACTAACTGAAATAAAGAAGTTGGCAGCATGAGCTTTCCTAGACTTCAGTGTACTTCCATCTGCATCTGAGGAAGTAGACTGAAGTCTGCGAAAGCTCATGCTGCCAACTTCTTTATTTCAGTTAGACTCAAAGATGCTACAAGATCTCTCTACATACTGAAAATAATGTAGTACAATTAATCATTCTTGGTCAACGGAGAGGGTGTAGTAGAATATCACCATTTATTTCTTATGATTGATCTTATGATGATATTTGATTGGGTCTATATTGGGTTTCAAATTTCAAGGCTCTCTTTCAGATTCAGAGGGGATCTAGATGTTTATATTTCTGAATTTAATATTTTTGTTAAAGTTTGATGATTACAAAAGACGATTTGTTTACATTATTGTTTTCCTTTTTTGTCATTTTTGTAATAATCATACTTTAATGAGAGAGAGAGAGAGAGAGAGACTCATACCCATTTCTAGTGGCTCAAGCCCCTCTGTATTCACCTGCATGGAATAATCTAATCTAATCTAAAGAAATACTCTTTTCAGTGAAGGTAATTTTGTTTTTACTAGAATGAACTGCATATCTGGAAGAGGAAAGATGGAGTCCCCTACATATGTTTACACGATTAAGGCTGCTTCCCCACTGCAGAAATAATCCAGACTGAAGCCACTTGAACTACCATGTCTCAATGCTATAGAATTCAGGGAATTGTAGTTTAGTGAGCTACTTTGCCTTCTGTGCCAGAGAGCTCTGTTGCCCCACCAAACTACAATTCTCAGAATTCCACAGTATTGAGCCATGGCAGTTCAAGTGGTGTCAAACTGGATTATTTCTGCTGTGTGGGTGCAGCGCAAATGTCAAATCCTCCGTCTGAAGTTCTGTCTAGATCCAAATCCAGTTTGTATATCTGTCAAGTAAATTGAGACACTGTCACCACAGTGAGAAAACATTTTTGGGGTGGGTAGGTATGGATACATACTTTAATTAAATTACAAGAGGACGGGGGGATCTTGATTTTAAGATTTTTAAATTTAAATTTTTATTAAAGTTTGATTATTACCAAAAAAAAGGCAATGGTTATGCCTTTCCCGTTTGCTTGTGTTATTTTTGGTGTTTATGTTACAGTCTTTCTTTCTTTTTCTTTTTTTTGTGTCTTTTTTTGGTAATAATCAAATAATAGGAGAGAGGAAGCGCTGGTGCCAGAACATACTACAGTTCCCAGAATTCCATAGCACTGAGTCACGGCATTTAAAGTGGCGTCAAACTGGATTATTTCTGCAGTGCAGATGCAGCCTAATAGAGTAAAAGACTTGAATACAGTTCTCCAGTTAAGGACATGATGCAAATGTGGAAAAGGGGTTTCTCTGCAATTTCTAGCTGCACCAGCAAGCAGCAGCACTGCCTCACAGGAGACATATCCCCCTCTCCTCATCTGTCCCCAACTGGGAAGACTGGAAAAACTAATGTTGTATATATATGTTTCATTCTGTTTCTATTTACAAGTTTGTGGCATGAGAAGCTAACACCTCCATTGAGATCTCTCCCTCCTCTTCCCATCCCACTTTCCTGGTTCCTGAGGTAATATGAATACAGAAAACTTCCCACAAACAACTCAACAAGAAAATAAATTTATTAATGAAGATATTCCCCTTGCTGCTGAGGCTTATTGTGCTCCTTGGAGGGGACCCAAGAGAGGTCTGAAAGGCGCCTCTGTCTGAAGAAGGCGGACATTTCCTTGACCTTATTTGTAATTTATTGCCTCGCCATTGGATAACGCCCTCAGTCCCTCCATCAGTCCTCCATCTTTTCATCACTCTGGGCCTGAACAGACTGCCAGAAATAATCCATTTTGAGATCACTTTAACTGCCCTGGCTCAGTGCTAGGGAATCATGGGAATTGTAGTTTATTGTGGCATCAGAGCTCTCTGACAGAGAAGGCTCAATGTCTCAGAAAAAAAACTATAATTCCCATGATTCCCTAGCATTGAGCCAGGGCAGTTAAAGTGGTCTCAAGATGGATTATTTCATGCAGTCTGTTCAGGCCCAGTCATCCATCTTTCTATTCAGTCCCCCTTCGCCGCCACTGCTTCTTTGTACTTTGCTGTTTCCAACTTATGGCGACCCTATCATGGGGTTTTTCTTGGCTAGTTTCTTCACAGGGCGTCTGCTGTTGCCTTCCTCTGAGGCTGAGAGAGTGTGATGCGCCCAAGGTCACCCCAGTGGGTTTCCATGGCTGAGCCACTGGCACCGGCTTTCTATTACAAGTACAAGAGCAATAAGAAGCCTTGGGCTGCGTTAGCAAGTTCCAGCACATTTGAAAACATGAAGGCTTATTATTATTATTATTATTATTACTACCGTATTATTATTTTTGTTTGTTTTAGGAATTGGGACTTAATACACAATAAAAAGTATTAAACAATCCCGATTAAAGCAGATTTTTAACCATCTGAGGGGCGCAGGCACCACAGCTTCTGATCAGCATCCTTATTTACACGTGGGTTGCATCCACATTGCAGAAATAATCCGATTTGACACCACTTTTAATTGCCACATGTTGGGAAGCCAAGACCTAATTTTGGGGAATTTATAATTAGCTCAAATGAGAGAGGGAAGCGCCCAACTTCGCTTCTAGGACCTTATCCAATTGTCTACGGGAGATGTAAGAATTCTGGCTGGGAAGACACTGAAATGGACCAAGCTCCAATTAAAGTATTTATTTGACACTGGTACTTCAACAAACTACAATTCCCAGAATTCCATAGCCTTGAGCCATGGCTGTTTAAGTGGCATCATACCAGATTATCTCTGCAGTGTGGATGCAGCCATGATGGCGGGCTTTCGGTAGAATCATCCCATTCAATCCATATTGTTGAGTCAACTCGAGCATAAGAACCCACTGGACAAGTCACACCCTCTCAGCCTCAGAGGACGTCAATGGTAAACCCTCTCTGAAGAAACTTGGTAAGAAAACCCCATGACAGGTTCACCTTAGGGTCGGCATGAGTCAAAAATGACTTGGAAGCAACACACAACACCACAAAACCCAGGTAAATCCCATTGATTCAATGGGTCCACTCTAGTAGAGACTTAAGCACAGGCTTTAGGCATAGATGGGGTGACCTTGGGCAAGTCACACTCTCTCAGCTTCAGGGGAAGGCAATAGCAAACCCACTCTGAACCAGTCTTGCCAAGAAAAACCTGTGATAGGTTCGCTTTAGGGTCGCCATAAGTCAGAAACGACATGAAGGCACACAACCCAACCCATTTTCTTTGTCTTCTTTTATTGCTTCGAGCTTCCTCCACTTCTTTAACCTCTTTAGTCTTGTTTCCTCAATCTATTTCCACTTTGGTGCGACACACGACACACCGCAATTCCCAGCATTCCGTAGCAGGGACCTGTGGCACTGTGAAAGTGATGTCAAACCAGATTATTTCGCAGTGTGGATGCAGTCTCCAAGATCCTTTTGTATATATAAGGATTGCTTAGAATTGATGGGGATGACCCTCTTCTCTGAAACTCCCTCAGCCCTCAAAAAAGTAGTAGTAAAAAACCTTAATACACGTGTGTGTTTGTGTGTATGTGGAACATGCATGGCTGAATTGGGTGCGAAGTTGCAAACAATATTTGCACACACCTCACTTCTGCAATCTGCACTCTTTCCTATCACTTTCTCATTTAGTGTATTATTATATTTATATTTAGTGTATATTTATATTTAGTGTATTATTATATCATTATATTGTATATATTATTATATTTATATTTAGTGTATGATTATATCATTATATTGTATCTATATTATTATGTTTATATTTAGTGTATATTTATATTTAGTGTATTATTATATTATATCATATTGTATCTATATTATTATGTTTATATTTAGTGTATACTTATATTTAGTGTATTAGTGTATTATATCATTATATTGTATTTATATTATTATATTTATATTTAGTGTATATTTATATGTATATTTAATTTATTATTATATTATATTGTATTTATATTATTATATTTATAGCGTATATTTATATTTAGTGTGTTAATATATTATTATATTGTATTTATATTATTATATTTATACTTAGTGTATATTTATATTTAGTGTATTATTATATTATTATATTGTATTTGGAAATACCCTAACCACACAGATAGAAGAGTCGACACAAGGTGTACACTAGTTGCTTCACAACACATACACACACACACATATACACACACAAGACAAGTTGTTACTATGTTTAATTATAATTATAATAAATAAATAATTATAATTACAATCAGGGTTGTTACATTACCTAGTAGGTATGCTTTGGTGCTGTGTTGATGCAGCCTAAAAAGTGTATTTATGCCTGTAAAACAATTTAAAACAAACAATAATTGAGACTACATCTTTTATCATGTACAGTAGTTTGCGCATGTGTGGTTTGTAACCCTGCTTTGTGGATTTTGGATGTTGTTGTACTTGGATATATGTTGTGGTGGAGCATTGGATTCTGGAAAACCCTGGGTGTGTCACACTCTCTCAGCTTCAGAGGATGGCAATGGCAAACCCCCTTATGAAGAAGCTTGCCAAGAAAAACCCAGGATAGGTTCGCCTGAGGGTCTCCCTAAATTGGAAATGACTTGAAGGCACACAACCACAACCGCAACTTGATACATCCCAAAACATAGTATAAATACACATAAATAGGTGTAGTGGTTTGATCATTCGACTAGGACTCAGGAGACCAGGGTTCGAATCCCCATTTGGCTCACTCACTGGGGGTGACTTTGGGTGGGTCACACTCTCTCAGCCTCAGAGGATGGCGATGGCAAACCCCTTCTGAAGAAACTGGCCAAGAAAACCCCCATGATGATAGGTTTGCCTGAGGGCCACCATAAGTAGGAAATGACTTGAAGGCACCCAACAACAGCAACCACAACAACAACCACAACATGACCAACGCTACTCCTGGATATGCACTGAATGGCTTCCTAATAAATCCTGTTGTGTTTGTCAGACAAAACACTCCGAATTGGGCGACGTTCCTCGCACAGTCCTCCTTTCCTTTTTAATTTCTGAGACCGTGGCTGCATCTACACCGCAGAACTAATCCACTTTGAGCCCGCTTTAAGAACCCTTTTTGGGGCTTTGTAGCTTTGTTTTGTTTTTGTGAGACATTCAGCCTTCTCTTCTGGAGTCTCTGCCAGGGAGCTCTGGAGCCACAACAAAGCCCAGGGTTCCGTAGCATGGAGCGGTGGCAATTAAAGCGGTGTCAAAGTGGATCAGCTCTGCAGTGCGGATGCAGCCCAAGTCTGGAGGGTTCAGGGGTTGGCTGGGCGTGCAAGAATCGTCAGTATGTGTATGTGTGTGACTTCCTGTGGTATATTTATGACCAGGGCTTCGATTTCCGGTTGTGGATGATGCTCTCTCTCTCTCTTTCTCTCTAACTCCCCCTTCTGTGTGTTTCCCTCTCTTTTTTATCACAGGGCGTTTAATAATAACATCATAGAGGGAAGGTGTTATGGTCAAAAATCAGTTATAATAATTTCTCATAAAGCATAGACAGCAGACTAGATGCTCTCATTGAACAGATTGCTTTTATTGCTAGCAATAGAGATTGAACCACCCCTGAATCGTTTCAGAAAGAGTGGTCCTGAGCCCAGGCTAGAATGAAACTTTTATACATATCAAAGATAATGAGCTCATCTTCCAGAACAAAGGATTCTATACAAGTTCATCAATCAAAATAGGGATGCATTCATGTTTCCAAACATTCGGACATCTGCCCCTTTGATCTAATAATTAGTTATTCTCAGAAGGACACATTCCTCCTAAATTGGCCACTATCACTTTCAATCTCCAAGCTGCCAGCCAAGACCCATTAAAAGCAACACTCTATCATTTTCCTTTTGTTTATCTTCATGGCTGACTGTATGGCTCCAATTTAGGAGGGGGCCACAGGCAGAAAGGTTCCCTCCCTTTTACTTCTCAAGGCAAGCACACAAAGGACTGCAAATGGAAGCTTTACAATTTCAAACCAACTTTTAACCATTTCCTACCAAATTTGGCTCTAAGCCTCCAATTACTTCAGTTAATATTGATTATTGATCCAGACTCTCTCATTTCCCCCCTTGATGATTTTCATCAATCACAGTCAGTGGATGATGGAAAACATCATTTTATCATTTTAAATTAATTTAAAACATCTATAAATAAAGTCATTGATTTTTTTTTCCAATCCCCTGTAACAACAGCAGATCTTTTTCTTTTAGCGAACACAGGACGTTTTAACTGTATATCCTCAGAGAGGGGAAAAGCACCTTTCCAGAAGTCTAGGAACACAAGGTTTTCTAATGGTGATAATTACCTGTAAAGTTGTTGCTCCAACAATGGATCATGAAATCTATCCAGACCCCCCTTTTTCCCTGAAATTTTGGGGAGTATTTAAACCCTAAAAGCGAAGAGTTGCTATTGAACATCAAAGGATTCTGATTGCTATGCTTTGAAGTGGACAATTTTCAGAAGAGGGGAGATGGGGTGTAGGTTTTTTATTTTTCCTCATCTTAAGGACACATCCTGACTGGCTCTTTTCAGGTGTGAATGTCCTATATTGCAGCTCCTAAGCCTGGCCTTTTGATCTGCAATGGCTTGCAAGTGCAGATTTAACTTGCTCACCTTGAGCCTAAACAATAGAGGCCTTTTTCAGCCTAGGGCTTCTGATAGAGATTCAAAGGAATCTTGATACTTTAATCGAAGCCACTTTCGTAACAGTCTTCCCCTTAGAAATCATCCACCTGTTTAAATGTAAATTGGACAGGAGATCTTTTTTATATTTGTCGAATTCTCTTCGCCATGAAAAATTTAGAAGGTGTCAATTTGGGGAGCTAACTCATGGTCCAGGGAATTATCGTTTAGAAAGCCTTTAGCTTCTATGAAGATCCTTTATTCCTGGAACTCATTTATACTTGTATATCAGTCTTAATTAAAGCAGCTCAAAGCATTGTTAATGACTAATAATATCAAAACAATATGAAATGACAATAAGCATGACCAATGTATGCAATGAATATCAAAAACAATGAACATATCAAAAGCATAACATAGAATATTCAATGGACCAATGTTCATCAATAAGTCAAAATAACAATAACAATCATTAACCAAAATGAAGAGGTGTAACAATATAGAGATTTTCTCGACCAATGTCCAGTAATAATATTCAAGTCCATGAACATGTGTGCATTCAAGTCTATTTTCAATTGTTTCAATGACAAAAGCTCATAAACACTGTGGCTTCAATAGTCATGAAGAGGAGGAACCAATGTCTAAAGTCTTGTAATAGGTTATGTATTGATGCAGAAAGTGTGTATTAATATGTCCAGCAAATTTGAATGAGTTTGATGACAGTTTGTGAAAAAGTTTGGACTTGGGCCTGGAGCGGATAGACCGAAATTTTTCTGTATTGCATGCACCTTGGTGTGCTAATGGCTGAATGGAGGCATTGAAGGGATGCCTCAAGAACTGGGATAAGGTCACTCAGCCCTTGTGGAGGACCGTGGAGGACTTGATCATCTGTGTTCATGCAGCCCAGGAAGCATGAACAGTGTCTAAGAATTAGAATGTTGAAGCCATAGACAATGTAGACCAGGGCCTCTGGAAACAACTTGAGTAGACCAGGGTGTCTGAAGACACTTGAGGAGGCCAGGGGCATCAGCAGGGCAGGAGCACAATTAACAAGCAAGCACTCTGCAGGAATCAGGAACAGTTACAGGAACCATGAAGCAAGAACAGGAACTAGGCATGGAGCACTTTGGAGGACATCTCAGGAACTGCAGCTCATGTCTAGCTCAGTGCATCTCAGGTCTGAAAAACACATCTGCAGCGGAGAACATCCAGGACATGGCCTGACATCATGGAAACAGCTTGGCGTAGGCACATCTGAAGTACCGCTGGACATCAGTGGAGGACATCTAAAGGGGAGGCAGGGGCACATCTCACTCCCCCCTCGCAGGACAAAGCACCTTGGGTTTTAAGCACATTCATTAGCAGACACACACACACATATATATATGTGGATGAAAATGAAGGATAGGCAAAGACCTCATGTACTTGGGAGGAGGAAGGAAAAGGAAAATAATATCTCCTCCCCTGGCTTTATTTTAAGCCTTCTATAAAGAAGGATGGCCAAAACCACAGAGTAACAAAGGCAAGGGAATTATGTGGCAAAATGTTTGTGAGAATCATTGGCGAATGTGCTGCATGATTGTCTGCGCTGAGGACAGGAGATCTCGGCCTGTGTATGCATTTTGTAAGACAAAACAAAATGGAGACTCCATGTCTCTCAGGTCTGGAATATCTGACACCTCAGGTCTGGAACAGGTGTAAGCAAGATAAAAGTAAAACTCTTTTCTTTTTCTTTTTTCTTTTAAACCTTTACACAGAAAATCAAAAGGCATCAGAGAAAATCTGTCTCTCTTTAAAAACAAAATTTTAACTGGTCTAGAAAATTTCTTTTAAACTTGAAAAGAAAAAATGAAAATAGCAAACTGGAGAGCCCAAAAAAGCACAACAAGAACTTTTAAAACTGGCTTAGTAAAAAAGTAAAATGCAATGACTAATGTCCCAAAAGAGAAAATACAAAACACAAGTTAAAATGTATGGGGACAAAATAATCTTTGTAATAACAAAAATAAAACAAAAACCAAATATCCGTTCAAAATGAAAAGGGTTCAGAACAACAATAACAATTGAATTTTGGAAGTTTTGTCCCATGGACCAGAGAAGAAAAGCACAAGGAAACAATTATTATTATTTTCAGATAGACTGTGTGCAGTGACTAGGCTCTTTCAAAAATACATGAGGTTACCACAATGGGCTCTGTGGCATTTGAGCACAAACAAACATATCAAGAACAACAATAACAACAAAACTCCATTTAATAACATCTCTGAGTGAAGGGAGAAAGATTGGCCATTTTTCTCTGAAGAAAGAAACCTTTTGTTTTTAAAACAAGGACTATTTAAGAAAGACAAAAACAAGGCTTAAATTGGGCAGAGAGAGTGTTCCTTTAAAATGGGAAGCTCTAGCAGAGTCTTTGAGGCTGCCTGTAAGAGAGGAGTAATTAGCATTTGAAAACGGGGCTCCCTTTTTCTGAAGGACAGCCATCGGGGAAAGAAGAAAGTCAAATCTAGTTTTGGGTGGAGAGAGTGTGACTGAGTCACATACTCACAGCCAAGGAAGAACAAAGCAACCATGAGCTTTAAACTTTAGAACAAGGAGAATAAAGGAAATCTTCTGAGCATGTTCAACAAAGAACCACATGTGGAAGATAGAAAAAGGAAACCAATAAGAAGAGAAGGGACTTCTCTTACCCTCAGTTTTGGGGTATCCTGTCCTATCTAGATTATGGAGGACAAGAAATGTATAGAAAGGAAACATAGACATCTACTCAAGAGGCTATGCTTAGCCAATGAGGTTTACCCAGGGAACAACATTGGGAATCATCAACAGCAGATCAAAGCCCTTTGGTTTTCTGGAGGATGTAGGACAGTGAGCACCATCTCTGTCTCATGTGCTATGCAGTATAGGAGCCCTGAAATTTCTGAAAAGGCCAATGAGACTCTGTTTTTCATGCTATCAATTAGAGGCAAAGAAGTGAAGAAAAGGAGGGGGTTCACCCCTAAGTCTGCAACACATTGTATCTCATCAGGATAATGGACTATATAATCTGTTTATAACAAAAGGTTTTACTTGCTGTAAATGTACAGCAAGTAGAAAAGACAGATAGACTGGCTGGTAGGGGAGGTTCTCTCTTTAGGAAACAAGGCAGGAGAGAGGAATGCAAGAAAACAGCATCACTTGACAGCAGCTAAGTTTCAGATAGACTATGCTGGCCAAATGAGGCTTTTTATAACCACTTTATAGAAAACAAAGACATACTACCTTCAGATTTTGGCTGTTGACTATTTAGATTTCTCAGCAATCTTGAGCCAGTGTTATGTAGATAGATATTCAGAGAGGACAAAGGAACTCTCTTTTCCTGTTTTTCTAGCTGATGGCTTTAACAAACAACTGATCGGCCACAAGGAAAAATCTAGTTGCATTGGAAACTTAGCCTTCCAAGTACCACTAAGTACAGAGTTTTAATTTAGCAAAATGCTATCCTTTTTCGCCTGCATGATTTGTATACTCGTGAAATATCAGGCTGTTATTTGTTAAAACACAAGCACAAGATTTTGATATAACTATAGAGCCAGAAAGAGGAACTAGAATTTTTATCTCTCAGAACACAAAGCTATAAAGTCTACAGGATTTGATCTGTTTTAGGCGGAACAAAGGACTAGGAATCACAGGGAATCAAAGGGAAAAGAGCTCTCTCTCTTTCTGTCTAGGCAGATTAAGCAAACCAGCAGTGCGGAAGAATGAGACATAGACTTCACTAAGTACCACCAAGTACAGATTGCAACTTAACAGAAATGTTAGGCTTTCTTTGTCTACAAGACTTGTGTATCCAAAGGAAGCCAAACTATGTTTTAACATCACAAAATAACACTAAATAACCCAAATTTGGATCATAGAAAAACTAAAAATGAATAACAGCCTCTCATTTTTTTTGACAGCCAATTTTTTTTTTTAATATAAGAGGTTCAAGGAATGTAGGGCACAACCTTTTGGGGTCTAGTCTTTAGCAATACAACAATCTAAACACACCTTTATAATAAAATCTACTTTCTTTCCATTTCTTTCTATTTCTTTCCCCACAAACCTTTCTCTCTCTCTCAGCAAAACTTCTAGTTTGAACTGGGACAGGGAACATCCACATGTTTTCTCTCTGTTTCCAGCGACTTTTCTCTCCTATCACCTGGAGGACTGTCCTCTAAACTCTAACAACACATAAACCAACACATCTTTAACAACCTCTTTTCTCCGAGACTTTCCTCTAACTTGTTTTTTGGGGCAGGATTTTTGCAAAAGCCAGCCCACAACTTAAAGACTATCCTTATAATGGATCCTCAAAGCTTAAAAAGACTTTTCTTATACATGCACCCCTCCAACTGTTGGGTGAATTCAGATTTAAATACTGGTGCAGTAAATATTCAAACAAACCTCCCGTTGCAAAATACCTCTTTTCTTTAAAACTTTGTTTTCCAGGAAACTTAGGAGCACCTTTGCACAGTCCAGATTTTGGGCACCCTTTTGGACAGATTTTAAATTGAACTGGCTAACTTAACCTACAGTTAGCTCTGGCTTTTTCTTAAAGGTACAACATTTTTGTTAAGGTTTCTCCCAGCCCAGGGAGAGAAACCTGGCTGTAAGGAAAGGGTTAACTCTACTAAAATTCCACAGGTAGGGAAAGCCAGCCACTTTTTTTTCCCTCCGCAAATCTTATGAAAGGAGATCCGAGATCCATTTCTTTTCTTATCTGTTTTTTTTTTTATAGCTTCTGCCTTTCTTGTTTAACACACCATTTTTTTCCCTCCTTGCTTCATTCCCAGAGCCAGCTTATCCTAATCTTGATTCTCTTACCAAATCTCTATTGCCATTACTCCTTCTCCATCTTTTCTCAACACCTCTGTTGCGGC